>LR738711.1:690490187-690553577 GCA_902687465.1 Secale cereale | reverse complement strand
CGACACCACGACACCTAGACACGACACCCCCGACACCCCGACCCCGACACGACACCCCGACCCTGAACCGACACCCTGACCCTGGCACGGCACCCGGACACCCACGACACCCCGACACCACGACATCCAGACATGACAAACCCGACCCCCGAAAGCTCTTCGGCCTCCTGTTGAGCGAAAAGGTGCTCTTCGGCCGTCCAGAGGCCGACAGGGTCATATATTTGTGAATTATGAGTTAGGTAATATATTTTTCGATTTTGTTATAAAAAAATCATATTTTTGTTGATTAGGTGGATTTAAATGGCTAGTTGTTTTGTCATTGTGAGGGTCTGGTGTTCGACGACCTCCCCGTCCGTTCGACGAGCTCCGTCCTTGTGTTCGTGGGTGATAAAAAATGACATCTCCTCCTCCCCCTTCATTTGCTTTGTTCCGATCTTCGTGCTGATGAAACTTGCTAGCTATAGGTGTCTTCAATCATCAGTATGCGTGACCACTACGTGTCTCCCGTTCAAAAGGGTTACATCTATAAATATGCATGCATTTGCATATTTATGACCGTGATTCTTTCGAATTGTGCAACGTTATCCATGGACATCCCGAGTATGTGTAGATTGGGTTCATTTTCTCATATGCTCTCCTCCGGATCTGATGCAGAATTTCGTCAGTGCCTCCTTGTTTTTCTCCGGGTACACATCCTCTCTGCTTATTGCCGAGACATGTATCAGGAGAACAATGGGGAGGTGCTGCCAAAATTTTGGGTCGGATCGGGAGCAGAGCATGAGAAGACGAACCCAATCTACACATACTCGGGTGGGATTAGGACCTATCTTTACCTATTAGCGTCTAGGTTGCATGGACGTAATAAAACTGACAAACTCCATTAATTGATGAATATGGTTTGCTGAATTATGTATATATTTCGTATGTGTCCAGTAGCTAGGCAAGATGAGTGATCGTGCATGGATATACACTGGTCACACTAGTCAGGAAGACATGACCGATGAATGGTTTACAAAAACCAAGGGGTTTGTGAGAGCCGCATGTACAAATGGCTAGAGAAAAACATGGTGCCCCTGTGTTCGGTGCGACAACTATCATAGGAGGACAGAGCTTGAAATGAGTAAACACCTACAGAAGTGGGGTTTTATGCATGCTTATACGGTCCGGACATTTCACGGTGAGTCTGCCCAACGTGCCAGAGCTGAGGTGGTTCGTCGTTGCTCCGACGAGCATGGTACCGGGATGGAAGACATGGTGCAAGACTTTGATGATGCTCGGGACTCAGACGATGAGATGGAGGAATCTGCAAAGGCCTTCAATGAAATGTTGGAGTCTTCAAAACGTCCTCTCCACGAGCACACTAAGCTTTGTCAGCTGGATGCCATCTCACAAATAATGGCTCTGAAGGCTCAATTCAACTTGGGTAGAGAATGCTACGACGTGATGATGACAGTATTTGGACTCTTTCTACCCAAAGGCCATTTACTACCTGCAAACATGTACCATTCAGACAAAATCCTCCGTGCTCTTAAGATGCCCTATGAGAAGATACATACCTGTGAGAAAGGATGTGCCTTATTTAGGCTTGAGTGTGCTGACTTGAACTATTGTCCCATTTGCATGTCTTCCAGATATGTTATGGTAGACAACGGTATGGGTGAGAAGACACAGACCAAAATCACCATTAATGTTCTTCGGTATATGCCAATCGTACCAAGACTTCATCGTATTTTCATGGTCAAAGAGACGGCCAGACAGATGACATGGCACAAAACGGGCAAAAGAACCGAACTATATGTAGATAGGAATCTGATGATGGTACACACATCAGATGATGAAGCATAGAAGCGCTTCAATGACTTACATGAGCAAAATGTGGCAGATCCAAGGCATCCTCGAGTCACCATCAGCAGAGATGGATTCAGTGTGTTTGGTCTGACGGCAGCCCAATACAGTTGATGGCCCGTATTTGTCATTCCACTCAATCCCCCCCGGATAGATTATGCAAAAAAATTAACATTTTCTTGACGTTGATAATTCCAGGGCCGAACTATCCGGGGAAGAATATGAATGTGTACATGCAGCCGCTTAAGGACGAATTGCAAGAAGCTTGGTATAATGGGTTCAAGACCTATGCCGCCTTTAGCAAACATAACTTCATAATGCGTGTCTGGTACATGTACTCGACGCATGACTTGCGGACGTATGCGCTATTCGTTGGCTGGTGTGTGCATGGAAGGTTCCCATGCCCCACATGCAAGGCAGCTCTTGAGTTTCGTTGGTTGCAGGTGGGTCGCAAGTTTTATTGCTTCGACTTGCATAGACAGTTCTTGGATCCACGCCATAAGTTCAGGAAAGACAAGAAGAACTTCATCAAAGGTAGGGTTGTAAAAAACTCTGCACCACCTCCGTTGACAGGCCAAGAGACCCTGGATCAGTTAAACGCTCTTGAGCCAGATCCAGAGCGTCCAGGGTATTTCAAGGGGTATAACTCAGAACACGTATGGACTCACAAGACATTCTTGTGGGATCTGCTTTACTTCAAAGACCTCCTTTGCCCACACAACATCGATGTGATGCACACTGAAAAGAATATCGTTGAGGCCCTAGTTGGTGAAGGAAATATACCCTTTAGGCAATAATAAAGTTGTTATTTATATTTCCTTATATATCATGATAAATGTCTTTTATTCATGCTAGAATTGTATTAACCAGAAACTTGATACATGTGTGAATACATAGAGAAAACATAGTGTCCCTAGTATGCCTCTACTAGACTAGCTCGTTAATCGAAGATGGTTATGTTTCCTGACAATAGACATGTGTTGTCATATGATCAATAGGATCACATCATTATGAGAATGATGTGATGGACAATACCCATCTGTTACCTTAGCACTATGATCGTTTAGTTTTACTGCTACCGCTTTCTTCATGACTAATACATGTTCCTATGACTATGAGATTATGCAACTCCCAAATACCGGAGGAACACCTTGGGTGCTATCAAACGTCACAACGTAACTGGGTTATTATAAAGATGCTCTACATGTGTCCCCGAAGGTATTTGTGGTGTTGGCATAGATTGAGAATAGGATTTATCACTCCAAGTGTCAGAGAGGTATCTCTGCGCCCTCTCAGTAATACACATCATACTAAGCCTTGCAAGCAAATGACTAATGAGTTAGTCACGAGATGATGTATTACGGAATGAGTAAAGAGGCTTGCCGGTGACGAGATTGAACTTGGTACGATGATACCGACGATCGAATCTCGGGCAAGTAACATACCGATGACAAAGGGAACAACGTATGTTGTTATGCGGTTTGACCAATAAAGATCTTCGTAGAATATGTAGGGACCAATATGAGCATCCAGGTTCCGCTATTGGTTATTGACCGGAGATGAGTCTCGGTCATGTCTACATAGTTCTCGAACCCGTAGGGTCCGCACGCTTAACGTTCGATGACGATCGGTAATATGAGTTTATGTGTTTTGATGTACCAAAGGTAGTTTGGAGTCCCGGATGTGATCACAGACATGATGAGGAGTCTCAAAATGGTCGAGACATAAAGATTTATATATTATATGGTTATATTCGGACACCATAAGGGTTCCGGGGGTCACCGGATAAATACCGGAGTACCTGGAGGTTACCGGAAACCCCCGGGGAGTAAATGGGCCTTATTGGGCTTTAGGGGATAGAGAGAAGGGCTCCCTAGGGCAGGCCGCACCCCCCCAAACCTAGTCCGAATTGGACTAGGGGGAGGGGCGGCACCCCCTCCTTCCTTCTCTTCTCTCCCTCCCTTCCCTCTTCTCCTACTCCTACTAGGAAAGGGGAGTCCTACTCCTAGTGGGAGTAGGACTCCCCCCTTGGCGCGCCTCCTCCCTAGGCCGGCTACCTCCTCCCTCTCCCTCCTTTATATACGTGGGGAGGGCACTCCTAGAACACAAATCAATTCTTCCTAACCGTGTGTAGTGCCCCCCTCCACAGTTACACCCCTCAGTCATATCGTTGTAGTGCTTAGGAGAAGCCCTGCGTCGGTAACTTCATCATCGCCGCCACCACGCCATCGTACTGACGGAACTCCCCCGCGACCTCAACCGGATCAAGAGTTTGTGGGACATCATCGAGTTGAACGTGTGCTGAACGCGGAGGTACCGTACGTTCAGTGCTTGGATCGGTTGGATCGAGAAGACGTTCAACTACACCAACCATGTTACTAAACGCTTCCGCTTTCGGTCTACGAGGGAACGTGGACACACTCTCCCGCTCATTTCTATGCTTCTCCTAGAGAGATCTTGCGTGATCGTAGGATTTGTTTTGAAATACTACATTCCCCAACATGGCATCATGAGCCAGGTCTATGCGTTGATGATATGTATGAGTAGAACACAATGAGTTGTGGGCGATAATAGTCATACTGCTTACCAACATATCATACTTTGATTCGGCGGTATTGTGTGATCAAGCGGCCCGGACCGACATTATGCATACGCTTATGCGAGACTGGTCTCACCGTTACGAGCAATCATTGCTTAAAGGTGACCGTCGGGTGTTTGTCTCTCTCACTTTAGTTGAATCGAGTGTGACTATGCCCGGTCCTTGTGAAGGTTAAAACAACACACTTGACGAAAAATCGTTGTGGTTTTTTGTATGCGTAGGTAAGAACGGTTTTTGCTAAGCCCGTAGCAGCCACGTAAAACTTGCAACAACAAAGTAGAGACGTCTATCTTGTTTTTGCAGGGCATGTTGTGATGTGATATGGTCAAGACGTGATGAGTTATACGTTATTGTATGAGATGATCATGTTTTGTAAATTATCGGCAACCGGCAGGAGCCTTATGGTTGTCCCTTTATTGTATGAATTGCAAAGGCCATGTAATTGCTTCACTTTATCACTATGAGCTAGCGATAGTAGTAGTAGCAATAGTTGGCGAGACGACCATGATGCTACGATGAAGATCATGGTGTCAAGCCGGTGACGATGGAGATCATGATGATGCTTTTGAGATGGACATCAAAACCACAAGATGATGATGGACATATCATGTCACATATTTTGATTGCATGTGATGTATATCTTATTATGCTTCTTATTTTGCTTAGTACAGCGGTAGCATTATAATATGACCCCTTACAAAATTTCAAGGTACACGTGTTCTCCTCGAGTATGCACCGTTGCGGAAGTTTGTCGTGCCGAGACCACTGTTTAAGAAATCTTCCGATTCAACGATTTATCATCTGATTTATCGCTACTCCTGGGGTGACCGATAAGATTATGCCTTATCTTCACCATTTATCGTTTGGGCCGATTTATCGCTATAACAAGCGATTTATCGGTAATCTACCGATAAATCAAGATATTCATAGCACTATGTTTGCAAAAACTATGTTTATTTGCATTTTGTGGCCGTTTTTATGCAATTTGAACTGCCATACTATTTTGTTCGTCATTATACATGGATACAAAGGCAAGGAATCAAGCTAACACTTCTATCCAATATTGTTTTCGTGTTGAATAGAGCATATTTCAGTGTTGGGAACCTGGGATTAGCAAAAAATGGCCGATTAATAGTCGACCGATAAAATCGATTAATCGGCCGATTTCCGATTAATCTCTAATCCATAGCTTACTGAGACGATAACGATAAGCGATATCCTCAACATTGGCCGAGACACCACGTGATGATCGGGTGTGGTAAGCTCTATGTTCAAATACAACGGGTGTAAGACAGTTTTGCACATGCAGAATACTTGTGTTAAACTTGACGAGCCTAGCATGTACATACATGGGCTCGGAACACTGGAGACCGAAAGGTTGAGCGTGAATCATATAGTAGATATGAACAACATAAGATGTTCACCATTGAAAACTTCTCCATCTCACGTGATGATCGGACATGGTTTAGCTGATTTGGATCACGTGATCATTTAGATGACTAGAGGGATGTCTATCTAAGTGGGAGTTATTAAGAATATGATTAATTGAACTTTAATTTATCATGAACTTAGTCCTGATAGTTTTTGCATATATATGTTATTGTAGATCAATGGCCCGTGCTATCGTTCCCTTGAATTTTAATGCGTTCCTAGAGAAAGCTAAGTTGAAAGATGATGGTAGCAACTACACGGACTAGGTCCGTAACTTGAGGATTATCCTCATTACTGCACAGAAGAATTATGTCCTGGAAGCACCGCTAGGTGACAGGCCTGCTGCAGGAGCAACTCCAGACGTTATGAACGTCTGGCAAGCTTGTTCTGATAACTACTCGATAATTCAGTGTGCCATGAATTACGACTTAGAATCGGGACTTCAAAGACGTTTTGAACGTCATGGAGCATATGAGATGTTCCAAGAGTTGAAGTTAATATTTCGAGCAAATTCCCGAACTGAGAGATATGAAGTCTCCAATAAGTTCTATAGCTGCAAGATGGAGGAGAACAATTCTATCAGTGAACACTTACTCAGAATGTCTGGGTACTACAATCACATGACTCAACTTGGATGCAAAGTTGACGAAGATAGTGTTATTGATAGAGTTCTTCAATCACTGCCACCAAGCTATAAAGGCTTCGTGATGAACTATAATATGTAAGGGATGCATAAGACAATTCCCGAGCTCTTCGCTATGCTCGAAGCTGCGGAGGTAGAAATCAAAAAGGAGAATGAAGTGTTGATGGTTAACAAGACCACTAGTTTCAAGAAAAGGGGCAAGGGAAAGAAGGGGGACTTCACGAAGAATAGCAAGCCAGTTGCTAATCCCACGAAGAAACCAAAATCTAGAGCCAAGCCTAAAACTAAGTGCTTCTACTACAAAGGGACTTGACACTGGAAGCGGAACTGCCCCAAGTATTAGGCGGATAAGAAGGATGGCAAAGTGAACAAAGGTATATTTGATATACATGTTATTGATGTGTACCTTACTAATGCTCATAGTAGCACCTGGGTATTTGATACTGGTTCGGTTGCTCATATTTTAACTCAAAACACGGGCTACGGATTATACGAAGATTAGCTAAAGACGAGGTGACCATGCGCGTGGGAAATGGTTCCAAAGTCGATGTGATCGCCGTTGGCATGCTACCTCTACATCTACCATTGGGATTAGTTTTAGACCTAAATAATTGTTATTGGGTGCCAACGTTGAGCATGAACATTATGTCAGGATCTTGTTTATTGCGAGATGGTTATTCATTTAAATCAGAGAATAATGGTTGTTCTATTTATATGAGTAATATCTTTTATGGTCATGCACCCTTGAAGAGTGGTCTATTTTTGTTGGATCTCAATTGTAGTGACACACATATTCATAATATTGAAGCCAAAAGATGCAAAGTTGATAATGATAGTGCAACTTGTTTGTGGCACTGCCGTTTAGGTCACATTGGTGTAAAGCGCATGAAGAAACTCCATGCTGATGGACTTTTGGAATCACTGATTATGAATCACTTGGTGCTTGCGAACCATGCCTCATGGGCAAGATGACTAAAACTCCGTTCTCCGGAACAATGGAGGGAGCAACTAACTTGTTGGAAATCATACATACTGATGTATGCAGACCGATGAGGGTTGAGGCTTGCGGCGAGTATCATTATTTTTTGAGCAGATATGGGTATATCTACTTGATGAAGCACAAGTATGAAACGTTTAAAAAGATCAAAGAATTTTAGAGTGAAGTAGAGAATCATTGTAACAAGAAAATTAAGTTTCTATGATCTGATCGCGGAGGCGAATATTTGAGTTACGAGTTTGGTCTTCATTTGAAACAATGTGGAATAGTTTCACAGCTCACGCCACCTGGAACACCACAATGTAATGGTGTGTCTGAACGTCATAACCGTACTTTATTAGATATGGTGCGATCTATGATGTCTCTTACCGATTTACCACTATCGTTTTGGGGTTATGCTCTAGATACAGCTGCATTCACGTTAAATAGGGCACCATCTAAATCCGTTGAGACGATGCCTTATGAACTATGGTTTGGCAAGAAACCCAAGTTGTCATTTCTTAAAGTTTGGGGCTGCGATTCTTATGTGAAAAAGCTTCAACCTGATAAGCTCGACCCCAAGTCAGAGAAATGTGTCTTCATAGGATACCCACAGGAAACTATTGGGTACACCTTCTATCGCAGATCCAAAAGCAAGATATTCATTGTTAAGAATGGATCCTTTCTAGGGAAGGAGTTTCTCTCGAAAGAAGTGAGTGGTAGGAAAGAAGAACTTGATGAGGTAATTGTAACTTCTCCAGAATTGGAAAGTAGTACATCACAGAAACTAGTTCCAGTGATTCCTACACCAATTAGTGAGCAAGCTAATGATAATGATCATGAAACTTCAGATCAAGATACTACAGATCCTCGTAGGACAACCAGAGTGCATTCCGCGCCAGAGTGGTACGGCATCCCGGTTCTGGAAGTCATATTACTAAACCATGATGAACCTATGAACTATGAGGAAGCGATGATGAGCCCAGATTCCGCAAAATGGCTTGAGGCCATGAAATCTGAAATGGGATCCATGTATGAGAACAAAGTGTGGACATTGGTTGAATTTCCCGATGATCGACAAGCCATTGAAAATAAGTGGATCTTTAAGAGGAAGACTGACGCTGATGGTAATGTTACTGTCTACAAAGCTCGACTTGTTGCGAAAGGTTTTCGACAAGTTCAAGGAGTTGTCTACGATGATACTTTCTCACCCATAGCAATTATTAAGTCTGTCCGAATAATGTTAGCCATTGCAGCATTTTATGATTATAAAATCAGGCAAATGGATGTCAAAACTGCATTCCTTAATGGATATCTCAAAGAAGAGTTGTATATGATGCAACCAGAAGGTTTTGTCGATCCTAAAGGTGTTAACAAAGTGTGCAAGCTCTAGCGATCCATCTATGGACTCGTGCAAGCATCTTGGAGATGGAATATACGCTTTGATGAGGTGTTCAAAGCATATGGTTTTATACAGACTTTTGGGAAGCCTGTATTTACAAGAAAGTGAGTGGGAGCTCTGTAGCACTTCTGATATTATATGTAGATGACATATTGTTGATTGAAAATGATATAGAATTTCTGGATGGCATAAAAGGATACTTGAATAAGAAATTTTCAATGAAAGACCTTGGTGAAGCTTCTTATATATTGGGCATCAAGATTTATAGAGATAGATCAAGATGCTTAATTGGACTTTCACAAAGCACGTACCTTGATAAAGTTGAAGAAGTTCAAAATGGATCAGTCAAAGAAAGGGTTCTTTCCTATGTTACAAGGTGTGAAGTTTAGCAAGACTCAATGCCCGACCACTGTAGAAGATAGAGAGAAAATGAAATTCATTCCCTATGCCTCAGCCATAGAATCTATCATGTATGCAATGTTGTGTACCAGACCTGATGCGTGCCTTGCTATAAGTTTAGCAGGGAGGTACCAAAGTAATCCAGGAGTGATCATTGGACAGCGGTCAAGAACATCATGAAGTACCTAAAAAGGACAAAGGATATGTTTCTCGTTTATGGAGGTGACAAAGAGCTCGTCCTAAATGGTTACGTCGGTTCAAGCTTTGACACTGACCCGGATGACTTTAAGTCACAAAACGGATATGTATTTTTGTTGAACGGTGGAGCTGTCAGTTGGTGCAGTTCCAAGTAGAACGTCGTGGCGGGATCTACGTGTGAAGCAGAGTACATAGCTGCTTCGGAAGCAGCAAATGAAGGTGTCTGGATGAAGGAGTTCATATCCGATCTAGGTGTAATACCTTGTGCATTGGGTCCAATGAAAATCTTTTGTGACAACACTAGAGCCATAGCCTCCAGGTTTCACAAGAGAACCAAGCACATCAAGAGACGCTTCAATTCCCTCCGTGATCAAGTCAAGGAGGGAGACCTAGAAATTTGCAAGATACATACAGATCTGAATGTTGCAGACCCGTTGACAAAGCCTCTTCCACGAGCAAAACATGATCAGCACCAAGACTCCATGGGTGTTAGAATCATTACTATGTAATCTAGATTATTAACTCTAGTGCAAGTGGGAGACTGAAGGAAATATGCCCTAGAGGCAATAGTAAAGTTGTTATTTATATTTCCTTATATATCATGATAAGTGTCTTTATTCATGCTAAAATTGTATTAACCAGAAACTTGATACGTGTGTGAATACATAGACAAAACATAGTGTCCCTAGTATGCCTCTACTAGACTAGCTCGTTAATCAAAGATGGCGATGTTTCCTGACCATAGCATGTGTTGTCATTTGATCAACGGGATCACATCATTATGAGAATGATGTAATGGACAAGACCCATCCGTTAGCTTAGCACTATGACCGTTTAGTTTTACTGCTACTGCTTTCTTCATGACTTATACATGTTCCTATGACTATGAGATTATGCAACTCCAAAATACCAGAGTAACACCTTGTGTGCTATGAAATGTCACAACGTAACTAGGTGATTATAAAGATTCTCTCCAAGTGTCCCCGAAGGTGTTTGTGGTGTTGGCATAGATCGAGATTAGGATATGTCACTCCAAGTGTCGGAGAGGTATCTCTGTACCCTCTCGATAATACACATCGTAATAAGCCTTGCAAGCAAACGACTAATGAGTTAGACACGAGATGATGTATTACGGAACGAGTAAAGAGACTTGCGGGTGACGAGATTGAACTAGGTATGATGATACCGACGATTGAATCTCGGGCAAGTAACATACCGATGACAAAGGGAACAACATATGTTGTTATGCGGTTTGACCGATAAAGGTCTTCGTAGAATATGTAGGAACCAATATAAGCATCCAGGTTCCGCTATTGGTTATTGACCGGAGATGAGTCTCGGTCATGTCTGTATAGTTCTTGAACCCGTAGGGTCTGCAGGCTTAACGTTCGATGACGATCGGTATTATGAGTTTATGTGTTTTGATGTACCGAAGGTAGTTCAAAGTCCCGGATGTGATCACGGACATGATGAGGAGTCTCGAAATAGTCGAGACATAAATATTGATATATTTGAAGGTTATATTCGGACACCGGAAGGGTTCCGGGGGTCACCGGATAAATACCAGAGTACCGGGAGGTTACCGGAACCCCGCGGGGAGTAAATGGGCCTTATTGGGCTTTAGGGGAGAGAGAGGGGCTGCCTAGGGCAGGCCACACGCCCCCCAAGCCTAGTATGACTTTCACTAGGGGAGGGGCGGCGCCCCCTCCTTCCTTATCTTCTCTCCCTCCCTTCCCTCTTCTCCTACTCCTACTAGGAAAGGGGAGTCCTACTCCTAGTGGGAGTAGGACTCCACCCTTGGCGCGCCTCCTCCCTAGGTCGACCGCCTCCTCCCTCTCCCTCCTTTATATACGTGGGGAGGGCACCCGTAGAACACACATCAATTGTTCCTAGCCGTGTGCGGTGCCCCCCTCCACAGGTACACACCTCGGTCATATCATCGTAGTGCTGAGGCGAAGCCCTGCGCCGATAACTTCATCATCACCGTCACTACGCCGTCGAGCTGACAAAACTCTCCCGCGACCTCAACTGGATCAAGAGTTTGTGGGACGTTATCGATTTGAACGTGTGCTGAACACGGAGGGTCCGTACGTTCAGTGCTTGGATCGGTTGGATCGCGAAGACGTTCGACTACATCAACCACGTTACTAAACGCTTCCGCTTTCGGTCTACGATGGTACATGGACACACTCTCCCGCTTGTTGTTATGCTTCTCCTAGATAGATCTTGCATGATCGTAGGGAATTTTTTGAAATACTACGTTCCCCAACATTTGGTACATTGTTCGGCATAGAGGGGAAGTCAAAGGATAATACTAAGGCTAGATTCGATCAGTAGGCACTATGTGATAGACTATTACAAAACAAGAAAGAACCGAAAGGAAAGCAGAACTTGACAAAGCCAAAGGCATGATTCAATCTTGGAAGGCCAGCTATGAGGGAAATTATCTTGTGGGTGAAAATGCAGTTGATGTTCCCCGATGGGTATGAAGCGAATCTAAAGAGGGGAGCGAGTCTTAAAAAATTGAAAATATTTGGTCTCAAGAGTCATGATTGGCACATATGGATTGAGCCGGTAATGCCGGTGATGTTGCGTGGTTTCATCCCTGGGGATGAATGGCTAGTACTAGCAGAGCTGAGATATTTCTTCCGTGTTCTTTGTGCGAAAGAACTATCGCCTGTCGTGCTAGAAGAAATAGAAGAGTTGGCGTCGGAGTTGATCTGCAAGTTAGAGAAGATATTTCCGGCTGGCTTCTTTAATCCACTTTAACACTTGATTTTGCATCTACCGACCAAGGCACGATTAGGGAGGGGCGTGCAAAATCGTTGGCGCTACGCAATAGAGATGATGCAGAAGACGCTTCAAGCTAAATGTAAAAATAAACGTAGAATTGAAGCATCGATGGCTGAGGCATTCATTACTGAGGAGGCGTCAAACTTTGTGACAACACACTACGAAGCCAAAAATCGTCATTTGCAAAATCCAAAGCCTCGGTACAATGCTGGCAATCCTAAAAAGGGTGGATCCAACCTCAGCCTATTCAAAGGGAAGCTCGCACCAGCCGGTGCTTCTAATCCCTATTCGTTGGATGTCGCAACTTCTAATTCCTTTGAACTACTCTTATTCCTGGATATTTGATACAGTCGATACGTCGCCAAATTTTTGTATGGAGCAGTGATCCAAAAGGATTATGTCGAAGAGTATGAGCTTCTGGCAAAGCAAGGAGGCGGATATCCCGGTTTCATTTCTTGGTTCAAACAAATGGTAATTTCCATTAGACCATTTCATTTCTTCGTCTAATGCAACAATCCTTCTTTCGTATTAAACTTGTAGGCTAAGTTTATGGACGCAGAATTAAGACAAGTCGCTAATGGTTTTGACTATAAGGTCCGTTCATTTGACAAATACGACATCAACTGGTATCGCTTTCGTACCTATAGTAAAGAGCTATCTATGGCCGATCCAAAGTCTACAAATTGCCGCGTCTTTGTTATCGGCGAAGGAGGTACCAAGTATTAAGAAGAGTTGAAGCAATTTATTAACTTTTATTCGATGGTGAAAACCCACCAAATGTCGTAGTCTTCAAATCTTATTGGTTCCAGCCAAAGGAGACTAGAAGGACTCATGAACATATAGGGCTAGTCGAAATCAAACAAAGCACCCATTTGGATGTTCCCGATGTCTATATTACGGCTCAACAGGCTACCCAAGTTTTCTATCTACTGTGGACCTGTCAAAGTGATCGAAATCTCAATGGCTGGGATGTCGTTTATGAAGTGTCGCCACGTGTTAGACGACCCCCCCCCCCCAATGAAGAGGATTATGAACCTCACATTAACCCAGACACATATGAAGGAGAATTCTTCCAAGAAACACGTCATCCTGAAAAACTTATCAAGAACCGCTCTACTTCAGCCCAGAACATTTAAGTAGACATCAAGAGTGAACCGACTTCACCCCTGCGCTGGAACAAGAAGAGCCAGAACAATAATAGGTTACTGTTGCGGATGACCTGTCAATGCTTGACCGATTACGTAAAGGAGGCATTCCACATGTTGACACATTTATCGATGATGATGATGAGCACATCATTACTGATAGTGATCATGATGATGCATTTATTGATCCCGAAGCATCTATAGACGATGAAGATTATTAATTAGTTCATGTTATTAGGTATTCAATTTTTTATTATGTTCATGATGATGATACACTTAAATTATATACATATTATTATTCATGCCAGGTTCAATTTTTTTATGTTGTACTAATTTCGTTTACGCTTTGTCATTGCAGGTGTTGACACATGGTGGGCGGGGTTCCAGAGCGCTCCGAGGCTCCTTCCTCAGCGCATGCTGGGAGGAGTGCTTCCCTTGCACCCCAGCACCTCCGGACAGCGTTGATAGACAGTATGCAGTCACCAACGGTGGATGCTTCTTCTTCGGCCGGGAGAGGTCCGGGGAGGAAGATAGGTGCTAGAGGTGGATGTTGATACATCTCCGTCGTATCTACTTTTCCAAACTCTTTTTCCCTTATTTTGGACTCTAATTTGCATGATTTGAATGGAACTAACCCGGACTGACGCTGTATTCAGCAGAATTGCCTTGCTATTATTTTTGTGCAGAAATAAAAGTTCTCGGAATGACCTGAAATTTCACGAAGAATATTTTCAGAATATATAAAAAATATTAGCGAAAAGAACTACCGGAGGGGGCCCACACGCTGGCCACAAGGGTGGGGGCGCCCTCCCCGTAGGGCATGCCCCCCTACCTTGTGGCCCACCTGGACCTCCACCAACGTCAACTCGGGGAGGAAAAAATCAGGGAGAAGATTTCGTCGCGTTTTACGATATGGAGCCACCGCCACCTCCTGTTCTTCCTCGGGAGACCCAATCTGGAGTCTGTTCAGGGCTCCGGAGAGTGGAGATCTTCGTTGTTGTCATCATCAACCATCCTCCATCACCAATTTCATGATGCTCACCGTTGTGCGTGAGTAATCCCATCGTAGGCTTGTGCTACTTCTCGAGCTTGCGTTGTATTCCCTCGAAGAGGAAAGGGTGATGCAGCACAGTAGCGTAAGTATTTCCCTTAGTTTTTGAGACCCAATGTATCAATCCAGTAGGAGACCACGCGCAAGTCCCTCACACCTGCACAAACAAATAAGAACTTCGTAGCCAACGCGATAAGGAGTTGTCAATCCCTTTACGATCACTTACGAAAGTGAGATCTGATAGATAGGATAGTTTGATATTTTTGGTATTTTTGGATATAAGAACAGAAAGTAAAAACAGCAAAGTAAAGTAGATGTAGATTGATATGTTGAGAATAGACCCCGGGGCCATAGGTTTCACTAGTGGCTTCTCTCATGATAGCAAATTTCTATGGTGGGTGAACAAATTACTGTCGAGCAATTGATAGAAAAGCGAATAATTATGAGAATATCTAGGCATCATCATTATATATAGGCATCACGTCCCTGACAAGTAGACCGAAACGATTCTGCATCTACTACTATCACTCCACACATCGATTGCTATCCAGCATGCATCTAGAGTATTAAGTTCATAAGAACAGAAAAATGCTTTAAGCAAGATGACATGATGTAGAGGGATAAACTCAAGCAATATGATATAAACCCCATCTTTTTATCCTCGATGGCAACAATACTATACGTGCCTTGTTGCCCCTGCTGTCACTGGGAAAGGACACCACAAGATTGAACCCAAGGCCAAGCACTTCTCCCATTGCAAGACATATAGATCTAGTAGGCCAAACCAAACCGATAATTCGAAGAAACTTGGAAGGATATTATAATCATACATAAAAGACTTCAGAAAAGAACCAAATATTTCTCATAGATAATCTTGATCATAAACCCACAATTAATCGGATCTCGACAAACACACCGCAAAAAGATTACATCGAATAGATCTCCTCGAAGACCGAGGAGAACTTGGTATTGAGATCCAAAAAGAGAGAAGAATCCATCTAGGTACTAACTATGGACCCCGAAGGTCTGTGGTAAACTACTCACAACTCATGGTGAGGAGATGGTGTTGATGTAGAAGCACTCCGTGGAAGATCCCCCCTCTGGCGGAGCTCCGGAACAGGCCCCAAGATGGGATCTCATGGGAACAGAAGGTTGCGGCGGTGGAATTAGGGTTTTCTCTGTTGCTTCGATATTTTCAGGGTACATGGGTATATATAGGAGGAAGGAGGGCATCGGGGGAGCAACGTGGTGCCCACGAGGCAGGGGGCGTGCCCAGGGGGAGGGGGCGTACCCCCCACCCTCGTGGACACCACGTGTCCCCTCTGCCGTGGTTCTCAAGTCTCCCGTGAAGATATCGTTCCAAAAATATCTCTCCCGAAGGTTTTATTCCGTTTGGACTCCGTTTGATATTCCTTTTCTTCGAAACACTGAAATAGGAAAAAAACAGCAATCTGGACTGGGCCTTTGGGTTAGTAGGTTAGTCCCAAAAATAATATAAAAGTGTATAATAAAGCCCACTAAACATCCAAAACATCATATATAATAGCATGGAACAATCAAAAATTATAGATACGTTGGAGACGTATGAAGCATCCCCAAGCTTAATTAATGCTCGTCCTCGAGTAGATAAATGATAAAAACAGAATTTTTGATGTGGAATGCTAACCAACATAATTTTCAATGTAATTCTCTTTATTGTGGCATGAATGTTCAGATCCGATGGTTCAAGATAAAAGTCTATATTGACATAATAAATAATAATACTTCAAGCATACTAACAAAGCAATCATGTCTTCTCAAAATAACATGGACAAAGAAAGTTATCCCAACAAAATCATATAGTCCGGCTATGCTCCCTCTTCATCACACAAAATATTCATATCGTGCACAACCCCGGTTCCAGCCAAGCACTTGTTTTCATACTCAATTTTTTTCAAACCTTTCAACTTTCACGCAATAGATGAGCATGCGCTATGGATATAGCACTATGGGTGGAATAGAATGGTGGTTGTGGAGAAGACAAAAAGGAGGAAGATAGTCTCACATCGACTAGGCGTATCAACAGGCTATGGAGATGCCCATCAATAGATATCAATGTGAGTGAGTAGGGATTGCCATGCAACGGATGCACTAGAGCTATAAATGTATGAAAGCTCAACAAAAGAAACTAAGTGGGTGTGCATCCAACTTGCTTGCTCGTGAACACCTAGGGCATTTGAGGAAGCCCATCGTTGGAATATACAAGCCAAGTTCTATAATGAAAATTCCCACTAGTATATGAAAGTGACTAAACATGAGACTCTCTATCATGAAGAACATGATGCTACTTTGAAGCACAAGTGTGGAGAAGGATAGTAGCATTGTCCCTTCTCTCTTTTCTCTCTTTTTTTGGAGGGGCTTTCTATTTTTTTAGCCCCTCTCTATATTTTTTTGGGCCATCTCCTTTTTTTGGCCTTTCCTCACACGGGACAATGCTCTAATAATGATGATCATCACACTTTTATTGATTTACAACTCGGTACTAGAACAAAGTATGACTCTATATGAATGCCTCCGGCGGTGTACTGGGATGTGTAATGAATCAAGAGTGACATGTATGAAAAATTATGCATGGTGGCTTTGCCACAAATACGATGTCAACTACATGATCATGCATGGCAATATGACAATATGAAGCGTGTCATATGAACGGAACGGTGGAAAGTTGCATGGCAATATATCTTGGAATGGCTATGGAAATGCCATGATAGGTAGGTATGGTGGCTGTTTTGAGGAAGGTATATGGTTGGTGTATGGTACCGGTGAAAATTGCACGGTACAAGAGAGGCTAGCAATGGTGGAAGGGTGAGAGTGCGTATAATCCATGGACTCAACATTAGTCATAAAGAACTCATATACTTATTGCAAAAATTGACGTGTCATCAAAACAAAGAAATCAACGCATGCTCCTAGAGGGGAGGTTGGTAGGAGTTAACCATCGCGCGCCCCCGACCTCCACACAAAGGATGACACTCTACAAATACATCATACTCTAACTTTGTCACATAGCGGTTCACCATATGTGCATGCTACGGGAATCACAAACTTTAACACAAGTATTTCTCAAATTTATAATAACTCCACTAGCATGTCTCTAATATCACTATCCTCATATCTCAAAACAATCATCAAGTATCAAACTTCTCATCATATTCAATGCACTTGTATGAAAGTTTTCACTACATTCATCTTGGATACCTATCATATATTAGGACTAGTTTTATAACCAAAGCACATTACTATGTTGTTCTAAAAGACTCTCGAAAGGATATAAGTGAAGCATGAGGGATCAAAAATTTCTACAAAATAAAATCACCATCGTGCTCTAAAAGATATAAGTGAAGCACTAGAGCAAAAACTATTTAGCTCAAAAGATATAAGTGAAGCACATAGAGTGTTCTAACAAATTCTAGGCCATATTTTTCTCTCTCTAAAAGGTGTGTCCAGCAAGAATGATTGTGCCAAACTAACAAGCAAAGATTCAAATCATACATGACGCTCCAAGTAAAACACATATAATGCGGTGAATAAAAATATAGTCCAGAGTATAGTTACCGATAGATGAACACGAAAGAGGGGATGCCTTCCGGGGGCATCCCCAAGCTTAGGCTTTTGGTTGTCCTTGAATTTTACCTTGGGGTGCCTTGGGCATCCCCAAGCTTAGGCTCTTGCCACTCTTTGTTCCACAGTCCATAAAAGCCTTATACTCAAAACTTGAAAACTTCACAACACAAAACTTAGCCAACAATCTCGTGAGCTCCGTTAGTATAAGAAAACAAACCACTACTCAACGGTACTGTAATAAACTCATTATTTGTTTATATTGGTGTTAAACCGACTGTATTCCAACTTCTCTATGATTCATATCCTCCAATACTACTCATAGATTCATCAAAATAAGCAAACAACACACGAAAAACAGAATCTGTCAAAACAGAACATTTTGTAGCAATCTGAAACTTTCGCATACTTCTGTAACTCCAAAAAAATTGAAATAAATTGGTAAATGTGAGGAATTTGTCTATTAATCATCTGCAAAAACAATCAACTAAATAGCACTCTCCAGTAAAATCGGGTGACTATTCTCGTGAGCGCTAACATTTCTGTTTTTACAGCAAGATCATATAAACTTCACACAAGTCTTCCCAAAGGTTCTACTTGGCACAAAACACAAAACCACATCTAAACAGATAGATTCAATATTTATTCCTAAACAGAAGCAAAAACAAAGAAAATAAAATTGGGTTGCCTCCTAACAAGCGCTATCGTTTAACGCCCCTAGCTAGGCACGATACAAGGATAGATCTAGGTATTGCCATAATGATAAGATATATCGCGAAAACTCATCTCATACTCCCTACGTTCAGCAGCAAGTTTTCTTTGAGGCAAGCAAAAGTAATCAAAAGGGCTAAATTTAATGGGACAAAAGTCCCCCATATCAAGCTCAGGAGGTATAGGTTCCTCTTTTGGCCCTTTATAGTGTACAACCAATTCATCATTATAGGCATTCTTTTGGCAGAAGGTCATGAGCCTTCGCTCAAGGTAAAAACCTAACCCATTATTTTGAATAGCAAAATTATCATTCAATTCAGAAATTTTATCAACCAAGACATCGATAGGAACCTTTTTTCTAAGGTTTTCATTAAAAGCAACATGTTCAGTAGATCGCAACCACATTATGTCTTCTTGATTAAATAAGATAGCCTCTATGGGAGGTCGACCAGCATCTACCCCGTAATGAGCAAAGATTTCTTTGGCCTCTTTCATGATAAATCTGAATTCATGGGCCAAAAAGATAGTATCTGCATGCTTAATAGAAGAATGCTCAATGTTGGGAAATTCCAGAAAGATTCTCTGAATACAAGGATGCGTATGGATAAACTGCCTTTCGATTTCAACTACAAGCATAGATATGGCATCCGCAAGGCCCCTATTGTCACTGGGAAAGGACACCGCAAGATTGAACCCAAAGCCAAGCACTTCTCCCATTGCAAGACCTATAGATCTAGTAGGCCAAACCAAACCGATAATTCGAAGAAACTTGGAAGGATATTATAATCATACATAAAAGAATTCAGAAAAGAACCAAATATTTCTCATAGATAATCTTGATCATAAACCCACAATTCATCGGATCTCGACAAACACACCGCAAAAAGATTACATCGAATAGATCTCCTCGAAGACCGAGGAGAACCTGGTATTGAGATCCAAAAAGAGAGAAGAAGCCTTCTAGGTACTAACTATGGACCCGAAGGTCTGTGCTAAACTACTCACAACTCATGGTGAGGCGATGGTGTTGATGTAGAAGCACTCCATGGAAGATCCCCCCTTCGGCGGAGCTCCGGAACAGGCCCCAAGATGGGATCTCACGGGAACAAAAGGTTGCGGCAGTGGAATTAGGGTTTACTCTGTTGCTTCAATGATTTCAGATATGAACCTATTATGTTTTCATGAATATATTTGTGTTCTCGATCCTATCTTGCAAGTCAATTGTCACCTACTGTGTGTTATGATCCGGCAACCCCGGAGTGACAATAGCCGGGACTCTTCCCGGTGATGACCATAGTTTGATGTCAGGCCCAAGATGCGATTCTATCCCGATCACGTGACACTTACGTGATTGGGGCACAACCGCATTTCGGGCGCTTAGCAAGATGGATATCATTACATCGTACCATTACATACATACATGGGGGATACAACAATACATATAAGTCACATGAATACAACAACATCAATACAAGGCATCGGACTACAGATGCAAATATGAAAAGAACAACGACATCCATCTGATATCCCAGGCTGCCGACCCGGAACCTAACCCAAGACTGAAGAAGAAGAAGAAGAAAGAACTCCAACAACAGAACATCGCTCTCACGTCAAGTCATCGGAAACCAATCCTCGAGCCAATCCTCGAGTTTCCCCGTGGTGGCCCCGCAGTCGGCCCGTTTGGGACCAACACCATCAGCACTGGCCCCCCTGCTATGTAGAAGAATCCTTGGGTAGCGCTAACTCCCTATGCAATTAATTAATTAATTAAGTTTTTATTACGTTGCAAATTAAAACCAATGTTGGGCCTTGCTGGAGAAGTTTTATTCAAAGACGAACTGTCAAGGGGTCCCCATATACCCAACCGTGTAAGGAACGCAAAATTAAGGAACATAATGTCGGTTTATCGGCGCCTAAGGTGGCATGAGTGGAACAAAACACCAAGCAAAAGGCCAAGCCTTCCACCCATGCCCAGTATATAGGTGTGTTAATAATAATAATAGATATGGTGATATTCCAACAACAAGTTCCCACATGGAACGATCTTCATCTTCACCTGCAACTAACAACGCTATAAGAGGGGCTGAGCAAGCGGGTAACATAGCCAAACAATGGTTTTGGTAGGAAGGTGTCAAAGGTTAGAAGTTTCATGGCAACAAGGAGAGGCTGACAATAATGATGGGTAGCGCGACATATAACGATAGCATCGAGACAACTAAGCATGGCAATGATAGTAAAGGTATCCAAGGTGATGGTCATCTTGCTTGAGATCCCGCAAGGAAGAAGAACGGATCCATGAAGAAGACGAAGAAGAAGCCTTGAAGACGAACGACGAGCAGACGAACGAATCCTCACGATCGCAACGGAACAAGCACTAACGGGAAGAAGCAAGCAATACGGTAAACACACAACACAAGAACATGACAATATGCTCAACCAAGTATGATGCAAGACAAGTCTATATATGATGCAAGACAAGTCTATATATGATGCAAGACAAGTCTATATATGATGCAGAACATGGTAAGGGATGAAGCACACAAGAACAACAACATCCAACAAGTTTAAATGAGGCCGGAAACTGCACATAACAAATCCGGTAAGCCCTCATATCCATATTTTGAAATTAGTCCAGATCTGAACAAACCTTAAGTTAAAGTTGTTAAACAGCAGGTTAACATGCACCATGATGATCTACATGAAATTCTAGTCAAGTTTCATATAAAGTTTGTTTAATTCGGAGCTACGGTCTAGAAGATATGAGCAAAACAAGACAAGCATGGCAACGGTGCAAGATGCACCCAAACATCAAGCAAACACACTCCAAACATGAAAACGACATGATATTACGATTCTACATGCATATCACACAAGTTTCATATAGGACACGCTCAAAACGGAGGAACGGGCTAAAAGATACACATGAAAACAAGATATAACAACAAGCTGAAGTTAACAGCCACATAGCAACTTTGGAGCAAGATAAATATAGGCTACAGCACTCAAACATGTTAACAAGAAGCATGGATGTGAAGTAGACATGATGCTTAACAAGCATGAACTTAGAACACACCCAAAAGCTTGCTGGAACACATTTAAATAAGTATGCCAAGTTGCAATAAAATTATCCAGACTTAATCAAAATCTGGGAAGGCAAAAACATAATCACGATGCTGCCTTCGGAGGCACAAAACAACAAGCATATCAACTCTACTGGTCATGTAAAGAGCATGGACATGTAGTAGACATATCGTATAGCAAACAACTCCATTGGAGAAACTCCATAGGAGGCATGGATCAATAGCAACAAGCTCCACCAAATTGAACATGCTGATACAAACCTGACAGGTATAATTTATAGCAACTTGAGAGCAAGAAATAAATAAGCTACAGCAGGTCATATGAGCATGTAAGGGCATGAATGGATAGACAATAACATGGACAACAAGACATGATCATTGGCCACTCCAAAACAAGCATGGATGTGAGTAGGGCATCAAGCAAACATGGCATCAGGTTATAACAGATTCCAGACTTTGCAGTTTTTTCACTAAGTATAAAACAGCAATAACAACATGGCATGTTTACAAGCTTGTTTAAGTCACCTCAAGGCATATCATGGAAATATAATTGCATCACATCAAAGACCATATTATTGTGCTTCCAAAACATATAAACATGTGGCATGAAGACAAACACATGAATAGCAAAGAGCAATTGAAATCAGCATCTCATAACAAGTTTCAGCACATAACAGCCAAATGCACTTTTGCAACAGACATTAACATGGCAATATGTACTCAAACAAGCATGCTACAGCAACCATCATGTAGAGCATCTCACCATCAACATTTTGACATATCATATGCTTCATTTGGATAAACATGCACCAAGTTATCATATCACAAACATGGCAACAAAATTATAGTTAACAGCAGTTTATAACAAGTAGCACTCTTGCAACAGAGATTAGAGCATCTAGATGAACTCAACAGAGCATGGCACAATGGAACAAAGTGTAGAGCACATCACCACGATCATTGACATATCATACACTCAATTTGGATAAGTACACACAAAGTTACAACCACATGAACATGCAACAAAAATACAGATTTCTGGGACTTAGCCATTTTTGCAGACATGAAAAGGAAAAAAAAACAAGCGAGCGTCAAGTAGCTAAACTACGCGTGGGCGAGAGATAGACGGGATTGCTCACCAGAGTGGGCTTGGCCCGGAGGGAAGTAGGCCTGGCGGTGTTGGGCCTCGTGGAGCTAGGCCTGGCTGGGCCGTGAAGGAGATGGGCCAGGCGAGGCCGGCCCGTGAGGCAGGGGAGGCCCACGTGGCCGAGGCCATCAAGGCCTTCGTCCTCCCGCACGAGACGAGGCGGTCGGCGGTGAGGGTTGTCGACGGAGGAGGCCGGAGGGAGGTAGTTCGGGACCGGGGCGGCCGGATCCAGTGGAGAACGGGCCAGGTTCTCCATTCCCGACGGCGGCGCGGCGAGACGGGATCACCAGGCGGCGGGGCTAAGGCTCGGGCCGGTGAGGGTGCTGCGGCGTGGCGGCGCGCGCCCGGGAAGCTGGCAGCGGCGGCGCGCGCCCGGGAAGCTGGCAGCAGCGGCGCCCTTCGGGGACGCGAGGGCCTCGGGAGCCGGGCGACGGCGATGCGGCTCGGGGCGAGGAGGCGGCGAACGGTCACCGGAGGCGGGGTCCGGCGAAGCTCCGGTTGGCGACGCAGAGCGGAGGCTCGTGCTGGCGGCGGTGTAGATCCAGGCCCGGGCGGGCCTGGCTCGGGCCGCGCGGCCCGCGGCGGTGGGAGTGCTGGCGGCGGCCACGGGTCGCGAGGGGACTGGCTGCGGGCGGCGGAGAGGTGATGTGGCATGCCCTGATTGGCCGGGGTGAGGTGGAGGCTGGACATGTCCGGCGGCGGAGATGGACATGTTCGGCGGCGGAGATGGACATGTCCGGCGCGCGGTGGGAAGAGGGTTAGGGTTTCATCTGCGAGAATTTCGGGAGGAGCCACATATTTATAGGTAGAGGGAGCTAGGAGAGTCCAAATGAGGAGCCGTTCGTGGCCACGCGATCGTGATCGAACGGCCAAGAGCATGGAGGGGTTAGAATGGGCTTGGTGGGCTGTTGGAAAGGGGTGTTGGGCCAAAAGACAAAAGGCTTCCAGCGGTTAACGCGGTTAACCGTTGGGCTATCAAACGAGCTCCGAATGCGACGAAAATTGACTGGCGGTGTACCTATGATATAATAATACCACACGCCAAGTTTCATCCCATTCCGAAAATGTTTTCCGGGCACTCATAAAATAATATTCGGAGGCGCCGCGGGCGCGTGTGAGTGTGTCTGGGCTCAGAACGGACAACGGAAAGGACGGGCGGACTCGGACGGATGCAAGTTTTGAAAACATGCTGATGCAACCCACAAGATGACATGGCAAAATGCAACACACAAGCAGATGACATGGCAACGACGACGAATAACTGGCTGACACGTGGCGCACCGGTCTCGCGGTGTCACATTTGAGGAGTTCATGTATTCACTAAGTGCTAATGCTTTGGTCCGGTACTCTATTAAAAGGAGGCCTTAATATCCCTTAGTTTCCATTAGGACCCCGTTGCCATGGGAGGGTAGGACAAAAAATGGCATGCAAGTTCTATTCCATAAGGACGTATGACTATATTCAGAATACATGCCTACATTACATTGATGAATTAGATCTAGTTCTGTGTCACCCTAGGTTATAACTACTACATGATGAATATTTTCCAACACCTATCATTTCTGATCCATTGCCTACGAGTTCGTTCCATATTGATACTTTCTTTGTTACTTTCGTTACTGATGATGTCACCATCACTACAAAACCGCAACTGCCACTTTTGCCACCGTTACCATTACATCCATACTACTTTGCTATTAAATACTTTGTTGCATATATTAAGTTTTCAAGGAACGGTTGAATTGACAACTCAACTGCTTATACTTGAGAATATTTTTTTGCTCCCCTTGTGTCGAATCAATAAATTTGGGTTGCATACTCTACCCTCGAAAACTGTTGCAATCCCCTATACTTGTGGGTTATCAAGACCTTTTTCTGGCGCCATTACCGGGGAGCATAGATCTTTTCTTTGAGTTACTTGGGATTTATATCTTCTGATAAATATGAAGAACCGCAAGGATGATAGAACTAAGATCGTTCCCTCTAGAACGAGGGGAGGTAAGGAACTGCCATCTATCTCTGCACTTGATTCTCCTTCTGTTTTGAGTAAACTTGCGACACCTACACCAGCTATTGATTCTGATATGTCGCATGTTATTGATGATGCCACTTCTGCTATGAATGATGCTTATGATGCTACTACTCTATTTGATAAAACTGTGCCATTGGGCGAATTACTAGATGTAATCTTGCGAGAGCTAGAACGATTGAATATGCTGAAGATGATGATATTTCTGAAACTGATGAAATTATGGATACTAAAAACTTTGAAACACATGTTAGACCTACTTCCCCTAGATATGAATTGCCTATTGTGCCCGAGGGATGTGTTATGGAAGTAGAGGTAGCTAGAGACTTTCTTGCTTGTGAGGATAGGAATGATCTTAAGAAATTACTATACAAGTGCAAAGAAAAATCTTTGAATGCTAGAATGCAATATGACCCTGAATTTGCTACTTCACCTATCCGTGTTACTGATAAGGATTATGAATTCTCTGTTGATCCCGAGTTAATTACCTTAGTTGAATATGATCCTTTTCATGATTATGAATCTGATGTTGTTGTGGCACATCTTACTAAATTATATTATATAGCCACCCTATTTTCTCATGAGGAAAAAATTCGCTATTACTATATTCTTAAGTTGTTTCCTTTCTCATTAAAGGGTGATACTAAGTTATGGTTTAATTCTCTTGCTACTAGTTGTGTGTGTAGTCCCCAGGATATGATTTACTACTTATTTGCAAAATATTTTCCTGCTCATAAGAAACAAGCTGCCTTACAGGAAATATTTAATTTTGTGCAAATTGAAGAAGAGAGTCTCCCACAAGCTTGGGGATGCTTCTCCAATTACTAAATGCTTTTCTTGATCATCCTCTCAAGAAAAATGAAATACTTGATATCCTCTATAATGGACTAACCGATGCTTCTAGGGACCACCTAGATAGTTGTGATGGTTGTGTTTTCATGGAACAAACTATTGAGAAAGATGAAAAATTATTGAATAATATATTGAGTAATGATAATGATTGGACTCTTCCTGAACCAACTCCGAAGAAAAGAGGTATTATATTTCTTAGTCCTGAAGATATGCAAGAGGCAAAGAAATTAATGAAGGAAAAAGGTATTAAAGCTGAAGATGTTAAGAATTTACCACCTATCGAAGAAATACATGGTCTTGATAACCCAACACAGGTAGTAGAGGTAAATTCTCTCTATAGATTTGATGAAGGAGATATTCCTCATAATAAGTCTGCTAGTCAATGCTTGGATGAGTTCGATGATTTTATTGTTAAACAAGAAAACTTCAATGCTTATGTTAGTAGACAATTGAAATGTAATGCTCATGCGCTTGAATACTTGGGTGGTTATATGACTAGAACTTTTAATGATCTTAAGGTTATTAGTAAACATGCTTCCATGGTTACAACTCAAGTAGAACAAGTACTTAAAGCACAAAATGATTTGCTTAATGAGTTGAATAGTAAGAATAATGATAATTTTGTTATGGTCGCAACTAGAGGTGGTAAAGTTACTGAGGAACCTTTGTATCCCGAGGGCCATCCTAAGAGAATTGAGCAAGATTCCCACATAATTTATACTGATAAACCTAGTCGTAGTAATAAAAATAAAAATAAAACTGATAGGACTTTACATGCTTCTAGTGAACCTGTTATAGACACTCCTAAGAATCCCAATAATATTTCTATTTCTGATGCCGAGACACAGTCGGGTAATGAACATGAACCTAGTGATAATGTTAATCATGATGTTCATACCGATGCTCAACCTAGTAATCATAATGATGTAAAGATTGAACCCGCCATTGATATTGATAACCCACAATCAAAGAATTAACGTTATGATCAAAGAGACTTTGTTGCTAGGAAACATGGTAAAGAAAGGGAACCATGGGTTCATAAATCCATGCCCTTTCCTCCTAAGCCATCCAAGAAAACGGATCATGAGGAATTTGAACGCTTTTGTGAGATGATTAGATCTATCTTTTTGTATATGCATTTGACTAATATGCTTAAAATGTCTCCTTATGCCAAGTATATGAAAGAAATTGTTACTAATAAAAGAAAGATACCAGAAGCTGAAAGTTCCACCATGCTTGCTAACTATAC
This sequence comes from Secale cereale, assembly GCA_902687465.1. Classification (NCBI taxonomy): domain Eukaryota; kingdom Viridiplantae; phylum Streptophyta; class Magnoliopsida; order Poales; family Poaceae; genus Secale; species Secale cereale. The sequence goes on along the minus strand of LR738711.1, from coordinate 690,526,427 downwards.
TTTTAAGGGTGGAATACCAAAGAAACTTGGAGATCCAGGGATACCTACTATACCATGCTCCATAAGAGAAACTGTGTTAAAAATGCTTTATGAGATCTTGGAGCCGGTGTTAGTGTTATGCCTTTCACTTTGTATCATAGTCTTGAATTGTGTCGGCGTCCTGGGAACCAGGGTACCCAGACTTGCCTGTCTGTGGGCCGCGACGCGCTCCTACAAGCGGCCTGGTACGGCCCAGCTGATTGACCAGCCGCTCAAGACCCGCGCGAGGGGCCAGGCCTCGCGAGGAGAACGATGCCCAGACCCCCCCCGGGAGCGGCCTCGGCAAGGCGTTCCAGAGGGGCGGAGAATCCAAGGCCAAGCCTACCTCAGGAGGAGGCAGTGAGGTCAGCAGTGACGCACCGCGCCAGCGAGTGCCAGCGCCCGCCAGCGGCAAAGTTGCCATTTCGGCGCAAAGGAGACAACGCAGCCGTTGGTTCCCAAGGAGCGGGGTAAAGGTTTCCTCTTTGGTGCAACAAGACCGAAGACCGCAAGGACGATAAGGAGGATGTCACCGTCGAGCCCACCACCTTGTCACCGCCTAATCCTTTTGCTGGCGAAGACTGCTTTTGTCAGGGTAGGAACGTCCTTGTGTTCCCGCTCAAATATGGCCGTTGTGGAATCCCTTCCCGCCTAAACATTTCGGGGGAAGAGGACCGTGGTCGCCTATATAAGTAGCTAGCACCTCCACTGCAAGGAGAGGAACACACACACTCGACCACCGCACAAGGAGCAGGAACACTAGCCTCCTGACCCTCCTGAGCTCGCTTCCTGAGCTCAGGAACCCTTGTACCAGTTCATACTCTAGCTCGCCCGGAGCCAATCCACCAAAGCAGGAAGTAGGGTCTTACACCTCGCGGTGGCCCGAACCTGGATAAACTCTTGTGTGTTTGTTCGTTGTTTTCTTGAATCCTTCCACCAAGACGAGAGCGAAATGCTAGGTAGACGTGAGTGGGAGAAATCTTCGTTCACGCCCCTGTGTTCGAACTTAACGGGTTTTGCGGAGCCCTGAATCCGACATTTGGCGTGCCAGGTAGGGGGCGTGTCGAAATCTCGCCTCTCCGACGACCTCGTCGCGTTCTCATCACCGACTCTGCTCCACAGCCATGGTGGACACACGCCGAGCTCGCGCCGCCCGTTGCCCTGCGAACGTCGCTCAGATAGCGCCCACGGGCAACGGTGCACCGCTCCGCCCCAACTCGCCGGTCGCCAACGCCGCCACCGACCCGGCTGTCCACGAGCAGCAGGACTCCTCGCTGCCGCTGTCCGTATGGCGGGATGGCCGCACAGCAACTCCTTCACCTTCGCCGGCCACAGCATCGTCCTCGCTGGTCCGCCGTGGGCTGGTCTACCAGCAGCTTGCGCTACTGATGGCGCGGCAGCTATTGTGCTACCACCCGGCAGAAGATCTCTATGACGAGTGGCTCCACCGCATCACCGAGCTCGTCAACGCAGCCGGAGAAGCGCCTGCACCAACCCACTCTTCGCGTCCTCCGTCGCCCCCGGCGGCGAACGAGGGCCGTGGGGTCCCAGCTCTGCCTCACCTTCACCCCGCCGGCCAGGAGGGCCGACGCGAGGCCCCTCGATGTGAACAACCCCGCAGAGCCCACGCCCGCGACAAGGAGAGTTGCTAGGTGATCCCGCACCCACATGCAGGGGCTCGTGGGCCCCCCGGCCCATAATGCCCAGACCGCGCGCCATGGGAGGTGGTGGGACCAGCACCTCAAGAACCAGCATCACAGGTGCAGGGGGCACCTGTGATCATGAGCGTACGTAGGTGTGGCGCCCTAGCTCCCGAGCTACGACGCCTCGTCTGACCCGGCAAGTTAAAGCCGGACCTGCCTCCGTGCTACGACGGCACCACCGACCCCACGGAGTTCCTTCAACTCTACCAGCTGGGCATCGAGGTGGCCAACGACACTAAGCAGGTCATGGCGAACTGGTTCCCCATAGCTCTGAAGGACGGCGCACGCTCCTGGCTCCTGAACCTCCCGGTATGATCCATCTCCTCCTGGGGAGAGCTTCGCGAGCGCTTTGTCGCCAACTTCCAAGGCACCCGCGACCGAGCCCCAGCAGCTGCTGACCTGCGCCGTGTGAAGCAGTAGCCGGGAGAAACCCTGCAGAAGTACATCCAACGCCTCAACACCATGCGCCTCCGTATCCCCAGGGTCTCGGACGAGGCCATCATCTCCGCGTTCTCCGATGGCATCCGCGACGTCAAGATGAGGGAAGAGATCACCATCCATGAAGACATGTTCACAGCCCTCGAGATGTTCAAGCTCGCGGCAAAGTGCGACAGGGCGGAGGAAGGCCGCCTCTCCCTTCAGGAGCTGCCTGAGGTGGAGGCAGACGACAAGAAGACCAAGGCCAAGGAGTCGAAGCGCAAGGAACCCGCCGTGCTGGCTGCTGAGCCAGAAGTGAAGCGTGGCTCCGGCTATGATGACCTCCCGAGAGACAACCGACCGTACTGCGTATTCCACAACGTCCACAGCCACAACACCAACGATTGCCAAGAGCTCAGGGCGATGCGCGGCGGGCGCGTCGGGCAGCGCCCTAAGCGCGACAACCGCGGCTACGGCCATGGAGGAGGCCGAGGAGGAGGACGTTGGGACGGCAGGAACTCACACCAAGGGTGGCGTGAGCAGCCTCGTGAAGACCACTGGCAGGAGCAGCCTCGTGACGCCCCCTGGCACGACCAGCCTCGTGAGGGTTGCCCTCAGGGTCATGGAGGCCTGCCTTCGCTGCCACCACCACCAAGGAGGAACAACGACGATCACCGAGGAGACGGGGCAGGTGGCTTCCAAGAACCGCGTGCGGTCGCTTGCATTCTGGGGGGAGCCCATGCCCCGGTTTCTCACCGCATCTTCAAGCAGTTCGCTCGTGAGGTGAACGCGGCGCTTCCCAAGCCTGACGCTGCACGCAACCCCAGGTGGACCAAGCAAGTCATCGCTTTTGACCCAAAAGACCAGCTCAAGTGTACTGCGGCCCCAGGCGCACTCCCGATGCTCTACACCCCGACCATCAGCAACATCGTCGTGACGAAGACCCTCATCGACGGCGGGGCGGGGCTCAACGTCCTCTCCGTCCAGACCTTCGAGACACTCTAGGTTCCCTATGATCAGCTCCACCCCACCAAGCCATTCTACGAAGTCACGGATGGCTCGACGCTCCCGATGGTGCAAGTCCGCCTCCCCGTCACCTTTGGAGACCGAGACAACTACCACACCGAGCTCATTGACTTCGACGTCGCCAACATCCCCACCTCCCGTACAACGCCATTCTATGGTATCATGCCCTTGCCAAGTTCATGGCGGCGACCCATCACGGCTACAACATCCTCAAGATGCCCGGAAGCGGCAGAGTCATCACGACCGCCTCCGATGAGAAGGAAGCGGTGCGCTCCCTGGAGCGTTCCTACCAGACCGCGGCGGTTGACTACCCCGGTGAGGATGAAGCCGTCCTCGCCCTGCAGACCGCCCCCAAGAAGAAGAAGAACCTACCCGTCAACGGAACTCGGGACGACTTGGCCTCAGGACTCGCGCCTGCTGACAAGGCACCTTCCACCCTCGCATAGGGAGGTGCGCTCGACGCCCCTCTCGTGACGGGCTCGGGGGCTCTCCTCTGGAGTGTCCCTGAGCTTACCCGTGCCCCGAGGGAGGTGTTCGAGCACCACCTGCAAGCGTATCTTGATGCGCATTTTTGTGAGCCCAGCGTGAGCCGTCCAACGCTAGGGGCTCAGGACTTCATCGACCAAGTTACGGAGGAACTTCTGTACGCACGACTCATCCGCGGTGGGCGTAACCACACAACCCCAAGTACACCTACTCGCAGCCCGAGCGACTGCTTCCGCGTCTGCGTCGACATCGCGGGTCTCAACCGAGCCGCTTCTCAGGAGCCCTTGTGGCCGACGGCGGTCGGCTGGAGGAGGGCCCTCCCCTGTAGCTACGTCCGCACCCTCTTCGGCTTCCGCAACGCAGCTGCCATGTTCCAGCATCTCGCGCAGCAGACCTTGGGGGCTCGGGAGGCTCAGTGGCAGGCGGTCCGGACGGAGTGGGAGCTGGACACGCACGACCACTGAGAGCCTTGGGAGCCCCTAGGCCTCAAGAGCCCGACGATCCTCGGGAGTGACCCGCACAACTCACGTCTTCAGCTACCCCAACTCTCCTTCGACAAGTATCATGTGACACTTTAGGTATCTAAACGAGGGCGCCTCTCGGTTGCATCATCATCGGGTCGATGGGGGCTGCTCCCCCGCGGCTGTCTCCCTTTTTGCATGATCAAAGGCCAGATATTTCTTTCGATTCGCATTATCTATATGATTGGCGTCCTCACCGCCACTAAGGTCATGAGCCCTTGTGAGCCCACTCGCGCCCGCCCCATGATTAAGGAATGGCACGACGTCTGTGCTCGGGTCCGTCCCTGCAGCGTCGATAAACCCAAGGGCTGAGCTCTGCCTAGCGAGCCATTTCCGTGACGGCACCTCCCATGGTCCTTGGTGCCTTGTTCTCGCATGGGCTAATCGTGGATAGGTAAGTAGGGGCCCGTGGCAGGTGCCTCGCTCACGCGGGAACCGCGCGCCGACTGTTTTTCTTTTGGATCGTGGCATGAGAAGACTGGGCACGGCGTCTGTGCTAGGGTCCGTCCCTGCATTGTCGATAAATCCAGCGGCTGAGCTCTGTCTTACGGGCCGGGCCCGCTAACGTCACCACCTGGGGTCGCTGGTGCTGCGACCTTCTCATGCAATATCCCCTGGAAATGCACTCGGCACAGGTCGACACAACACCTCTCTTTTCACATTTTGCAGAAGAAGACTCAGGCGCAACCCGCCTCAGGGTAGGGTCTCGTGAGTGATGCGTAAGCTCAGGAGAACTTCCTCAGAGTCGTTCATCTTGTCATGAGGAGGGCCCATATACACCTTGGATGTCCTACCGTGCTAGCCACGCGTCAGGACGGGGCTGTACACGCCCCGGAGTCTCTCCCGGTGGGAGGATCCCACCCACGGTCTAGTGGAAGTACCAAGCTCCGCGCTGGCAGATCCAACCGAGGAGCGGTTATGCCCATGAACCAGTGGAAGAACCAAGGTCTGCGCTGGCCAATACGACCGCGGCGCGGTTATGCCCGCACTCCGTGCAAGTGTGGTAGCTCTATGCTCCACGCTAGTTATAAACAACTGAGGGTGGCCCCCAGTGGTCGCACCAACCCCAGGGAGCTTTTCAACTCACGACGCTCACAGCTTCTCCTTGGATGGGTGTCGCGAGGGGGGCTAGGCACAGGGGCTATGCCCAGGTCACGCCTGGCAGACGCCACCCTACCAGGTGCCCAGACACCTGGCCTTCTCGTGCCCCCATCCCAGGCGAAGGCTCATGAGCAAGGTATGGTGCTTGTTCTCCTTCATGAAGAGCCGTTCGTATGTCAAGGGGGAACCTCTGGGCATCACGACCCAGGGGCCTAACCGGCCACGTAGCCCCTCATCCCTTGAGCCTAGTTTTGACAATAACCCCGGTCCTCCGGAGGGCTCAATGGTGATCGAGTTATGCGTGGGGTTGGGCCCTGCCGACGCAGAACGAAAACGGGGCCGCTTGGACGTCAAGGGGGGCCCTTTTGGCATCGCGACCCAAGGGCCTCACTGGCCACGTAGTCCCTCACCCCTTCAGTATAGTTACTACGGTAACCCTGGTCCGGAGGGCTCAGCAACGAGTCTAGTTACTACGGTAACCTCGATCACCCAGAGGGCTCAGCGGCGGTCGAGGCATGCGCGGGGTTCGGTCCTGCTGACGCAGAGCACCCAAAGCAAACATGAAAGGAAGCAAGCATGGAATCATCTAGCTATTACAATAACGTCAAGTTTTTTTCAAATTCAAACCAAGTTCTTACGCCTGCCCGAGGAACTCGCACTCCTCTCACTAAACAGGATGGATCAAACATCACCGGGCGCAGAAGTACCGGTCGTCTTCCCTTCAGCCGCGGTAATGGTAGACTGGAGGAACGCATCCACCAGCGATGTGACCTTCGCCCCCAGGGCCTCGGCAACCGAGTTCTCCATGATTGCGGTCACGGGCTCGGACAGCGAGGCCAGGTCAAGGGTGGGGTCGCGAAGCCTTAGGTGGCCGCACACCTACGTCAGGACTAAGGTAAGCAGCGTACGGCCTTCAGCGTCAGCTAAGTGGCCAATCGCGGCCGTAACACCTCGTAGGGACTCCATGAGCGCAACAAGAAGCCCGGCGGGACCTCCCTCAGGGGCGGCCAACGGCTCCTTGAACCCTTCTCCGTAGGCGCCATGCAGCACCTTGCGGGCCTCAAGGTCAAAGGCGGAAAGGTCATCAGGACTTACCGTCGCCAAGACCACGAGAGCCTCCTCCTAGGAACGAGCGGCTTGGGCCGCCTTGGCCTGCTCAATTTCAACCTTCAGCTTCTCCAGGGTGGCGCGGTCAGCAAGCTGCTCCTGTTGCAGCCGGGATGTCACGACCTTCTCTGCCTCGAGCTCCTTCTCCAACCCTTTGAGCTTCACGGCGCGCCTAGAGTATTCCTCGCGGAGGGCCCCTAGCTCGCTCTCTGTCGTGAGGCAGCGCTTCTCGAAGGGCGCGGCGTCAGCTCGTGCGACGTCACGAGCCAGCGCGGCCGCCGCGGCTTCTGCTCGACCCTTGGCAGCAGCCGCCAAGGCCTGATCCCAGGAGGCCCGTGCAGACTCGTCTGCCAGGAGCCACATGTGGATCAGCCCCAGGCGCCCTTCTGCCAAGTGGTCGTCGTTGTTTTGCAGATCAGCGCGAAGGCGACCCAACGCAGCGGAGGCAGCATCCAAAGCCTCGAGACCAGGCTGCGCCGGCTGGCGCACGGGCACCGACAAGACTGGCTGCTCGACGGCTCGGGGGCTCCGGCCCCCGTCGCCAGAGCAGCCGGAGCAGAAGCCAACTCCGCAACCTCGCCGGAGATAGGGGCGTCTTCAGGCGGCACCGTCACCGCACTCGCGGTGGCCCGGCCAACCGAGGTGCCCAGCGCCGCGGCACCCTTCCCCGAGATTGCACCAGCAGCCGAAGGAGCAGGGCACCTGATGGCTTCTCGCCCCTCGTTGGTTACCCCAAGTGGAAGGTTTGATGTGTAGCGTAGCAGCAAGTTTCCCTTGGCAAAGGTACCAAGGATCGAATCCCGTGAGACTCCGAGGGTCGACAAGAAGGTGTCAACGGCGCCAGAAACTTAGCAGTTGACAGGACCTGCACACAGATACAAATAACTTTGCTCCCAACGAGTACAGAGAGGTTGTCAATCCCTCCGGCCTTGTCGTTTACAAAGGATCAAACACAAGAGATAATAGTGATAGGTATGACTGCAACTAGGAAATAAAGACAGGAAGTAAATAGCGGGTGTGATCAGTGGTGGTAATATGGACAGGGGTCCCATGATGTTCACTAGTGATGTCTCTCTCCCAAAAGACGATAAAACAGCAAAGCGAGGTAAACAAATTACAGCTGGGCAATTGACAGGATTATGTGCGCAAACCAATGCTAACTATGTTGTAAAGAAAGGTAGAGGCTCAAAAGCATGGGCGGTACGCCAAGGCAAGTAGACCGATATCCATCTGCATCTACTACTAATCATCCACCTTGAGATATCTATCCAGAACATCTCGCTGGTATTAAGTTGCGAATCCCACCCAAAGTGTAGACTCAAAACAACAGACAACTGCATTAAAAGAACTTTGCGTAAAGTAAACAATCCTTGCACCCGCAAGTACAAGCGCCGTTGTTTTCCCCCTTGTGGCAACAGCACATCCCCTAGACTCATGTTTCTGTCACTCAAGCTAGTCATCAAGGGGCATGAACCCACAATCAAGCATAACGCTCCCTCTTGGAGTTACTACCTACTACTCGGCCAAAGCAATAAACAGCAACGGAGAACATGCAAGAATTACTCAAGAACATAAATATAAAAGAGGTGAATCAAATATATTACTCACACACAATCTGAACATAATCTCATAATCCATCGGATCCCAGCAAACTCAGAAGAGCAACAGCATAAAGATTACATATGTGCCTCGATCATGTAGGGCAGCTCACGAGATCTAAACCATGAAGAACAAAGAGGGGAGGAGAACATCACATAGCTACTGATCATGGACCCATGGTCCAAGGTGGACTACTCACGACTCATCCGGGAAGCGTCCATGGTGGTGGAGAAGCTCCCGGTGGTGATTCTCCCCTCCGGTAGGGTGCCGGGAAGAGTTCTCCTGATGCTCCCGATCTTGGAAGCGCGGCGGCGGCGGAACAGAGGCGAGATCGCGAAAAAGGGTTCCGTCCTCGAGGGTTTCGGGACGCGAGGAATATATATGCGAAGGGGGGTCACCAGAGGCGGAGGTGGGGCCCCAGGCGCCCCCCTGGCGCGACCAGGGGTGGGGCCGCGCCGGGTGGCCGCCTGGGCCACCCCAGGCTCCCCTCTCGCCCTGCTTTGGTTTTTCTCGAAGCTCCCGGTACGCTGATTTTTCCTGTATTTTTCCCGGAATTTTTAGAGCACTTTTAATATGGGGGAAACCTGAAATAGAAAAACAGCAGAAAACAGGAACTGGCACTGTGGTGAACTGAGTTAATAGGTTAGTCCAAATATGATCAAAAGTGTATGGAAGTGCATAAATATCATAGCAATATCACACAAAAGAGGCATGGAGCAAGCAGAAATTATAGATACGTTTTGGACGTATCAACATCCCCAAGCTTAATTCCTGCTCGTCCTCGAGTAGGTAAATGATAACAAGCATAATTTCTGTGGTGACATGCTATCAACCATATAAGAACTTTTAAGTAAAGCAATCAAGGCATGTAATTCAATTCAAGTCATAACAAGCAAGAGTCTATATTAGCATTGTAACAAGAAACATAAGAACATAAAGGTGCAAGAGCTCTCGCTGTCCGTGACTCGAATGTCTCCAAATGGTGTTTGCGTGCAAGAAAGGGGATAGGGATATATGAGAGAGTAAAACATAGTTTTTGTATTGTTGAGAACTTAATCTACTAAAGTTTCACACTTGGTCTTCTTTGGAATCTTATCTTGACTCATCCCCAGACCGTCAGCCAGGTACAAGTCAAAATGATCCACTCCCTTTCGATATTTTGAGCACTCATGCAATGGATGAGCGTAAGCAAGAAAGTCGACACTTAGGATGGCAAAGAGAGAAAAATGATAGAGGGGGAAGACAAAAAAGGTGTGAAAGGCTCACATCAATGAGGACAATCATAGGCGAGAGAAAGCCAAATGATAGATATGATGTGAGGAGTAGGGATTGCCATGCAACAGATGCACATATGAGCTAAGGTAAGCTCTCCAATAGAACTAGTGGGGGTGCATCCAACTTGCTTGCTCAAGAAGACCTAGAGCTCTTTTGAGGAGGCTCATCATTGGAATACACAAGCCAAGTTCTATAGTGTGAAGGTCCCCACATAGCTATATGCATGAATGATAATCTCTATGGAGCACAAGGTATAAGATGGAGTACGAGTGTGGATCTCTCAAAAGGAAATAGTAGTGTGCCCCCTTCTCTCTTTTTATGTCTTTTTCTCTTTTTTCTCTTTTTTTTTATTTTTTTGTGGCCTCAATGGCTCTTTCTATTTAACTCTCATTTGTCCTCTTTGGGATCTTTTGATTTTGTCCTCTTTGGGATCTTTTCCTCACTTTAGGGGCAACACTCTATATATTACAAGAAGTATAGAAGATCTTTCACACTTTACAAAAGTACTCAACATAAAGAAAATGAAACTATCATGATGTATGCAAATGTATGCCTCTGTCGGTGTAGCAGGATATGCAATGATACTAGCGCGTCATGTAGCAATGATTAGGGCAACGCCCAACTAGCATGCGGCTCATCGATCAAGCAAAAAGCATGTATGACATGAAGATCAAGTCATGAGAAGATGGATGTTGCATGGCAATGTATCTCGGAAAGGCTATGGAAATGCCTCGATAGGTAGGTATGGTGGCTGTTTTGAGGAAGGATATAATGAGGCTTATGATGACAGAGCGTATCGTGCCAAGGATTTGGATGCACCGGCGAAGTATGCGCCAACTCTCGAGGTGAGAAAGGGCAATGCACGGTACCGAAGAGGCTAGAAAAATATGGCTAGGTGGAAGTGTCAACTTTCGAATACTCACATTAGTCCGAAGAACTCATGCACTTATTATCGGTAACTCTCAATCTAATTAGGAGGTTCACAAAGAGACAAGTACCCCGAGGAGGAGTGTATGGGGGTTTGGTTATCCTTGCGCATCCTCGACTCATGGTACGTGAGTGTACTCTAATATTCGATCCCTCCAAAGATTAGTTATCCATTTAGTAGCTAAAGTTCTCAACTATTTGTAGGTTTTCGAAAATAAACACGGATTGCCCAAAATACGACATCTATCACTAATAGGCTAAAGCTCTTGACACCAAAAGTTCAGACATTACTCATGGCAATACCTCAAAACTATTGCAAGTTACTACTAAAATTAAATAGCAACCTCAATTACCTACTTTGAGTTAAGACACACAACTCAGTGCAACAGGCAAACTCTCTTAACAAGATAAACATGAAAACTCAAGAGAGTTCAGCAACCAACTAAACAAAAGCTCTTCAAAAAGAAAAGCATGAAAACTAAGAGCTAAACATGACAGCAGCTATGGAAAAACAAAGAACATACACAACAAAGATAAGCATGAAAATCCTATGTTGTGTTCTATGTTGAAGTGGAGCGTGTTTCTCTCCCACACAAAGAAAGCTGGGTTCTAACTTGTTATGAACAGCAAGCAAAGCTAAAGAAAATTAAAAAGGAAACTAAAAGCAAGACGCTCCAAGCATAGCACATAACACATGAAGTGATTAAAATATAGTGGAGCGAAAGACGAACTGATAATTGTTGATGGAGAAGGGGATGCACGGGGGCATCCCCAAGCTTAGACGCTTGAGTCTTCTTGAATATTTCTTGGGGGTGCACGGGGGCATCCCCAAGCTTGAGCGTTTGACCCTCCTGAATCTTCTTTTATCATCTTCCCTCGCACACTTGAAAACTCCCTTCATACATAACTCATCATAATCTGATTAGCGAGGTTAGTACCCACAATAAAATAACTTTTCCCTACTGGAAATAAAGATAATCTTGAAGAGCTACTGTTTCTCAAGATTGCCAAAAGGTTTTTGTAAAGAAAAAGCAAGCTCAAGGTTTGCAAAATGAAGAAAAGGCAAAACAGGACAGAATCTACGAAAAACAGACCAGCATGTAGTAAATAATTTTTTCGGGGCACTTCTGCAACTCAAACCAAAAAACTCAGAACAAACGCCCGAAAGCCAATTGTATAGAGTACGCTTTCAAAACAATTCAGATCAAAAAGATGAACTGGTGATTTTGTACGAATTTTTCCGTCCAAGGACAGAATCTGTTTTCTGGACAGCACGTCACAACTTTTGAACTTTCTTGCAATCGGAGGCTAAACTTGGCACAAAGCTGAAAAGAAAAGATACAATGATGATGTTACTGTAGTAACAAACATCAAGACACAACAAAAGCAAAATAAAACCTAATTCGTTGTGGGCTGCCTCCCAAAAGCGCTTTCTTTTATGCCTTTAAGCTAGGCATGATGCAAAAAGGAGGAATCAAAAGTCATCATAATAATCGGAGTTATAAATTGATTCGAATGGTTCCTCAACAAGTTCTCCCTTGTTCCTTCTAGGAAAGGGGTACGTACCTTTTTCCTTCCGCATAGGCGGATTTGTCCCTTACCTATATCGATGAAGCCTTTTACGGCTCGGAGGAAGTCCCTTCCAAGCACTATATTTCCTTGGTTTGGCTTCATGATGAAGAAATCAACCATTGCAATCCCTTTAAGGAATGTAACTGGCACGTCTTTTATTCTTCCCTGGATCTCAGAAATATCTCCATTAGCATGTTCATGATAGGATGATAATCTGTCCATGTTAAATTTTAAAGAATCATGAACAATTTTTGGCATAGTAGAAACCATAGATCCAATATCACAATAAGCAAGGAAGTCTTGATTAGAGATGCTAATCCTAACAAAAGGCCCCCAATCATTGTCTATTTCCAAAATATCCCTCTTATTGGGTTTGGGTTTCTCTACCTTCATCAAGTCTAGAGCATCCATTCTCTTATCAATAGTAGCAAGTCTATCTATGACAGTATCAAAACTATGATCATAAACAAAGTAACTAGATAGACCATGTATAATTTCAAGAGCTCTAGCTTCATCACACTCTAGGAAATCTCCTTCAGCTATAATATCAAGAGAGTGTTTACACCATTTAAAAAGACCATGGTAAAAATTTCTAAGCACAATTTTTATAGGTATCCAAGGCATAATTCTCCTATGTGCATCAGAAATTTTGTCCCATGCTTTCTTCATATTTTCTCCATTCCTTTGATGGAAATATAGAACTTCTGATTCCCTCAAAGCACCAAATCCTAACATGCTTGACTAAACAGAAAGGACTACTAACAGAAAAGCAAATAATTTTTTTTGTGATTTTTGATAAAGGACACTAAAGCAAAAACTGAAAGGTAAACTAACAAGACTAAAAAGCAAAGATAAAAGATAGCGTGCAACTCCCCTATGTTGAAGAGCGGAGTCCCCGGCGACGGCGCCAGAAACTTTGCTTGATGGCTTCTCGCCCCTCGTTGGTCACCCCAAGTGGAAGGTTTGAGATGTAGCGTAGCAGCAAGTTTCCCTTGGCAAAGGTACCAAGGATCGAATCCCGTGAGACTCCGAGGGTCGACAAGAAGGTATCAACGGCGCCAGAAAGTTAGCAGTTGACAGGACCTGCACACATATACAAATAACTTTGCTCCCAACGAGTACAGAGAGGTTGTCAATCCCTCCGGCCTTGTCGTTTACAAAGGATCAAACACAAGAGATAATAGTGATAGGTATGACTGCAACTAGGAAATAAAGACAGGAAGTAAATAGCGGGTGTGATCAGTGGTGGTAATATGGACAGGGGTCCCATGATGTTCACTAGTGATGTCTCTCTCCCAAAAGACGATAAAACAGCAAAGCGAGGTAAACAAATTACAGCTGGGCAATTGACAGGATTATGTGCGCAAACCAATGCTAACTATGTTGTAAAGAAAGGTAGAGGCTCAAAAGCATGGGCGGTACGCCAAGGCAAGTAGACCGAAATCCATCTGCATCTACTACTAATCATCCACCTTGAGATATCTATCCAGAACATCTCGCTGGTATTAAGTTGCGAATCCCACCCAAAGTGTAGACTCAAAACAACAGACAACTGCATTAAAAGAACTTTGCGTAAAGTAAACAATCCTTGCACCCGCAAGTACAAGCACCGTTGTTTTTCCCCTTGTGGCAACAGCACATCCCCTAGACTCATGTTTCTGTCACTCAAGCTAGTCATCAAGGGGCATGAACCCACAATCAAGCATAACGCTCCCTCTTGGAGTTACTACCTACTACTCGGCCAAAGCAATAAACAGCAACGGAGAACATGCAAGAATTACTCAAGAACATAAATATAAAAGAGGTGAATCAAATATATTACTCACACACAATCTGAACATAATCTCATAATCCATCGGATCCCAGCAAACTCAGAAGAGCAACAGCATAAAGATTACATATGTGCCTCGATCATGTAGGGCAGCTCACGAGATCTAAACCATGAAGAACAAAGAGGGGAGGAGAACATCACATAGCTACTGATCATGGACCCATGGTCCAAGGTGGACTACTCACGACTCATCCGGGAAGCGTCCATGGTGGTGGAGAAGCTCCCGGTGGTGATTCTCCCCTTCGGTAGGGTGCCGGGAAGAGTTCTCCTGATGCTCCCGAACTTGGAAGCACGGCGGCGGCGGAACAGAGGCGAGATTGCGAAAAAGGGTTCCGTCCTCGAGGGTTTCGGGACGCGAGGAATATATATGCGAAGGGGGGTCACCAGAGGCGGAGGTGGGGCCCCAGGCGCCCCCCTGGCGCGGCCAGGGGTGGGGCCGCGCCGGGTGGCCACCTGGGCCACCCCAGGCTCCCCTCTCGCCCTGCTTTGGTTTTTCTCGAAGCTCTCGGTACGCTGATTTTTCCTGTATTTTTCCCGGAATTTTTAGAGCACTTTTAATATGGGGGAAACCTGAAATAGAAAAACAGCAGAAAACAGGAACTGGCACTATGGTGCACTGAGTTAATAGGTTAGTCCAAATATGATCAAAAGTGTATGGAAGTGCATAAATATCATAGCAATATCACACAAAAGAGGCATGGAGCAAGCAGAAATTATAGATACGTTTTGGACGTATCAACATCCCCAAGCTTAATTCTTGCTCGTCCTCGAGTAGGTAAATGATAACAAGCATAATTTCTGTGGTGACATGCTATCAACCATATAAGAACTTTTAAGTAAAGCAATCAAGGCATGTAATTCAATTCAAGTCATAACAAGCAAGAGTCTATATTAGCATTGTAACAAGAAACATAAGAACATAAAGGTGCAAGAGCTCTCGCTGTCCGTGACTCAATTGTCTCCAAATGGTGTTTGCGTGCAAGAAAGGGGATAGGGATATATGAGAGAGTAAAACATAGTTTTTGTATTGTTGAGAACTTAATCTACTAAAGTTTCACACTTGGTCTTCTTTGGAATCTTATCTTGACTCATCCCCAGACCGTCAGCCAGGTACAAGTCAAAATGATCCACTCCCTTTCGATATTTTGAGCACTCATGCAATGGATGAGCGTAAGCAAGAAAGTCGACACTTAGGATGGCAAAGAGAGAAAAATGATAGAGGGGGAAGACAAAAAGGTGTGAAAGGCTCACATCAATGAGGACAATCATAGGCGAGAGAAAGCCAAATGATAGATATGATGTGAGGAGTAGGGATTGCCATGCAACGGATGCACATATGAGCTAAGGTAAGCTCTCCAATAGAACTAGTGGGGGTGCATCCAACTTGCTTGCTCAAGAAGACCTAGAGCTCCTTTGAGGAGGCTCATCATTGGAATACACAAGCCAAGTTCTATAGTGTGAAGGTCCCCACATAGCTATATGCATGAATGATAATCTCTATGGAGCACAAGGTATAAGATGGAGTACGAGTGTGGATCTCTCAAAAGGAAATAGTAGTGTGCCCCCTTCTCTCCTTTTATTTCTTTTTCTCTTTTTTCTATTTTTTTATTTTTTTGTGGCCTCAATGGCTCTTTCTATTTAACTCTCATTTGTCCTCTTTGGGATCTTTTGATTTTGTCCTCTTTGGGATCTTTTCCTCACTTTAGGGGCAACACTCTATATATTACAAGAAGTATAGAAGATCTTTCACACTTTACAAAAGTACTCAACATAAAGAAAATGAAACTATCATGATGTATGCAAATGTATGCCTCTACCGGTGTAGCAGGATATGCAATGATACTAGCGCGTCATGTAGCAATGATTAGGGCAAGGCCCAACTAGCATGCGGCTCATCGATCAAGCAAAAAGCATGTATGACATGAAGATCAAGTCATGAGAAGATGGATGTTGCATGGAAATGTATCTCGGAAAGGCTATGGAAATGCCTTGATAGGTAGGTATGGTGGCTGTTTTGAGGAAGGATATAATGAGGCTTATGATGACAGAGCATATCGTGCCAAGGATTTGGATGCACCGGCGAAGTATGCGCCAACTCTCGAGGTGAGAAAGGGCAATGCACGGTACCGAAGAGGCTAGAAAAATATGGCTAGGTGGAAGTGTCAACTTTCGAATACTCACATTAGTCCGAAGAACTCATGCACTTATTATCGGTAACTCTCAATCTAATTAGGAGGTTCACAAAGAGACAAGTACCCCGAGGAGGAGTGTATGGGGGTTTGGTTATCCTTGCGCATCCTCGACTCATGGTACGTGAGTGTACTCTAATATTCGATCCCTCCAAAGATTAGTTATCCATTTAGTAGCTAAAGTTCTCAACTATTTGTAGGTTTTCGAAAATAAACACGGATTGCCCAAAATACGACATCTATCACTAATAGGCTAAAGCTCTTGACACCAAAAGTTCAGACATTACTCATGGCAATACCTCAAAACTATTGCAAGTTACTACTAAAATTAAATAGCAACCTCAATTACCTACTTTGAGTTAAGACACACAACTCAGTGCAACAGGCAAACTCTCTTAACAAGATAAACATGAAAACTCAAGAGAGTTCAGCAACCAACTAAACAAAATCTCTTCAAAAAGAAAAGCATGAAAACTAAGAGCTAAACATGACAGCAGCTATGGAAAAACAAAGAACATACACAACAAAGATAAGCATGAAAATCCTATGTTGTGTTCTATGTTGAAGTGGAGCGTGTTTCTCTCCCACACAAAGAAAGCTGGGTTCTAACTTGTTATGAACAGCAAGCAAAGCTAAAGAAAATTAAAAAGGAAACTAAAAGCAAGACGCTCCAAGCATAGCACATAACACATGAAGTGATTAAAATATAGTGGAGCGAAAGACGAACTGATAATTGTTGATGGAGAAGGGGATGCACGGGGGCATCCCCAAGCTTAGACGCTTGAGTCTTCTTGAATATTTCTTGGGGGTGCACGGGGGCATCCCCAAGCTTGAGCGTTTGACCCTCCTGAATCTTCTTTTATCATCTTCCCTCGCACACTTGAAAACTCCCTTCATACATAACTCATCATAATCTGATTAGCGAGGTTAGTACCCACAATAAAATAACTTTTCCCTACTGGAAATAAAGATAATCTTGAAGAGCTACTGTTTCTCAAGATTGCCAAAAGGTTTTTGCAAAGAAAAAGCAAGCTCAAGGTTTGCAAAATGAAGAAAAGGCAAAACAGGACAGAATCTATGAAAAACAGACCAGCATGTAGTAAATAATTTTTTCGGGGCACTTCTGCAACTCAAATCAAAAAACTCAGAACAAACGCCCGAAAGCCAATTGTATAGAGCACGCTTTCAAAACAATTCAGATAAAAAAGATGAACTGGTGATTTTATACGAATTTTTCCGTCCAAGGACAGAATCTGTTTTCTGGACAGCACGTCACAACTTTTGAACTTTCTTGCAATCGGAGGCTAAACTTGGCACAAAGCTGAAAAGAAAAGATACAATGATGATGCTACTGTAGTAACAAACATCAAGACACAACAAAAGCAAAATAAAACCTAATTCGTTGTGGGCTGCCTCCCAAAAGCGCTTTCTTTTATGCCTTTAAGCTAGGCATGATGCAAAAAGGAGGAATCAAAAGTCATCATAATAATCGGAGTTATAAATTGATTCGAATGGTTCCTCAACAAGTTCTCCCTTGTTCCTTCTAGGAAAGGGGTACGTACCTTTTGCCTTCCGCGTAGGCGGATTTGTCCCTTACCTATATCGATGAAGCCTTTTACGGCTCGGAGGAAGTCCCTTCCAAGCACTATATTTCCTTGGTTTGGCTTCATGATGAAGAAATCAACCATTGCAATCCCTTTAAGGAATGTAACTGGCACGTCTTTTATTCTTCCCTGGATCTCAGAAATATCTCCATTAGCATGTTCATGATAGGATGATAATCTGTCCATGTTAAATTTTAAAGAATCATGAACAATTTTTGGCATAGTAGAAACCATAGATCCAATATCACAATAAGCAAGGAAGTCTTGATTAGAGATGCTAATCCTAACAAAAGGCTCCCAATCATTGTCTATTTCCAAAATATCCCTCTTATTGGGTTTGGGTTTCTCTACCTTCATCAAGTCTAGAGCATCCATTCTCTTCTCAATAGTAGGAAGTCTATCTATGACAGTATCAAAACTATGATCATAAACAAAGTAACTAGATAGACCATGTATAATTTCAAGAGCTCTAGCTTCATCACACTCTAGGAAATCTCCTTCAGCTATAATATCAAGAGAGTGTTTACACCATTTAAAAAGACCATGGTAAAAATTTCTAACCACAATTTTTATAGGTATCCAAGGCATAATTCTCCTATGTGCATCTGAAATTTTGTCCCATGCTTTCTTCATATTTTCTCCATCCCTTTGATGGAAATATAGAACTTCTGATTCCCTCAAAGCACCAAATCCTAACATGCTTGACTAAACAGAAAGGACTACTAACAGAAAAGCAAATATTTTTTTTTGTGATTTTTGATAAAGGACACTAAAGCAAAAACTGAAAGGTAAACTAACAAGACTAAAAAGCAAAGATAAAAGATAGCGTGCAACTCCCCTATGTTGAAGAGCGGAGTCCCCGGCGACGGCGCCAGAAACTTTGCTTGATGGCTTCTCGCCCCTCGTTGGTTACCCCAAGTGGAAGGTTTGAGATGTAGCGTAGCAGCAAGTTTCCGTTGGCAAAGGTACCAAGGATCGAATCCCGTGAGACTCCGAGGGTCGACAAGAAGGTGTCAACGGCGCCAGAAACTGAGCGGTTGACAGGACCTGCACACAGATACAAAGAACTTTGCTCCCAACGAGTACAGAGAGGTTGTCAATCCCTCCGGCCTTGTCGTTTACAAAGGATCAAACACAAGAGATAATAGTGATAGGTATGACTACAACTTGGAAATAAAGACAGGAAGTAAATAGCGGGTGTGATCAGTGGTGGTAATATGGACCGGGGTCCCATGATGTTCACTAGTGATGTCTCTCTCCCAAAAGACGATAAAACAACAAAGCGAGGTAAACAAATTACAGCTGGGCAATTGACAGGATTATGTGCGCAAACCATTGCTAACTATGCTGTAAAGAAAGGTAGATGCTCAAAAGCATGGGCGGTACGCCAAGGCAAGTAGACCGAAATCCATCTGCATCTACTACTAATCATCCACCTTGAGATATCTATCCAGAACATCTCGCTGGTATTAAGTTGCGAATCCCACCCAAAGTGTAGACTCAAAACAACAGACAACTGCATTAAAAGAACTTTGCGTAAAGTAAACAATCCTTGCACCCGCAAGTACAAGCACCGTTGTTTTCCCCCTTGTGGCAACAGCACATCCCCTAGACTCATGTTTCTGTCACTCAAGCTAGTCATCAAGGGGCATGAACCCACAATCTAGCATAACGCTCCCTCTTGGAGTTACTACATACTACTCGGCCAAAGCAATAAACAACAACGGAGAACATGCAAGAATTACTCAAGAACATAAATATAAAAGAGGTGAATCAAATATATTACTCACACACAATCTGAACATAATCTCATAATCCATCGGATCCCAGCAAACTCAGCAGAGCAACAACATAAAGATTACATATGTGCCTCAATCATGTAGGGCAGCTCACGAGGTCTAAACCATGAAGAACAAAGAGGGGAGGAGAACATCACATAGCTACTGATCATGGACCCATGGTCCAAGGTGGAATACTCACGACTCATCCGGGAAGCGTCCATGGTGGTGGAGAAGCTCCCGGTGGTGATTCTCCCCTCCGGCAGGGTGCCGGGAAGAGTTTTCCTGATGCTCTCAATCTTGGAAGCGCGGCGGCGGCGGAACAGAGGCGAGATCGCGAAAAAGGGTTCCGTCCTCGAGGGTTTCGGGACGCGAGGAATATATGTGCGAAGGGGGGTCACCAGAGGCGGAGGTGGGGACCCAGGCGGCCCCCTGGCGCGGCTAGGGGTGGGGCCGCGCCGGGTGGCCGCCTGGGCCACCCCAGGCTCCCCTCTCGCCCTGCTTTGGTTTTTCTCGAAGCTCCCCTGATTTTTCCTGTATTTTTCCCGGAATTTTTAGAGCACTTTTAATATGGGGGAAACCTGAAATAGAAAAACAGCAGAAAACAGGAACTGGCACTGTGGTGCACTGAGTTAATAGGTTAGTCCAAATATGATCAAAAGTGTATGGAAGTGCATAAATATCATAGCAATATCACACAAAAGAGGCATGGAGCAAGCAGAAATTATAGATACGTTTTGGACGTATCAGCACCGCGGCAAAACCTCCCCCTTCACCCTCTTCATCACGCCTCCCAGGCTGCAACATCAAAGGAGAGCGCAT
Organism: Secale cereale; assembly: GCA_902687465.1. Taxonomy (NCBI): domain Eukaryota; kingdom Viridiplantae; phylum Streptophyta; class Magnoliopsida; order Poales; family Poaceae; genus Secale; species Secale cereale. The sequence continues at coordinate 690,506,451 of LR738711.1, read as the reverse complement.
TAGGGGCACGGCAAATAAGAATGAGTGAGCAATTGCACACTTACTCGTCGGAGGCGAGGCGCGCCCTTCTTTTCACTAGCGAGTCATTAGCAGCCCCTGGCGCACTGGGCGTGCCGACAGCCCGGGCCTGGGCAAGACGCGAGGCCACGGTCCTGGGCACGCCCGCGGTCGCTAGGTTCTTCGGCGTGGGTCCCTTCGGCGGGGTCGCCACCTTGCTTCCCCCAGACATGGTGCGTCCGGACCGACGCGGGGTGGTCGCCTGAGGCCGCCCGGCGGCACCTGCGCCTGCTGCCCCGGCAAACACCTCGAAGGAATCCCCATTGTCGTCCAGGGTATCCTCCGAGCCCCCGTCATCGCCCTCGTCGTCATCGCCAGAAGACACATTGAACGTGGGCGGAGCGCCCACGGGCGCATCAAGATCCGGCATGGCCTTCAGCAGCTCGGCCTTGTCAGGGCGGCTGTACAACGGCAGGAAGGCCCCGAGATCCTCCGGAACCATCCCCAGGAGGGCCCTCGAGGTGAAGACCAGATCTTCTTCGGCCAGCATCCCTGGGTGCAGCTGGAGCCAGTCGCCGTCACCCGTCAGCTCCCACATGGCGCGGGAGTGAGGCTGCAGCGGAGCTAGACGCTGCCTCAAGAACTCCTTCACGATCTGGCCTCCTTCGAGCCTCGAGCTCAGGTCTGCCTCAATCTTCGCCAAGACCGGCCCGGTGAGAGGGCCGGTGAGCTTCGCATGGCTCCAGCTTTCAAGTTCTCGGGATGGGCAGTAGGCCGCGCCAACAGAGGATGGGTGCGCTGGGCATCCAGATAGACCCACCTCTTCCAGTGGGACTCTACCTTCTTCCCGGTCATCATCAGGCGACAGCCCTGGCGCTGGAAGACAAAGGAAACGCAGCCTGAGCACGGGCCCTCGTCGTATTGACGCATGGATAAAAAGTGACGGAAGAGGGCGACCGTCGTCCTAACCCCCACGAACGCCTCATAGTAGAAGGCGAAGAGCGACTAGACAAAGATGGAACGAGGTTGGATATGGAGAGCATGCACCTGGTAATGTTCCAGGATGGCGTAGAAGAACTCGGAGAAAGGGGCATAAGCCCCATGGAGAATCTGTGGAGGAAGAAAGGGTAGCATGACTGTGGGGACCCCGACTTAGAAGTCGAGATCACCGAATGCACGTGTACAGTGATCCCAGAGATCAATGCTCACTGAACACACAGAAGCTAAATAACAAGAGTCTTACATCCATACAAATAGTCTTACACGAATTATGGCCATTATGACCAAGTCTTACATAGATAGAGCCTCACGGGCTCAATAGCAAATAACTCAAATAGCGGAAGTCTTCGATAAACGGGTAGAACCCATGCCATCTGCCTTAACCCTACAGGCATTCTGACTGGGATAGCGTCCTAGTTCGCATGATCGTCTCCAAAGAACTCTTCCTCATAATCCTGTTCTTCCATGCCTGGCCAATTAAATAACCAGTGGCAAGCCAATGAGTACTTTGAATGTACTCGCAAGCAACCCATGATGTGGTTCAAAGTAACAGTGCAATTGAATAATAATGATCAATCTAACAGGGCTAGAACAAATGTTCTACCATCAAGTTAATGCATCAATAAACTCGCGTAACCTAAAAGACAGGTTACCGATATCAACATGGATATGATTCAACTCATCGAGTCAAGTCACCATCCTTGACTTATCACATGAATACCAACACCGATGAAGTAAAATTCCGGACATAGTTTAAGTAGCACCACCCAACTGTCCATGACCGTGGACACGGCTATTCGAATAGTTTTACACTCTGCAGAGGTTGCGCACTTTACCCACAAGATCCGGGGAACTTCCGTGTCATCCACGACCCGCGGTACCTCAAGTACCCAGGGTATGCACCCGGTCATTACCTTTCCTTAGACGACACTAACATAGAGTCCACTCGTTGGTACACGGCCCTCGGGTACAAACAATAGATCACGGGACTTGCCCAAATTCAATGTCACGTGTACCCGAAGGGACCAACGGTGTGTCCGGTGCCCTGTGAAAACAGTCATGGTCGTCTATCCAAGCACGACCCCGTCCCGGGAAAGACCTCAAGTCTTCCCGTCACTAGTAATGCGGGCACCATGCTAGTATCGACCTAAGTAATCAATAAAGCCCCGTCCCATAAGGGGTAGTGTGGTTGCACATGTTTGGTTGGGACGGTAGTCACACAAAAATCTAATCCATCGTTTTACCATGCACATGATTTACCGGCACATCACTTCTTTCTCAAGTGATGACCTAACACATCATCACCCTCGGGCATTAGGGGCACCCGATGGGTTCATGCAAGGATTTCAACTACGAGGGTTCAAATCACACATGCATCATATAAGCATCATGACCAACTACTTTGCATGTCATCTAGCATATAGCAAGATCAACAAATAAGCATGCATCATGTGGTGGTTCATCTAGGTTACCATCGTAACCCTATCATCATGCATCGGAAACAAACGGGTTCCGAGGAACAAGTGTATCATGGTCAAAGGGCTGCTTGCCTGGATTGGCTTGGTCTTCAAAGTCTTCAAATCCTTCTCCTTCTTCTTCCACAGCAACTTCGTCAAATACGGGATCTATACGTCGCATAATAACCACGGGAAAATAAGAATACAAACAAAACAGAAAAATCAAAGTGCTCAGAAAAATGTCAACTCATTTTTGTAAAATACTAGAGGAATTTCTAAGGTGGGAAAAAATCTTAGTTGGAGTTTTGGAGTTACAGAATGGAATCTACTGATTTTAGAACAGGAGTATTACTGCCCAAATTTGATTTTAAATTTGAACAGTACAGCAAAGTTTCATGGATTTGAATGAAAGTGGTACCATTAAATAGGTTGGAATATTACAAGATTTTAGGAGTTGGAATTATTTAATTTGGATCATTATTCTTTTCTGTAGAAATGTTTAAAGCATTTACAGAAAAGAAAAGGAAAAGGGTCCTGTGCACTGGGCCAGAGGAGGCCACAGTGCACGGCCCAGACGGACCAGCCCGACCGCACGGGAGCCTGCGCGCGCACGTCAGGTTTTTTAACCTGACGGGTGGAGCCCGTGGGTCAGTGGAACAGAGGAGGGGGAGAGAGGTGAGGGGATGACAGGCGGGGCCCGCCTTTCATCTCTAACCCCACGGCCACGGCGACGGCGAGCTCACCGGCGAGGTTTCCGGCCACGGCGACGGCAACGGAGGGCAGGGATGAGCTCAGTGTCGTGTCGCGGATGTAGGGGTGGTGGTGCGGCACGGCGGGGAGGCCTGGTTCACCGGCGGCGAGGTGGGACGGCGGAAGCTCGTCGGAGGGTTGATGCTCCGGTCGTTTCCGACTGCAAACGGAGGGGGAAATAGGGGGGAAAGGGTCAGTGGAGCACGGCGGTTTCGAAGCGGGTGGAAGGAGAGGCAGGGGAGGCCCGTACCACGAGATCGCCGGCGGCCCGACGCGGCGGAGCTCCGGTCGATCCCGAGCACTGGGACCTCTAGGGGTCGAACTGGAGGTGCTGGGGGGCTCAGTGGAGTGGAGTGAGGTCGCTGGTGGTGCTGGAGAGGCTCGGGAGGGGTTTATATAGCCGCGCCCGTGGTCCACCGTGGACCCGTGCGTCGGCGAGGTTGCGGGCGAGGCTAGGAGGGGTTCTGGAGCCTGGGATCACGCCGGGGAGGACCGTGGACTTGCTCCACGTCCAGCTGAGGGAAAAAGAGGAGCGGGGGAGCGTCAGAAGCGTGCGCGCGTGCGAGGCAGAGGAGTGGCCGCCGCGGGCGGCCAGCGCGCGTGCGACGACGGCCACTGGAGGGCGCAGGAGGAGGGGGGACAGCGCCGGGGAGGTCGCGGACGTCGAGGGGCCTTGACTGGCGCGAGGGGGAGGCTCGAGGCTGTCGGGTGAGGCCGATTGGCCGAAGCTACAGTGCTTGTCTGCACTGTTGCGTGCTCCAGAGCACGCGTTTGGCTGGCATCGCCGCGCTCTCGCCGTTCTGGTCAAACCCAATGTGTCCAGCAGTGTCTAGCACGTTGAGGGAGGAGTAAAGAAATGGCCTGAGGCCTTGGATGCCCTGGAGATGCTGAGAGAGAGGGAGAGTGCTGGTGAAATGGTGAAAGCTTGCTGTACACCAAGGTAAAACTGGGGTTTCACCCCTCAATCATGGAGCTGGGTGTTGGGGAGGTTACTGGTGGTAGCTAGAACTCAATGATCATGTGGTAAGAAGTTGAGGCCATGGAGAAAAGTAAAAGTGATCAAGTTGGAGGTTTTAGCAATTCTGCAGAAGGTGTTTGATCAGTGTTTGGTCAAGTAAATGAACGCTACTTGACATGGCACTTGACAGGGTTGAATGACATGAGAAAATAGGGTGCTTCACCAAATTTGGGCTCATTTGGAGAAACTAGCCAATGTAACTTTGGTGAACCCTAGAAATCAACAGAAACAGTTTCATCTTGATTGAGTCAAGCTAATCATCTCCCCTTGATGCACCACTTGGTGTAGCATCATCATTTGGGGTATTGATCATGCCCACAAAGTTTGAAGCTCCAGATAAAAAGTTGGTAATGTAAGGTTGTTCAAATTTGCATTTGAACAGAAAGGGTTTTGAGGTGATCTGATCAAGTTGCTTTATTCAAATTCTTGTGCCATTTGGTCTAGATTCCTTATTAGGTCATTCTAGCATGTGCACCAAGTTTGAGAGCATTTGGACAAGTTTGGCAATGTAAAGTTGCTCAAACTTCAAATATGGACAGAATGGTTATGAAGGGGTTTGAGGATGTTTTCTTGCTTCCCAAGGCATGGGACTTGGCAAGATCATCAAATATGTCATCTATGACATGATAGAATTTCCCTGGAATTTTTGGAGAAAATTTCCTTTGTAAATATTTCAAAAGCTTGAAATATCCAGAAAGGGTTTTAGAGGGTTTAGCCCTTTATTTTGAACATGACCAAGTGTTGAAACTCTTATATATGGACAGTATATGTCCTCTGAGTCTCTCTGAATTTTGGCAAATATTTTTGAAACAGTTAAATAATTTTCCCCTATTAAAGACCATTTCTGGCTTTAAGAAAAAGCTTTTAAATAAAATAGGAAAATAACTTTTAAAATTATACCTTTGTGGTTTCTGGGAGTCCTATGACTACTAGGTCTCAAATAAACCTTTTGAAACAATTTTCTCACCCTAAATCAAGTACTTGCAGTGCAAATGTCAATTCAGGGGTTTTTGGAAAACTAAATTTATAAAATACTTTTTGGCCAAATTAATTTTGTAAGAAAATACTATACTGTTATATAACACTTGGCATGATCATTGGGCAGAAGTTTTGGGTATGGTGATGAAATCTACAGGAGATCATAGTTGACTTTAATGAGCACATGAAAAAGCACATGAAGAAAACTCAATTCCAAATAAAAGCAAAATGATGCTAAAATTTTTTGCTGGTCCAAATTTTCATGCTTCAAAGTTACAAATAACATGTTACAAAATGCAGGGTGTGACAGACCTACCCCCCTTACAAGAATCTCGTCCCCGAGATTCCTAAACTAGGGCTTAAAGGAGGTCGGGAAACTCGGATCTAAGATAGTCTTCTCGTTCCCAGGTTGCTTCTGCTTCGGTGTGGTTGCTCCACTAGACCTTGAAGTACTTGATGGTACGGCTTCGCGTACGTCGTTCTGCTTCGTCCAGAATACGAATGGGCTTCTCGCGGTAGGTCAAATCAGGCTGCAGATCAATGGCTTGGTGATCCACATCCTTGTAGAGATTGGGCTTGTCTGGAACTTGGAGACATTTCCGGAGTTGTGACACATGGAATACATTGTGCACATCGGATAGCTCAGGTGGTAGTTCCAACTGGTAAGCCACTTCTCCTTGTCGTGCAGTGATCTCAAAGGGTCCAATGAATCTTGGTGCGAGCTTCCCCTTGACATGGAAACGCTTGGTTCCCTTCAGAGGAGTTACCCGCAGGTACACATGGTCCCCGACATGGAAACTCATGTTCCGACGGTGAGTGTCAGCATAACTCTTCTGCCTTGACTTGGCTGCCTTTAATCGCTCTCTGACTAGTTGGACTTGCTCTTCTGCTGCGCGGAGATTATCCGGTCCAAAGACTAGTCCTTCTCCAGTCTCTGACCAGTTGAGGGGTGTGCGACATCTGCGTCCGTACAACACCTCAAATGGTGCCATCTGAAGGCTTGACTGGTAACTGTTGTTATAGGGAGAACTCGGCAAACGGGAGACAATCTTCCCACTTGGCTCCATACGCCAGGACACAGGCTCGGAGCATGTCTTCGAGAATCTGATTGACTCGCTCAGTTTGACCTCCGGTCTGTGGGTGGAAAGCTGTGCTGAAAGACAACTTAGTTCCCAAGGCTTATTGGAACTTCTTCCAGAACCTAGAGGTGAACTAGGTTCCTCGATCTGACACAATCTCCTTGGGAACGCCCTGAAGACTTACGATTCGGTCGATGTAGAGAGCTGCCAGCCGGTTGCCATCATAAGTGGTCTTGACAGGAATGAAATGGGCCACCTCGGTCAAATGATCGACTATGACCCAGATGGAGTCATGTCCTCTATTCGACCTTGGTAATCCAGTGACGAAGTCCATTCCGACTTTATCCCACTTCCACTCAGGAACCTTGAGTGGTTGAAGCAATCCAGTAGGTCGCTGATATTCAGCCTTGACCCTTTGGCACACATCACACTTTGCAACATAGGTTGCAATCACTCTCTTCATACCGTGCCACCAGAATCGTGCCTTCAAGTCTTGGTACATCTTGGTTCCTCCGGGGTGGATGGAATACGGAGTGTCGTGGGCTTCTTGCAGAATCAACGTCTTCAGCTCGGTGTTGTTTGGTACGCAGAGGCGACCTATGTACCAAACAGTCCCATGCTCGTCTTCGGAGAATCCTGGGGCCTTGTCTAGCTTCATCTTCTTCTTGATACCTTCAATGCTTGCGTGTCCATCTTGAGCCTTCTTGACATCGTCCATCAGGGTCGGTCTGACTTCCAAATGATCCAGAAATCCAGGGGTAACCAATTCCAAACGGAATTGTTCGATCTCCTTAAACAAGGCTAGCTGCCTTTCTTGAATAATGGCATTCAAAGAGCAAGCCTTCCTGCTTAAGGCATCGGCCACCACGTTAGCCTTCCCAGGGTGATACTGAACACTGAGGTCATAGTCTTTGATGAGTTCCAACCATCTCCGCTGCCTCATGTTCAATTCCTTTTGGGTGAAAATGTACTTCAGACTTTTGTGGTCTGTGTAAATCTCACACCGTTTCCCTAGGAGGTAATGCCGCCATGTCTTCAAGGCATGAACTACTGCCGCTAGCTCAAGATCGTGAGTAGCGTAGTTCTCCTCATGGGGTCGTAGCTGCCTGGAGAGGTATGCTATGACGCGGCCTTCTTGCATCAGAACGCTTCCCAATCCGGTTCGAGAGGCATCACAATATATCACGAACTCCTTGTGAATATCGGGTGTTGCCAGAACTGGGGCGGTGGTCAATCTCTTCTTGAGCTCTTGGAAGCTCTCTTCGCATTTTGGCGTCCACTCGAACTTCTTGTCCTTCTTGAGGAGCTGAGTCATTGGTCGTGCAATGCTAGAGAATCCTTCCACGAACTTGCGGTAATAGCCCGCTAGTCCGAGGAAGCTTCTGACTTCCTTGACGGTCGTTGGAGATTGCCATTGGGTCACAGCTTCGATTTTTGCAGGATCAACAGATAATCCTTCCTCGGTCAAGACATGACCTAGGAATCCAACTTTATGCAGCCAAAACTCACACTTGCTGAATTTGGCATACAGTTGGTGCTCACGAAGCTTGTCTAGGACCATCCTCAGGTGCTGCTCGTGCTCTTCCTCCGACTTCGAGAACACAAGAATGTCATCAATGAAGACAACAACAAACTTGTCCAAATATTCCATGAAGACTTTATTCATGAGATACATGAAGTAAGCTGGGGCATTGGTTAACCCAAAAGACATGACCGTGCACTCCTACAGGCCATATCTGGTTACGAATGCCGTCTTCGGAATATCTTGGGGTCTGATCTTCAGCTGGTAATACCCAGATCTGAGGTCGATCTTGGAGAATACCTTGGGTCCGCTGAGTTGATCAAAGAGATCTTCGATCTTGGGAAGTGGATACTTGTTCTTGATTGTAACTTCATTGAGGGAACGATAGTCAATGCATAAGCGGATGGTACCGTCCCTCTTTGCCACAAACAGAACAGGAGATCCCCAAGGGGAGGCACTTGGGCGAATAAATCCCTTCCTTAGCTGCTCTTCTAGCTGCTTCTTCAACTCGGCTAATTCTTCCGTCCCCATTCTATAAGGCTTCTTATAGATGGGTCCTGCTCCGGGCACGAGCTCGATGATGAACTCAATGTCACGGTCAGGGGGCATTCCCGGTAGCTCATCCGGAAAGACATCAGGATACTCACATACCACCAGTACTTGATCTAGCCCAACTTCAGACAGACAGTTGACTTTAGCGGCTTGAGCGGAAGAGGAGTTGGGGGCAAACTTGACTTCGACTCCTTGGTCATTGGTCACAGTGACTGTCCGATTGGCACAGTCTAACAAGCCTTGGTGCTTACTGAGCCAATCCATCCCTGAGATCACATCCAAGCCTTGCGATCTCAGGATGATAAGGTCTGCTAGGAAGTCTACACCGTTAATGGTAATACTGACTCCTTTACAGCCTATCTTGGCTCTCATCTCGGCTCCGGGGGTTTGTACCACCATAGGGTTATTCAGGGGTGTAGAGGTCATGCCACTTTTTAATGCAAATCTTTGAGTGACAAATGAATGCGTTGCTCCAGAATCAAACAAGACAGTTGCAGGTGCTGAGTTGACAAGGAACGTACCCAGCACGACCTCCGGGTCTTCCTGGGCTTCTTCAGCAGTGACGTGATCCACACGCCCCTTCCCATAGTTCGGTGGATTGCGAGGAGCCGGGTTCCTTGGTGGCATTCCACGGCCTTGTCCCTGGTTCTGTGCATTGGGGCGCGGGGCATCAGGCTTCTTGTTGGGGCACACCCTTGAGATGTGTCCGGGCTGACCACATCCAAAGCAAGTGACTTGGTTTGGATTGGTCTTGTTGCCACCACTGGTATTGGGGTTGAAGGCTGGCCTGGGGTTGGCATACTGCTGAGGCTGAGGATTAGCACGAGGTGCAGGAGCTCTTGGTTGCTGATAGGTTGGCTTGGCCGGGGCTGACTGCCACGGACGAGGCTTCTGGTTGCTGGAACTTCCCTTACTGACCAACTTGCGCTTACGAGTGTCTTCCAAAGCACGCCGCTTGTCTTCAAGCATGAGTGCCTTGTTCACCAGGTCAGGGAAAGACGGGCAGTCGCACATGACATGCGAGTATTGCAGAGTCTGATTAAGGCCTTCCATGAAGCGCTCCCTTTTGGCAGCATCAGTGCTGACATCCTCAGGGGCATACCTTGACAGAATGCTGAACTTCTGCATGTACTCCTTGACAGTGCCACTTCCTTGCTTCAGGGCTCGGAACTCGCGCTTTTTGATAGCCATGATTCCGAAAGGAATGTGGGCCTTGCGGAATTCTGCCTTGAAGTTAACCCAAGTGATGTCTTGTTCAGCATGCATGACCTTGAATCCATCCCACCAAGCTCTAGCAGTCCCCCCGAGGCAGTGGGCTGCATAAGCCACCTTCTCGCGGTCTTCGGTGCATCCGACTAGTTCCAGTATATCCTCAATGGAACGGACCCAGTCGTCTGCATCCAGGGGTTCAGCAGTCTCGACGAAGGTTGGCGGTGCATGCTTCTTGAACTCTGCCAACGTGGAACGTCCATTGCCATTCCCCGTCGGCTGGCGGTTGTTGGTGACAGCTTGAGCAATCAGCTGGAGAGCTGCAGTGTTGGCTTGGCGTTCCTCTCGGAAAGCTTGGAGAAGCTGAGCCATGTCCATGCTTGGAGGAGGTGGTGGTGGAGCTTGGTCGTTGGTTTGGTCGTGGCCTGCCTCTGGCTGAGAGGATGCTCCGGCTTCGGGCTGCTGGGTAGAGGTACCAGTACGAGTTACAACAGCATTCCTGTTGGAGCGGTAAAAGGTCTCATGACTCGGAAGAGGGAAAGCAAGATAGATGGGTGCCTAGTAAGGGGGTGGGTGTGACACTAAATCAAATCATGCAGGGGCCGTAAGGCAAAAACACATTCATTAAAATCCAAATGGGTGATGTAGTCGTTTACACATTCCCGAGGGAAGAATACGACATACATCCAGACACAACATAAGCACACTAGATGGTTTCATATGAACCATACAAGGACTCGACTGCGCATAGGGGTTACACGACCTATCCTACCGTAGAGGTTACAACTGGCATATTCGAGTAGCGAATAATGCCTAAGCGGCGGAATGCTCGGTGGCATATTCCGGCTCTTCTGGGTCTTCCTCCTTGTCTTCATCTGTCTGGGCTCCCTTGTCGCTTGAGGGTGTGGGGGAGTGGAGGAGTTGGATACGACGGTGCTTTGTCGGTGGTGCAGGGAAAAGCTTGCGATGTTCCCTTGCTGTCATCCGGCGTCGCCGAGGTGGTTCTTCACCCTTGGAAGACACATCCTCGGAGGGCCTTCCGCCTCGATATGCAATAGCGGACTGTCCAGATGGTGCTCCTTCTTTCTTGATCATGTTTGCCTTCTCTTGAGCTCGACGAAGAAGTGCCTTGGTCTTGTGAAGTTCTTCTCGAAGCTTCGTTGATTCCGAGGCCAAGTCTTGTGCCAGGCTGTCGGCACATAGACTGAAGTAGGTCTGGAACCGAAGCGAGAGTCCTTCCTTCAGTGGAGGGGCTAGTGCGCTGCTTTCTTCGTCACCTTCCTTCCGGTAAGGTAAGAAGCGAGTTGCCATCTTGGCTGCCATATCCGGAAGAAGCTCGCGGAGACGGGTTAGTGCCTTGAGTGCAGCGGCCTCGACAGCGAGTGGTAGTGTTGCCATCTGGGGTCCCTCGAAGAACCAACTTGTGGGAGGATCGTTAGCCTTCACGATTACTTCCACATGGTACTCCACCTCAGTATCGCTCACCCAATGCTCAAGGTAGGTGAGGATGGGTGCTCGGTGGAACTGACACTCCTGGAGGCTATCCTCGAGAAGTAAGGGAAACCCAGTGGTCAGATGCTCTTCGGGTACAGCGGCCATCTACAAAGGTGGAATAGGAGGGGTTAATAAGCTGATGAAATCTCAGGTTTAGAAAAGAAGAGAGGTTCAGAAGGTTTTTGAAAAGGGGTCTCATCTAACTAACGCCCATGCTAACTAAGACTTCCTACAGTCAGGATGGCTCTGATACCAGCTCTGTGGGGACCCCGACTTAGAAGTCGAGATCACCGAATGCACATGTACAGTGATCCCAGAGATCAATGCTCACTGAACACACAGAAGCTAAATAACAAGAGTCTTACATCCATACAAATAGTCTTACATGAATTATAGCCATTATGGCCAAGTCTTACATAGATAGAGCCTCACGGGCTGAATAGAAAATAACTCAAATAGCGGAAGTCTTCGATAATAGGGTAGAACCCATGCCATCTGCCTTAACCCTACAGGCATTCTGACTGGGATAGCGTCCTAGTTCGCATGATCGTCTCCAAAGAACTCTTCCTCATAATCCTGTTCTTCCATGCCTGGCCAATTAAATAACCAGTGACAAGCCAATGAGTACTTTGAATGTACTCGCAAGCAACCCATGATGTGGTTCAAAGTAACAGTGCAATTGAATAATAATGATCAATCTAACAGGGCTAGAACAAATGTTCTACCATCAAGTTAATGCATCAATAAACTCGCGTAACCTCGAAGACAGGTTACCGATATCAACATGGATATGATTCAACTCATCGAGTCAAGTCACCATCCTTGACTTATCACATGAATACCAACACCGATGAAGTAAAATTCCGGACATAGTTTAAGTAGCACCACCCAACTGTCCATGACCGTGGACATGGCTATTCGAATAGTTTTACACTCTGCAGAGGTTGCGCACTTTACCCACAAGATCCGGGGAACTTCCGTGTCATCCACGACCCGCGGTACCTCAAGTACCCAGGGTAAGCACCCGGTCATTACCTTTCCTTAGACGACACTAACATAGAGTCCACTCGTTGGTACACGGCCCTCGGGTACAAACAATAGATCACGGGACTTGCCCAAATTCAATGTCACGCGTACCCGAAGGGACCAACGGTGTGTCCGGTGCCCTATGAAAACAGTCATGGTCGTCTATCCAAGCACGACCCCGTCCCGGGAAAGACCTCAAGTCTTCCCGTCACTAGTAATGCGGGCACCATGCTAGTATCGACCTAAGTAATCAATAAAGCCCTGTCCCATAAGGGGTAGTGTGGTTGCACATGTTTGGTTGGGACGGTAGTCACACAAAAATCTAACCCATCGTTTTACCATGCACATGATTTACCGGCACATCACTTCTTTCTCAAGTGATGACCTAACACATCATCACCCTCGGGCATTAGGGGCACCCGATGGGTTCATGCAAGGATTTCAACTACGAGGGTTCAAATCACACATGCATCATATAAGCATCATGACCAACTACTTTGCATGTCATCTAGCATATAGCAAGATCAACAAATAAGCATGCATCATGTGGTGGTTCATCTAGGTTACCATCGTAACCCTATCATCATGCATCAGAAACAAACGGGTTCCGAGGAACAAGTGTATCATGGTCAAAGGGCTGCTTGCCTGGATTGGCTTGGTCTTCAAAGTCTTCAAATCCTTCTCCTTCTTCTTCCACAGCAACTTCGTCAAATACGGGATCTATACGTCGCATAATAACCACGGGAAAATAAGAATACAAACAAAACAGAAAAATCAAAGTGCTCAGAAAAATGTCAACTCATTTTTGTAAAATACTAGAGGAATTTCTAAGGTGGGGAAAAATCTTAGTTGGAGTTTTGGAGTTACAGAATGGAATCTACTGATTTTAGAACAGGAGTATTACTGCCCAAATTTGAATTTAAATTTGAACAGTACAGCAAAGTTTCATGGATTTGAATGAAAGTGGTACCATTAAATAGGTTGGAATATTACAAGATTTTAGGAGTTGGAATTATTTAATTTGGATCATTATTCTTTTCTGTAGAAATGTTTAAAGCATTTACAGAAAAGAAAAGGAAAAGGGTCCTGTGCACTGGGCCAGAGGAGGCCACAGTGCACGGCCCAGACGGACCAGCCCGGCCGCACGGGAGCCTGCGCGCGCACGTCAGGTTTTTAAACCTGACGGGCGGGGCCCGTGGGTCAGTGGCACAAAGGAGGGGGAGAGAGGTGAGGGGATGACAGGCGGGGCCCGCCTGTCATCTCTAACCCCACGGCCACGGCCACGGCGAGCTCACCGGCGAGGTTTCCGGCCACGGCGACGGCAACGGAGGGCAGGGATGAGCTCAGTGTCGTGTCGCGGATGTAGGGGTGGTGGTGCGGCACGGCGGGGAGGCCTGGTTCACCGGCGGCGAGGTGGGACGGCGGAAGCTCGTCGGAGGGTTGATGCTCCGGTCGTTTCCGACTGCAAACGGACGGGGAAATAGGGGGGAAAGGGTCAGTGGAGCACGGCGGTTCCAAAACGGGTGGAAGGAGAGGCAGGGGAGGCCCGTACCACGAGATCGTCGGCGGCCCGACGCGGCGGAGCTCCGGTCGATCCCGAGCACTGGGACCTCTAGGGGTCGAACTGGAGGTGCTGGGGGGCTCAGTGGAGTGGAGTTAGGTCGCTGGTGGTGCTGGAGAGGCTCGGGAGGGGTTTATATAGCCGCGCCCGTGGTCCACCGTGGACCCGTGCGCCGGCGAGGTTGCGGGCGAGGCTAGGAGGGGTTCTGGATCATGGGATCACGCCGGGGAGGACCGTGGACTTGCTCCACGTCCAGCTGAGGGAAAAAGAGGAGCGGGGGAGCGTCAGAAGCGTGCGCGCGTGCGAGGCAGAGGAGTGGCCGCCGCGGGCGGCCAGCGCGCGTGCGACGACGGCCACTAGAGGGCGCAGGAGGAGGGGGGACAGCGCCGGGGAGGTCGCGGACGTCGAGGGGCCTCGACTGGCGCGAGGGGGAGGCCTGAGGCTGTCGGGTGAGGCTGATTGACCGAAGCTACAGTGCTTGTCTGCACTGTTGCATGCTCCAGAGCGCGCGTTTGGCTGGCATCGCCGCGCTCTCGCCGTTCTGGTCAAACCCAATGTGTCCAGCAGTGTCTAGCACGTTGAGGGAGGAGTAAAGAAATGGCCTGAGGCCTTGGATGCCCTGGAGATGCTGAGAGAGAGGGAGAGTGCTGGTGAAATGGTGAAAGCTTGCTGTACAGCAAGGTAAAACAGGGGTTTCACCCCTCAATCATGGAGCTGGGGTGCTGGGGAGGTTACTGGTGGTAGCTAGAACTCAATGATCATGTGGTAAGAAGTTGAGGCCATGGAGAAAAGTAAAAGTGATCAAGTTGGAGGTTTTAGCAATTCTGCAGAAGGTGTTTGATCAGTGTTTGGTCAAGTAAATGAACTCTACTTGACATGGCACTTGACAGGGTTGAATGACATGAGAAAATAAGTTGCTTCACCAAATTTGGGCTCATTTGGAGAAACTAGCCAATGTAACTTTGGTGAACCCTAGAAATCAACAGAAACAGTTTCATCTTGATTGAGTCAAGCTAATCATCTCCCCTTGATGCACCACTTGGTGTAGCATCATCATTTGGGGTATTGATCATGCCCACAAAGTTTGAAGCTCCAGATAAAAAGTTGGTAATGTAAGGTTGTTCAAATTTGCATTTGAACAGAAAGGGTTTTGAGGTGATCTGATTAAGTTGCTTTATTCAAATTCTTGTGCCATTTGGTCTAGATGCCTTATTAGGTCATTCTAGCATGTGCACCAAGATTGAGAGCATTTGGACAAGTTTGGCAATGTAAAGTTGCTCAAACTTCAAATATGGATAGAATGGTTATGAAGGGGTTTGAGGATGTTTTCTTGCTTCCCAAGGCATGGGACTTGGCAAGATCATCAAATATGTCATCTATGACATGATAGAATTTCCCTGGAATTTTTGGAGAAAATTTCCTTTGTAAATATTTCAAAAGCTTGAAATATCCAGAAAGGGTTTTAGTGGGTTTAGCCCTTTATTTTGAACATGACCAAGTGTTGAAACTCTTATATATGGACAATATATGTCCTCTGAGTCTCTCTGAATTTTGGCAAATATTTTTGAAACAGTTAAATAATTTTCCCCTATTAAAGACCATTTCTGGCTTTAAGAAAAAGCTTTTAAATAAAATAGGAAAATAACTTTTAAAATTATACCTTTGTGGTTTCTGGGAGTCCTATGACTACTAGGTCTCAAATAAACCTTTTGAAACAATTTTCTCACCCTAAATCAAGTACTTGCAGTGCAAATCTCAATTCAGGGGTTTTTGGAAAACTAAATTTATAAAATACTTTTTGGCCAAATTAATTTTGTAAGAAAATACTATACTGTTATATAACACTTGGCATGATCATTGGGCAGAAGTTTTGGGTATGGAGATGAAATCTACAGGAGATCATAGTTGACTTTAATGAGCACATGAAAAAGCACATGAAGAAAACTCAATTCCAAATAAAAGCAAAATGATGCTAAAAAATTTTGCTGGTCCAAATTTTCATGCTTCAAAGTTACAAATAACATGTTACAAAATGCAGGGTGTGACAATGACTTTGGCAGGGTCCGCGCCACTGTGGATCCAGCCCAGATCTGCGTCTGGCTGCGCTCATTATGGGAGCTCGACAGGAACGGCTGGACCTCTGAGTAGTCCTCCTCCCTAATGATGGAGGACTCCTCAAGTGCCGCGTTAAGAGAAGAAGCAGATCCAAGCACCGACGTGGTGCCCTTGTTCTTCTTCGCCATGGTCAAGGAGGGCCAAAGGATGTAGAGAGGCAAGAGTTGCAAACGGAAGAAATCCAAGCAGGAAGGAAGGAGGGCGATAACTCCCCCAGCGGAGAAGGCCCCCTTTTGTCAAGACACACGGTTTCCGAGACGGCGTGGGAGCGGGGTCGCTCGCGTCCCATCCAACCGTCACGCGCCGGCCTGGCCCGCAATCTTTTTGGGGCCCGCGGCGCTTCGTCCTCGACTAAGGCTTCGCCCCGAAGCCAACTCCGCCCGCGCCTTGGGCCCGGGGGCTACTGTCGGCGTCCTGGGAACCAAGGTACCCAGACTTGCCTATCGGCGGGCCGCGACGCGCTCCTACAAGCGGCCTAGTACGGCCCAGCTGATCGACTAGCTCCTC
>LR738711.1:690458424-690490133 GCA_902687465.1 Secale cereale | reverse complement strand
CCCCCCCCCGCCCTCCCCGGGAGCGGCCTCGGCAAGGCGTTCCGGAGGGGCAGAGAATCCAAGGCCAAGCCTGCCTCAGGAGGAGGCGGTGAGGTCAGCAGTGACGCACCGCGCCAGCGAGTGCCAGCGCCCGCCAGCGGCACAGTTGCCATTTCGGTGCAAAGGAGACAACGCAGCCGTTGGTTCCCAAGGAGCGGGGCAAAGGTTTCCTCTTTGGTGTAACAAGACCGAAGACCACAAGGATGATAAGGAGGATGTCACTGTCAAGCCCACCACCATGTCTCCGCCTGATCCTTTTGCAGGCGAAGACTGCTTTTGTCAGGGTAGGAACGTCCTTGTGTTCCTGCTCAAATATGGCCGTTGTGGAATCCCTTCCCTCCTAAACATTTCGGGGGAAGAGGACCGTGGCTGCCTATATAAGTAGCTAGGACCTCCACTGCAAGGAGAGGAACACACACACTCGACCACCGCACAAGGAGGAAGAACACTAGCCTCCTGACCCTCCTGAGCTCGCCTCCTGAGCTCAGGAACCCTTGTACCAGTTCATACTCTAGCTCGCCCAGAGCCAATCCACCAAAGCAGGAAGTAGGGTCTTACACCTCGCGGTGGCCCGAACCTGGATAAACTCTAGTGTGTTTGTTCGTTGTTTGCTTGAATCCTTCCACCAAGACGAGAGCGAGACGCTAGGTAGACGTGGGTGGGAGAGATCTTCGTTCACGCCCCTGTGTTCGAACTTAACGGGTTTTGTGGAGCCCTGAATCTGACAAATTGAATAAGTTGACACCTACTGAAATCCCTTTGCAAATGGCTGATAAATCAATTGATATACCTATCGGTATTTGTGAGGATGTGCCTGTTGTGGTTGCAAACGTTACTATCTTAAAGGACTTTGTAATTCTTTATATCCCCGAGGACGACAGTATGTCTATCATCCTTGGCAGACCCTTTCTGAATACTACATGGGCTGTTATTGATTGCAACAAAGGCAATGTCACTTTTTATGCTAATGGTAATGAGCACACTGTACACTTTCCAAAGAAACAACCTCAAGTTAGTAGCATCAATTCTATTGGAAAAATTTCAACTATTGCTATTGGAGGTTTTGAATTCCCTCTTCCTACTGTCAAGAAAAAATATGATATTCTTATTGTTGGGGACATGCATATCCCCATTGAGGTAACCTAGTGTTATTTTAAAATTCTCCGGTTTTATGTTATTCGAAAGAAGTTTGTTAATGAGACTTGATCAACCTCGTTGACGGATTCCTTTTGATGAGCATGACGTGGATGAATTTAGAGAGCAGCACCTTCTGTACCCACCTTTTACTTTATGTTATTTAGATTAAATAAAGCAAAACTAGTACTATATGTCTGTTTCTGAATTATCCGTGCAATAAAAAATGTCCAGAAAATAAAGTTCTCCAAATTCCCTAAAAATCTAATATTCTTTTTACAACATTTTAAGATTTTTGGCACTGTGAATGCACCAGGGAGGTGCACTAGTTGGCCACAAGGGTGGAGGGCGTGCCCAACCCCCTGGGCGCGCCCCTGTCCTTGTGGGCCCCACGTGCCCCCCTCCACTTATTCCAGCACCCATTCTCTCCTTCCTCCAGAAAAAATCACCCCGCGGCTCAAACTCGTGTTCTAGCTCATCTTGCTGCCATTTTCGATCTCCTTGCTCAAATCATCATTTGCAAAACTGTTTTGGGGGATTGTTCTTCGGTATGTGACTCCTCCAATGGTCCAATTAGTTTTTGTTCTAGTGCTTTATTTATTGCAAATTCGTGCTGCTGTGGTGACCTTGTTCTTGAGCTTGCATGTCAAATTTATATGGTCCAAAGTAGTTTTGATGCATGATATAGCCTCTAGACACCTGTAGGAGTAGTGTCTATCAATTTTTGTTGAGTTTGGTTCACTTTTATTTTGAGTCACTAAAAATTTCAGAATTTTTTCAGAGAAAGAAAATGTCTAGGAGAATATACCATGGTGGCCCTTCAAGAAAGCAAGCACCGAGGCTCGCGATACGCGAACCGGACCTTGAACCACCAAGGGATGCTCAAGTACGGCCTTGTGAATGGCCGTCGGATGAATTTATGATTCACGCAAGTGTAGCGACCACGATCCAAATGGACCGAAGTCTCTGTGTTCTGTGTCATCCCTGGATCGGTAATGCTGACACACACAATACTTGAAGGAAATATAACAGAGTGGCAATCACACACTTATTACATCGAATGTCTCAAAAGAGAACCTATTACAAAAGTCTATGGCATAAGGCCATCTAACAAAATAACAGTGGAAGGCTTGGAAGATAAGTGAGTCCATCAACTCCAACGCCATAGCTGACTGCATGACAAACGACCTAGCACGTCTTACTCCTCGTCTGAAAAGTCTGCAACGTAACATGTTGCAGCCCGAAACGGGTCAGCACATGGAATATGCTAGCAAGATAACACAGTAGAGCAAGTAATAGAATAAAGGCTAACACTATATGCATATTTGGCTGGTGGAGGCTCTAAGGTTAAGGTTTTTGCATAAAGCCAATTTTTTCCTACAACAAAGGAATAACTTTCGTTTTAAATATCATGGTGGTTAAAATATCATTGAGAAGGTACCTCCAACTCAATCCCAATTAAAGTAGTCATCATTAACCCAAAAAATTCATTTTTAGTGTGATGAGATCAACCAATAATTCAAGTACCAGAAACTCAAGATTGTCCATAACAGGGGACACGACTAATCATGATTAGTTTGTACACTCTGTAGAGGTTTGCGCACTTTTCCCCACAAGACTCGATCTCCTCCGTTGGATTTCTCGCACTGCATGGTGTTTGAGAAATGGATGACCGAGACACAGTCGTTCAGAAGCATTTACTCTTTACCCCAGGTGGACCGGTACACCTACTTTCCCCTACAACTGCTAGTCCACCACTGAAAGAGCTCACACAACTTTCTCATACTATGCCAGAGCCCATAATGGCATTATGGCTGCACACGGAAGTTTCTAGCATGAATAGTTGTATGATCCCTTTGAGCCTGGGTGGCATTCCATAGAAAAATCGCACCGTTCCTCCGGGATTTCCAAGGACAACACTCCTAGGACAACACTGGATTCTCCAGGTGCCCTGCAACCAATCCACCCAGATGTGTATTCAAGTAGCCACCTTAACTTTAACCATTAATTAACAACTCACATCTATCATGGATTCTCTCAAACCCAAACCACGTCTACGAGCATAGCATGCCAACCTAAACATAACGTAGAAGTAACTCCCAAGGGTTTGAAAATAATGCAGGCAGTAGGTTCTACCTCAATCTACTTCCCAGACCCACAAGTTAAGAGATCCTACTCATGCAATGTGTGAGGGTTTGATCTAATGCATAAAAATTCGGTAATAAAGGGTATGATCGAAGTGTTACTTGCCTTGCTGGTGATTCGCAAAACCTAGAGACTCGTAGTAGCACGCTTCGCACTCCGGGAATTCTATCGCAAGCAAACAATGGCATACATAAGCAAACAAGCAAAGATGCACAGATAAAACCCCAAATATGAAGATCTAACCAGAAAGTTCAACTTAAGAACTCCGGTTTGCAGAAAGAATCAAATCAAACGGAGCAACGAAACTCAAACTATGAAAGAAACAAGATCAGTTTACTAGATTAATCTAAAGTCAAATTTTACAATAGCAAAACTTTGTTTAAGTTGGTTAAACAAAAAGAGGGCTTCTAGACGAAGATCAGGGCTTTTGAATCGCCTGATTCCGACTCTCGAGCGAAAAGAAAAACTAAAACAAGATCAGGGCAGAAATTGCGATTGAAAATAATCGCGGAAACGCCCTGAAAAAGAAAATTAACGAACAGGCTAACGAACAAATGTTCGTTATCTGTGACTAACGGGCGAACAACGTTCGTTAAAACGAACGTACGAACGAACATCCGCTATTTAACTAAACCGAAAAAAACAAACCGATCTAGGGTTCCCTAAAAAAACTGAACGGTTTTAGAAGAAAAATTTGCGGCTACCTCGGCAACGGCGGCGGCGACTGCGGCGGCGGCGGGGCTGCGGCGGCGGTGGGGCTGCGGCGGCGGTGCGGCGCGAGGCGGCGGCGGCTCAGCGGCGACGGCGCTAGGGTTAGGGCAGGCGGGGTGGGCTGCGGGGCGGCGGCGGTCTGGGCTTTTAAAGGCCCCAGGCTGGTGAGTCCTAGCCGGACACGGCCGGTAGGTCGGTGCATTTTTTTTATATAAATAGTCCATACGTACTAAAATGGGCGAAAAAAATACTAAACGGACTAAAAAATTCCGAAATAAGTTTTCACCGTCCTATAATAATATTTAGGACAAAGTGAACATTTTTTCCGGACCTAAATGCAATTTTGAAAAACGCGCACTTTTCCTATGCAAATAAAATCGCAAAAAAAAATCCGAATAAAATTTCAAAAGTGATTTTAATATTTTTCTTCCAATATTTCTTTTATTTTGGAGTAGTCATATTAACTCCGCTCATATATTTTATTAAGAAATATTCTTAGGAGAGAAAAATAATTCAAACCAAAGTGATCCCCGTACCAGTATTCGAGAAGACTCAAATACGAAAATGGTAGAATTCCCAACTCTCTCCGTAGGTCCTTGAATTGCTTAGAATTTTCGAGGATCGCCATGCACAAATGCAACAAAATATGCAATGCAGTATGATCTATGTATAAAATTCCAAATTGAAAATTTTGGGATGTTACAAACCTACCCCCTTAGAATGAATCTCGCCTTCGAGATTCGGTTTGGCTAGAGAACAGGTGTGGGTGGTCCTTGCGTAGATCGTCCTCTCGTTCCCAGGTGGCTTCATCCTCGGTGTGGTGACTCCACTGAACTTTGCAAAACTTGATAACCTTGATGCGGGTGACTCTGCTCGCAAACTCGAGGATCTTAACGGGTTTTCACTTCATAAGTCAGATCACTATCCAACTGAATTGCTTCCAGGGGTACTGTGTCTCTTAAAGGAATATCGGCCATCTCAGCATGGCACTTCTTAAGCTGAGAAACGTGAAACACGTCGTGAACTCCTGACAATCCTTCGGGTAACTCCAACATGTAGGCAACCTCTCCCATGCGTTCCAAAACACGGTACGGTCCCACAAATCTTGGGGCTAACTTTCCCTTAACTCTGAAATGTTTAACTCCTTGCAGAGGCGACACTCTCAGGTACGCTCTGTCTCTGATTTCGTAGACTACTTCCTTGTGCTTCGAGTCTGCATAACTCTTCTGCCTAGACTGACCTACCTTCAGTCTATCCCGAATCAACTTAACCTTCTCCTCGGACTCTTTGATTAGGTCTGGTCCATACAACTGACAGTCTCCGACTTCATCCCACATCAATGGCGCTCGGCATCTCCTTCCGTACAATGCTTCGAACTGTGCCATCTTGAAACTGTCTTGGTAACTGTTGTTGTACGAGAACTCCGCGTAGGACAACTTGTCATCCCAACTAGATCCATAATCTAGCGCACAAGCTCTCAACATGTCCTCCAGTATTTGATTGACTCTCTCGGTTTGTCCATCGGTCTGCGGGTGAAAAGTTGTACTGAATTCCAGCCTCGTTCCCAAAGTTTGGTGTCACTGATGCCAAAACTTCGAGGTAAGCTGTGTTCCTCTATCTGATACAATGGTCCTCGGAACTCTGTGTAGACATACGATCCTGGTCATGTATATCTTGGCCAACTTCGCACTGGTATACGTGGTTTTCACAAGGATAAAGTCGGCGACTTTGGTCAAGTGATCCACTACTACCCAGATTGAGTCATATCCGGTTTTGGTCCTGGGAAATCCGGTGATAAAGTCCATGCCAAGCTTATCCCACTTCCATTCGGGTATCGGCATAGGCTAGAGCAATCCTGTTGGCTTCTGATGTTCCGCCTTCACTCTCTGGCATACATCACATACGGCTACATACTCGGCAATATCCTTCTTCATTCCTGTCCACCTGAAACGTTCCTTCAAATCCAAATGCATCTTAGTGTTTTCGGGGTGTATCGAGTAGGGCGAATCATGTGCTTGCTGCAGTATCAACTTCCTAATCTCGGCGTTGTTGGGCACATAGATTCGGTCTTCAAACCACAAGGTGTCGTGTTCATCTTCACGAAAACCCTTGGCTTTTCCTTCACTCATCTTCTCCTTGATGTCGGAAATCTCTTTGTCATCCTTCTGGGCTTCTCGTATCTTTCCCAACAATGTTGACTGAACCTCCAAGGTTGCAACAAAACCTCTAGGAACTATCTCCAAACGAAGCTCCCTGAGATCTTCCGCTAAATCCTTTGGCAATCCTCCCTTCACCAGGGTATTTGCATAACTCTTCTGACTCAACGCGTCTGCAACGACATTGGCCTTTCCTGGGTGATAGTGCAACTTCATATCATAATCCTTTATAAGCTCCAACCATCTCCTCTGTTTGAGGTTCAGTTCCTTCTGAGTGAAAAATTACTTCAAACTCTTGTGATCCGTGTACACATCACAACGATTTCCAATAAGGAAATGTCCCCAAGTTTTGAGCGCATGCACAACTGCTGCTAGCTCCAAATCATGCATAGAATAATTCAACTCGTGCGGTCAAAGTTGACGAGATGCGTAGGAGACAACTCTTCCATCCTGCATGAGTACTCCTCAAAGTCCTAAGGGTGAAGCATCGTAGTACACTTGGAAATCCTTGCGTATATCTGGCAAGATCAGCACTGGGGCTGTCGTCAACCATTTCTTCAACTCCTGGAAACTTTCTTCACACTCTTCAGTCCAATGAAACTTTGTGTCCTTCTTCAACAATGTCGTCATCGACTTTGCAATCTTGGAGAAATTCTCTATGAATCTCCGGTAATATCCCGCGAGTCCAAGAAAACTGCGGATCTCTCCAACTGAAGTGGGTGTTAACCACTCAGTGACTGCCTGCACTTTGACGGGGTCCACTGCTATACCTTCTCCAGATATAACATGCCCTAAGAATCCAACTTCCTTCAACCAAAACTCGCATTTGCTAAACTTGGCGTACAACTGATGTTCTTTGAGCTTCTGCAGAACCAAACGCAAATGCTTCGCGTGTTCCTCTTTGTTCTTCGAGTACAAAAAAAATATCATCAATGAATACCACGACAAACTTATCCAAGAACTCCATGAACACCTTATTCATCATACTAATGAAATAGGCAGGGGCGTTAGTCAATCCAAATGACATAACAGTATACTCATATAGCCCATACCTTGTGGTGAAGGATGTCTTAGGTATATCCTTCTCTCGGATCTTCAACTAGTGATATCCTAATCGTAGATCTATCTTGGAGAATAGTGTAGCTCCTTGAAGTTGGTCGAATAAATCATTGATCATCGGCAGAGGGTACTTATTCTTAATCGTCACTTCATTCAGTGCCCGATAATCAATGACCATCCTTAAAGATCCATCCTTCTTCTCGACCAAAAGCACTGGGGCTCCCCAAGGTGATGAACTCCGTCGAATAAATCCTTTCTCGAATAACTCCTTAATCTATTTCTTGATCTCCTCTAGATCATTTGCTGACATTTGAATCGATCTCTTCGATGTCGGTCCGGTGCCTGGAAATAGCTCAATCAAAAACTCAATATCCCTGTCTAGCGGCATGCCTGGTAGCTCCTCTGGAAATACATCAGGGTAATCCCTTACTACAGGCACTTCCTCCTGGACAACTCCCGTGAGAGAATGCACTTGTGTCCTTCTGGGCGAATGCCTAGATACATACTTGATCCTTTTTCCCTCCGGGGTGGTAAGCAAAATAGACCTACTAGCACAGTCGATGTTCCCTCCATACATCGATAGCCAATCCATACCTAGTATCACATCCAATCCTTGTGACTCTAAAACTATCAGGTCTAAGGGGAAAACATGTCGTCCAATGATCAATGGCGTCTGAAAACATCCTTGATGTGCCATATACTCTGCTCCTAGGGAACTTACTAACATGGGGGTCTTAAGGACTTGGGTGGGCAACTTATGTCTATTTACGAATCCCCTTGAAATGTATGAATGCGATGCACCAGTATCAAAAAGAACTATTGCGGTAAATGACTTAACCAGAAACTTACCGACAACTGCATCTGGATGCTCTTCAACCTCCTCCACGGTCACGTGGTTCACTTGTCCTTTGTTGAACGGGTTGGGCTTCTTCCCAGCGCTCCCGTTGCCGTTCCCATTCTTAGCTTCAGGGCACTCCGTGGCATAGTGTCCATTCTTCCCGCACTTGAAACAGGTAACATGGCTTAAATCCCTCTTGGCGGGTGTGGATGGAGTAGAGCGGTTCTGATTATTGTTTGCTCCATTCCCATTCCCATTCTTGGAGCCATTGTGGTTGTGAGAACTTCCTCCATTATGGGTGTGGCCTCCATGGTAATGGGTGTATCCTCCCGAGTTCGGGGTGAAACGAGGCTTTTGCTGGGCTCCAGAATTATTCCTTCCTTGTCCATACTTCCTCTTGCGGCTCTCAATCTGCTGCTGCTTCCCTTCAATCATAAGAGCCTTATCTACCAACTCCTGGTAGTTGTTGAAGATTGCCACCATCAACTATATGCTCATCTTATCATTTAGTCCTTCCATAAACCTCTCATGTTTTGCGTCGTCTATGGCCACATCATCCGGGGCATAACGATATAGAGTACTAAACTCATCTACGTACTGAGCCACAGTACGATTTCCTTGACGCAAGTTGCGAAACTCTCGCTTCTTCATGCTCATAGCTCCAGTAGAGACATGGGTAGTGCGAAAAGCTTGCTGGAACTGATCCCAAGTGACATTGGCTACAGGGAAATTGGCTGTGTAGTTCTCCCACCATGCTGCTGCTGGTCCAGCCAACTGATGTGCGGCAAAACGCACCTTCTAGCATCCGTGCAATTGGCGGTGGTCAAATCCCTTCCAATCTTGCACAGCCAGTCATCAGCAACTATTGGTTCAATGCTGCTAGCAAACACCGGTGGTTGTAACCTTATAAAACGTGTGAGGTTGTCCACGGGTGGTGGTGGCGGAGGGTTGTTGTTGTTGTTGTTCTGATTGTTCTGATTGTTCTGGACAAGAAGTTGCATAAAAGTGTTCTGCTGTTGGATCAACTGAGTGAGCTGAGTGGGATACTTAAATCCGGGCTCACGTCTCGGAGGCATCTGATGGGTGTAGAGGGAAGAGATTAGAATAGAAATGAGGTCTAAGGGAAATTCACTACCCATATGCACATGAGACAAACACAATCATATCACACCAATCAATTTCAAGCAAGGGCTTACAAAGATTCTAACTAACGTTACAAAAGTGCTCTAAATTTTACTCTATGGGGGAAAACTACTAGTCATAGGGTGGTCATCTAGAAATTTTGATCGGCGGAACTCCATGATATCTGCTCCAGCTTCATCTTCATAGTCATCATCACTACCATCAGGGTCTGAGTCGGTGTCGTCGATGATGATGTAGTCTTCAGAACGAATATCCTGGGGTTCTTCTTCTTCTTCTCCTCCTGGTGTTGGATCTCCCATGAATACTCCTAGCTTCCTTGTCAAGTGATCATTCTTCTCCACAAGTATTGTCATCTCCTCCTCGTATCTGCCGCGTGTAGACTTGAGTTCCTCTTCTAGCTCCAAGTTACTGGTTAGTGCCTTCTTCAATTCTATCATCCCTGCGCACATCTGGTGCTCCTGTCGACGAATGTGCTGGTTTAACTCCTGGATGAATGCTGGAATAGACATGTCCTTCCAGGTGCTAATCATGTCCCATTGCTCATCTCGGCATCCACCAATCTAGTAGATAGTGTCCTTCGGCGCCTGCTTGTAGACTTCTCCAATACGTCCCATGGTAATATGGGCTGCCATACTCTTGCCTACGCTCCAGGTTGGTGCATCAAAAGAAAACTCTATTTGCTCAGTGGATGGTGTGAATGTCCTCCCGGGAATTTGAAGTTGAATATTCCATCGCTCTTGTTCTAGTAAAGTGGCGGTGTAGGTCCCGGTGAAGCTTGGTATTCCGATGTTCAGGTACCTAGTGACTTCCTTCAAGTGTCGTCCAAACGGTGTGTCTTCATCTGGTTGAGTGAACTTGTTCCTTGGGTCCACCATATTAAAGAGTAGAAAATGGAGAGGAGTCAGAAATGAGTAGGGAAGAGTGACCTAGGGTTTATCTTAGTGGTCGTGTCCTACAGTCAGCGTGTGCTCTGATACCATCTTGTAGCGACCACGATCCGAATGGACCGAAGTCTCTGTGTTCTGTGTCATCCCTGGATCGGTAATGCTGACACACACAGTACTTGATGGAATTATAACAGAGTGGCAATCACACAGTTATTACATTGAATGTCTCAAAAGAGAACTTATTACAAAAGTCTATTGCATAAGGCCATCTAACAAAATAACAGCGGAAAGCTTGGAAGATAAGTGAGTCCATCAACTCCAACGGCATAGCTGAGTGCATGACAAATGACCTAGCACGTCTTACTCCACGTCTGAAAAGTCTGCAACGTAACATGTTGCAGCCCGAAACGGGTCAGCACATGGAATATGCTGGCAAGATAACACAGTAGAGCAAGTAACAGAATAAAGGCTAACACTATATGCATATTTGCCTGGTCGATGCTCTAAGGTTAAGGTTTTTGCATAAAGCCAATTTTTTCCTACAACAAAGGAATAACTTTCATTTTAACTATCATGGTTGTTGAAATATCATTGAGAAGGTACCTCCAACTCAATCCCAATTAAAGTAGTAATCATTAACCCAACAAATTAATTTTTAGAGTGATGAGATCCAACCAATAATTCAAGTACCAGATACTCAAGATTGTTTATAACCGGGGACATGGTTAATCATGATTAGTTTGTACACTCTGCAGAGGTTTGCGCACTTTTCCCCACAGACTCGATCTCCTCCGTTGGATTTCTCGCACTGCATGGTGTTTGAGAAACGGATGACCGAGACACAGTCTTTCAGAAGCATTTACTCTTTACCCATGGTGGACCGGTACACCTACTTTCCCCTACATCTGCTAGTCCACCACTGAAAGAGCTCACACAACTTACTCATACTATGCTAGAGCAAATAATGGCATCGTTGCTGCACACAGAAGTTTCTAGCATGAATAGTTTTATGATCCCTTTGAGCCCGGGGGGCATTCCATAGGATAATCGCACGGTTCCTCCAGGATTTCCTAGGACAACACTTGATTCTCCAAGTGCCCTGCAAACAATCCACCCAGATGTGTATTCAATTAGCCACCTTAAGTTGAACCATTAATTAACAACTCACATCTATCATGGATTCTCTCAAACCCAAACCACGTCTACGAGCATAGCATGGCAACCTAAGCATAACGTAGAAGTAACTCCCAAGGGTTTGAAAATAATGCAAGCAATAGGTTCTACCTCAATCTACTTCCCAGAGCCACAAGTTAAGAGATCCTACTCATGCAATGTGTGAGGGTTCGATCTAATGCATAAAAACTGGGTAATAAAGGGTATGATCAAAGTGTTACTTGCCTTGTTGATGATTCGCAAAACCTAGAGACTCATAGTAGCACGCTTCGCACTCCGGGAATTCTATCGCAAGCAAACAGTGGCATACATAAGCAAACAAGCAAATATGCACAGATAAAACTCCAAATATGAAGATCTAACTAGAAAGTTCAACTTAAGAACTCCGGTTTGCAGAAAGAATCAAATCAAATGGAGCAACGAAACTCAAACTGCGAAAGAAACAAGATATGTTTACTATATTAATCTAAAGTCAAATTTTATAGTAGCAAAACCTTGTTCAAGTTGGTTAAACAGAAAGAGGGCTTCGAGACGAAGATCTGGGCTTTTGAATCGCCTGATTCCGACTCTCGAACGAAAAGAAAAACTAAAACAAGATCAGGGCAGAAATCGTGATCGAAAATAATCGCGGAAAAAACCCCGAAAAAGAAAACTGACAAATAGGCTAACGAACGAACGTTCGTTGTCTGTGACTAACGGGCGAACAACGTTCGTTAAAACGAACATACGGATGAACGTCCGCTATTTAAGTAAACCGAAAAAACCAAACTGATCTATTAAAAACAGATCTAGGGTTCCCTAAAAAACCGAATGGTTTTAGAAGAAAAATCGGCGGCTTCCTCGGCAACGGCGGCGGCGACTCCCGCGGCGGGCCGGCTCCGGCGGGCGGCGGCGGTGTGGCGCGGGGCGGCGGCGCTAGGGTTAGGGCAGGCGGGGCGGCGGGGTGGGGTGCAGGGCGGCGACGGCCTGGGCTTTTAAAGGCCCCAGGCTGGGGAGTCCTAGCCGGACACGACCCGTAGGTCGGTGCACTTTTTTTTATAAACAGTCCAGACGTACTAAAACGGGCGAAAAAATTATTAAACGGACTCCAAAAATTCCGAAATAAATTTTCATCGTCCTCTAATAATATTTAGGACAAAGTGAACATTTTTCCCGGAACTAAATGCAATTTTGAAAAACGCGCATTTTTCCTATGCAAATAAAATCGCAAAAAAATCCGAATAAAATTCCAAAAGTGATTTTAATATTTTTATTCCAATATTTCTTTTATTTTGGAGAAGTCATATTATCTCCGCTCATATATTTTATTAAGAAATATTCTTAGGAGAGAAAAATAATTAAAACCAAAGTGATCTCCGTACCGGTATTCGAGAAAACTCAAATACGAAAACGGTAGAATTCCCAACTCTCTCCGTAGGTCCTTGACTTGCTTAGAATTTTCGAGGATCGCCATGCACAAATGCAACAAAATATGCAATGCAGTATGATCTATGTATAACATTCCAAATTGAAAAATTTGGGATGTTACAGCTGGTTTCAAGGAAGGATGAGTTTGATGCCTACGTACAAAATGCCGACCTTGTGGACTTCGTGTCAGATCAGTGCCCACAACAGTATTACCTCACTCATTCCTTTTTGTGGAGGTTTGAGTTTTCATCTAAGCGCAATACTCATACTGTCTTGTTTGATCTTTATGACGAATCTTATACTATGGAACTATAAGATTTTTGTGATGCATGCAAAATCTCATAGTGGGGCAGTCTTAGTGATCCTCAGAAATCCGAGTACCATGATTTCCTTAATAGCATCACCGTGGGGGAAACTAGAAACATTACACAAGCCACCATAGGGAGCATTCGATTTCCTGCTATACATTATTTTGCTCTCTTTTTAGGAAGATACATTAATGGTAAACATGAGCATAGCCACATTTGTGTTCCAGATCTTAGTATCTTGAAGTGTGCGGTGCTAAGTGATAAGCGTTATAACTTGGGTGCTTTTATTGCAAGGAGGTTACATCATAATGTTAAAGATGGAGATTTATTTGGAGGGATTTATGCAACTCGCTTAGCTAATTATTTAGGTGTAGCCATTAGAGGATATGATATTGAGTTGCCACCTACTTTTCTAGATTATGAAGCTATGATACGTTATCAGTTTCTCGAGAGGAATGAACAGCACCTTCAGTATCGACTAATCTTTGACAGACGGCGTGTCATCCATATTGCTCTTCCTGCTCTTGCCTTCTTTAATTTTAAAGAAAAAGGGAGATATTTTATAACCAGAGTGGAGGCGAACACATATGATAGGGAGGCGGAGTCCGCTCGCCTTCAAGAAGAACCTCGCTAAGCAGTAGCTGCTGCAGCACAGTACAACCCCAACTATGATTTCGGATATCATTCGGGCTAGTGGTGGCCCTAGACCAACTTAGTCCAAAAACCTAAGCATGGGGGAGCACATATTTCCCACCGACATTACATTCATGTTCACACATTCATTCCAGTTGTTGGTGTTCATACTTTTTCATTGTATTATCCATGTTAATTTATTTTTCTCGCTTTCTTCTCGTGTGTTTAAAAAACTTTGAAAACCAAAAATAGTACTTGCTTCTTTTTGTCATTTCTTTCTAGTTAGTTTCTTAGTAGTTTGTAGTATTAAAAGAAAAACCAAAAAAGATTTCTCGTTCTTCTTTTGTTTGTTGGGAGCTTCCCGTGTAAATAGTTTTTCTCATTCTTGTTTTGCTTTCTTGAGAAAAACAAAAACTCCAAAATCATTCTAGTGTGTTTCCTTGAAATTATTTTCTTCTTCTTTGGGGTCTAGAGGAGAAGACCACGATGAAAATGATGAGTGGTTCTCATATGAATTATTGTTGATCTAACAAAGAGCCATACTACCTTGTCTTCTCCTTTGAGTAAATGTTTGCATATTCCAGCTTAGTCCAACGCACGTGCACTATTATTATTATTATTCACATCGTTTGGTCATGCAAGTGAAAGGCAATGCTGACGATATATGATGAAATGATTGAGATGGAGAAAAGCTAGTACAAACTTGACCTATTTTGTTTTTGTAAATATGATTAGCTTGTCATTCATGATTCATCCTATTATGAATGATACATGTTTGTAAAGAAAATTAGAGACTATAGTTACTCATGACATGCTTAATTCACTAGGAGTTTTCAATGGTTTACCTTGGGTACCAACATGCTTTTAAAAGGGTTGTGATGTAGTATGATAGGATGGTATCCTCCATTGAATGATTTAAGTGGCTCGACTTAGCACATGTTCACACATGTAGTTGAAACAAAATCAACATAGCCTTCACTATATTTATGTTCATGGTAATTTATATCCTACTCATGCTTGCACTCAATGTTGGTTAATCTCAAGGCATGTTTATGACCGTTATCGCTCTCTAATTGGTCGCTTCCCAGTCTCTTTCCAGCCTTCACCTGCACTATGCGGGAATACTGCTTGTGCATCCACTTACATAAACCCGAAGTTGTTCCATAGGAGTCCATGATACGTCTCCAACGTATCTACAATTTTTTGTTCCATACTCTTATATTATCATTCCTGGATGTTTTACAATCATTTTATAGTCATTTTATATCATTTTTTGGTACTAACCTATTGACATAGTGACAAGTTCCAGTTGTTGTTTTAGGCATGTTTTTTACATCGCAGGAAATCAATATCAAATGGATTTCAAACACCGTGAAACTTTTTGGACATTGTTTATGAGCCAGAAGACACCCATTAGGCTAGAGCTGCACCTGGGGGGGTGCCCCGACGGGGGCACAACCCACCAGGGCGTGCCAGGCCCCCCCCCCTAGCACGCCCAGGTGGGTTGTGCCCAGCTCGATGTCCTAGCGCATCGCCTCTTTGCTCTATAAATACTCAGGTATTCCAGAAACCCTAGAGGAGTCGACGAAATTCTATTCCAGCCACCGCAAAGCCCCGAACCACCAGATCCAATCTAGACGCCATCACGGAGCGGTTCACCACCTCCATTGGTGCCTCTCCAATGATGTGTGAGTAGTTCCTTGTAGACCTATGGGTCCGTAGTCAATAGCTAGATGGCTTCCTCTCTCTATTTTGACTATCCATACAATGGTCTCTTGGAGATCCATATGATGTAACTCTTTTGCGATGTGTTTGTTGGGATCCGATGAACTTTGTGTTTATGATCAGATCTATCTTTTTATATCCATGAAATTTATTTGAGTCCTCTTTGATCTCTTATATGCATGATTTCTTATAGCCTTGTATTTCTTCTAAAATATTTGGGTTTTGTTTGGCCAACTTGATCTATTTATCTTGCAATGGGAAGAGGTGCTTTGTAGTGGGTTTGATCTTACGGTGCTTGATCCCAATGACAGAAAGGGTACCGACACATATGTATCGTTTCTACTAAGGATAAAACGACGGGGTCTATTTCTACATAAATAGATCTTGTCTACATCATGTCGTCATTCTTATTGCGTTACTCCGCTTCTCCATGAACTTAATACACTAGATGCATGTTGGATAGCGGTCGATGTGTGGAGTAATAGTAGTAGATGCAGGCAGGAGTCGGTCTACTAATCTTGGACGTGATGCCTATATAATGATCATTGTCTGGATATTGTCAAGATTATTTTAAGTTCTATCAATTGCCCAACAGTAATTGTTTTCCCACCATTTGTTATTTTTTCGAGAGAAGCCACTAGTGAAATCTACGGCCCCGGGTCTCTTTCTCATATTATTTGCCTTTGCGATCTATTTTCCTTTGGTTTGATTTTTAGATCTACTAAACCAAAAACCCAAAAATACCTTGCTGCAATTTATCTTATTTATCATTAAGTCTATCAATATTTACAACTCTATCATGTCCGCTACCCGAAAGGGATTCACAACCCCTTTTACACGTCGGGTTGCAAGTATTTTTTATTTGTGTGCAGGTGTTTTTTACGTTGTCTTGCTTGGTTCTCCTACTGGTTCGATAACCTTGGAATCATCACTGAGGGAAATACCTACCGCTGCTATACTGCATCATCCCTTCCGCTCTGGGGAAATACTGACGTAGTTCTAGCAGACATCAAAAGGAATTTATGGCACCGTTGCCGGGGAGCACCTTCAACATATACCAGGTTCCTAATCACAAATCTCATCTCCTTGCAATTTACATTATTTTCCATTTTCCCCTCGTTTTCATCTTCCCCCCTTTATAAACATTTGCCATTTTTATTCGCCCTCTTTTCCGTTCGCTGTTTTCTTGTCGGATCTATTTGAGTTCTTGTTATCATGGCTAGTCCTCCCCTGATCATTTGCACCCCCGAGAACGAAGTTCTCAACTGTAAGCAAAGAGGAGGAGAAATCCTAAAAGATGTGTGGTATCGGATTTGCAATGCTAATAATAGATCTATTCACAAGCAATCCACTATTGTTATTCTTCGAAATTTTTATGTGGGAATCACAACTTGGTTTAGATTTGTTCGTGATACCATTACCGGAGGAAATGTCTTAAGTTGTCCCCCTCTTGATGCCTTAAATGCTATGCGAAGTTTAGTGGGATCTCCTATTATTATCGTTAATGAAACAACTTTGAATCTTGAGCATGTTATGAAAAGATTAGATGCTATTGAAAAGGGGATGCTTACTAAAGAACATATTGAAAATTTAGACAAAAAGGTGCATGATCTTGCTAATAAATTTGGATCTAAGGCGGGTGACGTTGTTAAATTGCTAAAAGAGAAGGAACCTGTAGTCAATGAAAGAATAGAAGAAAGTCCTTTACAGATTGATAAATTGGAAGAAATTCTTAGTAACTTGGGTACCACTTTTTCATCCATCAACACTATTGAGAAAACTCCCATAAAAGGTCGTAAAAATAAAGGGGCTTCTTCTAGTAATAACAAAGGGGATCTAAAAATGATTAGTATTCACCCCAATTTTATTGAAATAGAAAGAGCACTTTACAAAAGCAAATTCTTTGATCTTGTTCCTAGAAGTATCTTTGTTGAAGAATTATATGCTAAGTATTTAAAGAAATGTGTGATTAAGGAATTGGAAAACAAGTATGACAACACTTAGATCCTTGGGTTATGCCTAGCTAAGGGCGTAAAACGATAGCACTCATTGGGAGGTAACCCAACTTGTATCTTTTTGTTTTTTTGATTTCCTTGTTGTTTTCAATAAAATACCCTTTAATACCTTTGTTAAGATGTTTTTTTTGTGGTTTGAATAAAGTTTTGTGCCAAGCAAAGCCTTAGGATCATGTTGTGTATTAGTAGATTTGATCTTGCTGAAAAATTGAAACTTTTGTGCTCACGAGAAAAATTCTCATTTTTAACAGAAGAGTGATTTTTGGTTGATTCTTTTTGCAGAAGATTAATATACAAATTTCCCACATGGCCCTATGTTTTTAAAAAATGTTAGAGTTGCAGAAGTATTCGAAACTTCCAGATTACTACAGATTGTTATGTTTTTTTACAGATTCTATTTTTATTGTGTTATGTGCTTGTTTTGATGATTATGTGGTTTTCTTTGATGAGTTTTTGCCATAGAAAAGTTGTAATACAGTAGATATAATAAAAATACAAAATATGAATTGGTTTGCTAAAGTTCTTATAGTAGTGATTTGTTTTCTTATACTTACGGATCTCACGAAAGTTTTGCTGAGTTTTGTGTGATTGAAGTTTTCAAGTTTTGGGTTATCTTACGATGGATGAAGGAATAAGGAGTAAGAAGAACCTAAGCTTGGGGATGCCCCAGCATCCCAAGCTATTATCTAAAGAGAAGCAAGCAACTAATCTTGGGGATGCCCCCGAGTGGCATCCCCTCTTTCTTCTAATGACCATCGGTATTTTACTCGAAACTATATTTTTATTCGTCACATGATATGTGTTTTGCTTGGAGCGTCTTGTATGATATGAGTCTTTGTTTATTTTTTGTTTTGCTTTGTACGTTATCAATCCTTGCTGTACACACCTATTAGAGAGAGCCAAATTTATGCCATGACTTGTTAGAATAGCTCTCTATGCTTCACTTAAATTTTTATGAGCTATGGATTTGGTTTAGTGCTTCACTTATATCTTTTTAGCATAGTGTGCTTAGTATTTTTGAAGAAATACTCTCTTGCTTAACTTAGACTTATTTGAGAGTTAGTAATTTTTTAAGAAATTCTATCTTGCTTCACTTAAATTATTTTGAGATAAAGAAAAAAATTGCTCATGATCTTCACTTATATTTGTTTGAGCTTATCAAAAGCAACACATGAAAATTAGTTCCAAAGTGATAGATATCCAAGAAGGCTATAATAAAAACTTTCATGAAGATCATTGGACAAAATAAACTTGATTCATGGTAATAGTTTTGAGACATAACAAATTGGATATACCTTGGGTTCAATTGATCTGGGACACTTATTACGTCTCTTCTCCACCCCAAGCAACTCGCAACTGTGGTTCCTTCTGGTGGAGGGACATCTTTCAACTCTATGATCAATTCTGCTCCCTCGCCGTCCCATATGTTTCCTCGGGTGACACAGTCTTGTTTTGGACTGATAAATGGCATATTGACAATAGGGTGATTTCTCTACAGACCAGATTTCCACATCTATATTCATTTGTGATCAATGAGTTTATCACTGTCAAGGATTTCTTCCTGGACTCAACTGAAACGCAGAACTTCCATTTACCCCTGTCCATCGAAGCCTATGAGGAACTACAGCTTTTGCAGTCTCTTTTGACTTCTATACACCTTGATCCCTCAGCAAATGACACCTGGAAATGGCCCTCCAAATCTGGCACCTTCATCTCCAAGGTGTACTATGACTTCCGGTTTTCTCATATTGCGGTGGACCCCATATTTAAATGGATATGGAAATGCTCTTGCACGCTGAAGATCAAAGTTTTCGGCTGGCTTCTTCTAATGGATCGCCTCAACACTAGAGATATGATGCAGCGAAGGCACTGGCATGTCGATGATGCTCATTGTTCAATATGTCTTCTGCCCCATCTTGAAGACCGGGCACACCTCTTCTTCGTCTGCAATTTCAGTCAGCGTGTTTGGAACTTTCTTGGTATTTCTTGGACAGCTACAGGACACTCCTCCACATACAGCATGGCTCTAGCAGCACGTCAAGACTTTGGACAACCTTTCTTCACTGAGGTGGTCTTCACTGCTGCTTGGAATATCTGGACTCAGAGGAATGGCAAAGTTTTCAGGAATGAGCAACCTAGTTTCAGATCCTGGAGAAGAAACTTTGTGTATGATATTTCCTTACTTGCACATAGAATTAAATGTAAATATAGAGATAGACTCCTATCTTGGATAGCCTCACTCCAGTAGCCTAGATGTAAGTCCCCTCCCCCCTCTTCTCTGTATATTTTTAGGACCTTTGTAATTCTTCCCCTATATGGGTTTTTTAAGGTAATAAAACACTGTGAGGCTGTTGCCTTGCAGTACATAGTCAAAAAAAAATAGTTTTGAGACATGATGATGTGATATGTGAGTCATGTTAATGAGTAATTATGCTTTAGTGAGAATATTAGTATTAAAGTTTGTGATTCCTTATGCAAGCACGAAGTCAATAATCATGCAATGAAATTATATCCTACTTGTGGTGCATTATTCGGTGTTATTTATGCTCAATGTTCTCTTATGAGATTATTTGTTTCGTGGTTCGTCGCTTTGCAGTCCTTTGCTAGCCTTCATTTTGCACTAAGTATGATCACTACTTGTGCATCCAAAATCCTTTATCCCGGTTTTTCCACATAAGTCCACCATACATACCTATATGCGGTATTTCCTTGTCGTTCTAAGCAAATTTGCATGTGCCATCTTTAATTTTCAAAATAAATTTCCCTTTTTCTGTGCCTGTACCGCTCGCGAGGCGGTGAGGGGTGGCCAATATTTTCCATGCTAGATGTGTTATTCTCACGATGATTGTTTATTCACTTGTCATTGCACGAGAGTAAGGCAAAGGTATTAGGGATGCCAAGTCCCGAAATGGAAAACAAATTTACTTTATGTTGTCAAATAATAAATTCCTTGAAAAGTGTTGGTATGGAAGGCAACCATGGATTCGGCTAGTCAAGGCTTGTGAAAGTTTGGTGGAAAAGGAATAAACTTTATTTTATGTTTGGGAACCGCCTATGATATATCTAGGATGGAAATTGTTGGGAACCTTGAGTCGTTTTCGTTGGTGGTAAAAGTATACCTCCCAAGATAATTTTTATCTCTCAATTTAAAGCTTTGAGCCCTGGCACCTCTACAAATCCCTACTTCCCTCTGTGAAGGGCCTTTCTTTTACTTATGCAATTTTTATTTTTGAATTTGAGTCTCCATCTTCTCTTAGAAAGCACCAACTAGGAAACACTATGATCGTACTTGAGCATTGGGTTTAACTAATATGCGAATGTGTTTCATGAATGGATCAATCGTTTAGCATGATGGGCAAGGGATAACTTATTTTAGCATTGATATTTTGAAAGGCATGGTTGCTTGTTCATATGCTTGAGTATTTAAGTCTCATGTCAAAGCTAGACTATTGATTTGAGCCATATAAAAGACCAAATATCCATGATATAAAGAAAATGATATGATATGACATGATAGGCAGCATTCCACATCAAAAATTCTGTTTTTATCATTTACCTACTCAAGGACGAGCAGGAATTAAGCCTGGGGATGCTGATACGTCTCCAACGTATGTATAATTTTTTATAGTTCCATGTTGTTATATTATCATTCTTGGATGTTTTACAATCATTTTATAGTCATTTTATATCATTTTTTGGTACTAACCTATTGACATAGTGCCTAGTGCTAGTTGCTGTTTTCTGCATGTTTTTTACATCGCATGAAATCAATATCAAACGGAGTCCAAACATCACGAAACTTTTTGGAGATTTTTTTATGGGCCAGAAGACACCCATTGGGCCAGAGCTGCACCTAGGGGGTGCCCCAAGGGGGGCACAACCCACCAGGGTGCGCCAGGCCCCTCTGGCGCACCCAGGTGGGTTGTGCCCACCTCGGTGGCCTCCCGCACCACATCTTTTCTCTATAAATACTCAAATGTTCCAGAAACCCTAGAGGAGTCGACGAAATTCTATTCCATCCACCGCAAAGTCCCGAACCACCAGATCATATCTAGACACCATCACGAAGGGGTTCACCACCTCCATTGGCGCCTCTCCGATGATGTGTGAGTTTGGTAGACCTATGGGTCCGTAGTCAGTAGCTAGATGGCTTCCTCTCTCTCTTTCGATTATCAATACAATGGTCTCTTGGAGATCCATTCGATGTAACTCTTTTGCAATGTGTTTGTTGGGATCCGATGAACTTTGAGTTTATGATCAGATCTATATTTTTATATCCATGATAGTTATTTGAGTCTTATTTGATCTCTTATATGCATGATTTCTTATAGCCTCATATTTCTTCTCCGATATTTGGGTTTTGTTTGGCCAATTTGATCTATTTATCTTTCAATGGGAAGAGGTGCTTTGTAGTGGGTTCGATCTTACGGTGCTTGATCCCAGTGACAGAAAGCTAACCGACACATATCTATCGTTGCTAATAAGGATACAATGATGGGGTCTATTTCTACCTAAACAGACCTTGTCTACATCATGTCATCATTCTTATTGCATTACTCCGTTTCTCCATGAACTTAATACACTAGATGCATGCTGGATAGCGGTCGATGTGTAGTAATAGTAGTAGATGCAGGCAGGACTCGGTCTACTAATCTTTGACGTGATGCCTATATAATGATCATTGCCTGGATACCGTCATGATTATTTGAAGTTCTACCAATTTCCCAACAGTAATTGTTTTCCCACCATTTGCTATTTTCTTGAGAGAAGCCACTAGTGAAATCTATGACCCTCGGGTCTCTTTCTCACATTATTTGCCTTTGCGATCTATTTTCCTTTGCTTTTATTTTCAGATCTACTAAACCAAAAACCCAAAAGTACCTTGCTGCAATTTATCTTATTTATCATTCAATCTATCAATATTTACAACTCTATCACGTCCGTTACCCGAAAGGGATTGACAACCCCTTTTACACGTAGGGTTGCGAGTATTTGCTATTTGTGTGCAGGTGATGTTTACGTTGTGTTGCTTGGTTCTCCTACTGGTTCGATAACCTTAGTCTCATCCCTTCCTCTTTGGGGAAATACTGACGTAGTTCTAGCAGACATCAGTCCACCATACCTACCTATATGCAGTATTTACTTGTCGCTCCAAGTAAATTTGCATGTGCCAAACTCTAAACCTTCAAATAAAATTATGTTTTGTATGCCCAAATCGCTCATGTGGCGACTAGGGGATGTCTTTATCTTCCAAGCTAGGTGGGTTATTCTCACGATGAGTGGACCCCGCTTGTCATTCATGAGAAAATGGCTGGCAATCGGGATGCCCAGTCCTTTGATCGAAAGATAGAAAACAAAATTGCAAATAATTAAACAAAGCTCCCCTAGGACTGTTGTTGGTTTGGAAGGCACCCGTTGTTTCGGATAAGCCGTGGAGTGTGTTTGACGATGGAGGGGGAGTAAAACTTTACTATTCTGTTTGGGAACCACCTATAATGTATGTAGCATGGAAGATATTGACAACTCTTGGTCGTAGCGTTGACAATCAAAGCATACCACTCAAAATTATATTCATCTCTGATTTAAAAACTTCAGCTCTGGAACCTCTGCAAATCCTTGCTTCCCTCTGCGAAGGGCCTATCTATTTACTTTTATTGCTGAGTCATCATCCTCTTATAAAAAGCACCAACTAGAGAGCACCACTGAAATTTATATGCTTTGTTATTAATTGATATTGAGTACGAGTGTGACTGGATCTCTTTAACCATGAATTACAATGTCTAGTCAGTCCTTGATCTTCTTAGGTGCTCTGCATTTATATTTTGCGGTCTCAGAAAGGGCTAACGAGATACCACTTTGTCATATTATATCATCATTGTTTTGAAAAAGTGTTGTCATCCAAGATTTATTATTATTGCCCGCTAGTTGATTTTGTTATTGATATGAGTAAACATGATACCTAAATGTTATTGTGAATGTGGTTAGTTCATATTCTTTGCTAAAAACTTGAATGTTGGCTTTACATATTTGCAACAACAAGATCAAACAGAGTTTGTAAAAGTTTGTCTTTATCACTTTCAGTTTATCAACTGAATTGCTTGAGGACAAGAAATGGGTTAAGCTTCGGGGAATTGATACGTGTCTGTCGTATCTACTTTTCCAAACTCTTTTGCCCTTGTTTTGGACTCTAATTAGCATGATTTGAATGGAACTAACCCGGACTGACACTATTTTCCGCATAATTGCCTTGGTGTTATTTTTGTGTAGAAATAAAAGTTCTCGGAATAAACTGAAATTTCACGAAGAATATTTTCAAAATATATAAAAAATACTGGCAAAAAGAACTACCGGAGGGGGCCCACACCCTGGCCACAAGGGTGGGGGGCGCCCGCCCCCACCTAGGATGCGCCCCCTACCTTGTGGGCCCCGTGGACCTCCACCGACGTCAACTCCAACTCCATATATTCTTATTCGGGGAGGGAAAAACTAGGGAGAAGATTTCACCGTGTTTTATGATACGGAGCCACCTCCACCTTCTATTCTTCCTCCGAGACCTGATCTGGAGTCCATTCGGGGCACCGGAGAGTGGAGATCGTCGATGTCGTCATCATCAACCATCCTCCATCACCAATTTCATGATGCTCAGCGCCGTGCGTGAGTAATCCCATCGTAGGCTTGCTGGACGGTGATGGGTTGGATGAGATTTATCATGTAATTGGGTTAGTTTTGTTAGGGTTTGATCCCTAGTATCCACTATGTTCTGAGATTGATGTTGCTATGACTTTGCTATGCTTAATGCTTGTCACTAGGACCCGAGTGACATGATTTCAGATCTGAACCTATTATGTTTTCTTGAATATGTTGGTGTTCTTGATCCTATCTTGCAAGTCAATAGTCACCTACTATGTGTTATGATCCGGCAACCTCGGAGTGACAATAGCCGGGACACTTCCCGGTGATGACCATAGTTTGAGGAGTTCATTTATTCACTAAGTGCTAATGCTTGGGTCCGGTACTCTATTAAAAGGAGGCCTTAATATCCCTTAGTTTCCATTAGGACCCCGCTGCAAGTTCTTTTCCATAAGCATGTATGACTATATTCGGAATACATGCCTACATTACATTGATGAATTGGAGCTAGTTCTGTGTCACCCTAGGTTATAACTACTACATGATGAATATTATCCGACACCTATAATTGACGATCCATTGCCTACGAGTTTTTTGACTATGTATACTTGCTTTGTTACTTTAGTTACTACTGCTGTCACCATCACTACAAAACTGCTACTGTCACTTTTGCCGCCATTACCGTTACTTCCATACCACTTTGCTACTAAATACTTTTCTGCAGATATTAAGTTTTACAACTGTGGTTGAATTGACAACTCAGCTGCTAATACTTGAGAATATTCTTGGCTCCCCTTGTGTCGAATCAATAAATTTGGGTTGAATACTCTACCTTAAAAAACTGTTGCGTTCCCCTATACTTGAGGGTTATCAGACGTGCCGACGGGAGAGGTAGGAAGGCTGTTGTGCCTTCCTTGCCGCTACCCCCAACTGATTCACCCGACCACAGGACTGCTCCGTCTGAGGTGAACCCATCTGACGTGGACCCGTCTCGGACTCCGGTCCACGACCCTCGGGCCGATGAGCCTCGAGTCGCCGAGCCTTCGCCCCACGAGACTCTGGTCCCAGAGTCTTCGTCCCACGAAACTCCGGTCCCAGAGTCTTCGTCCCACGAGACCCCGAAGCAAAGCAGGGGTCATGCTACGTCGCAATCGACCCGAGGGGAGGGGCACCGGAGGCGAGTGGCCATGCTGATGGTGGCGAGGATCGATTTTCTGATGATAGCTATAGTGAGGGCGAGCTGGTTGAGGGGGGCAACGTCTACCAGCGTGGTGGTACAAAGCTCTCGCCCATGCCGGCGACCCTAGAGCAGAGGTGGTTGATTGTGCCTAATGGGAAGAAGTAAGTGCATTTACTATTTTTTAACCTTTTGTCTTCATGTTTCTTCAAATTAATATCTAATGCATTGGCCTTGTCATACTACAGGGGTTGGAAACACGCCCCTGGTGTCCGCAGGCCCAACCAGGTCCTTGGTGTGATTTGCCGGCACAAGTTCCCGAGGTGGGTCATGTTGCCCGGTTGATAACCCACAAGTGTAGGGGGTCAGTTGTAGCCTCTTTCGATAAGTAAGAGTATCGAACCCAACGAGGAGCTAAAGGCAGATCAAATATTCCCACAAGTTCTATCGACCACCGATACAACTCTACGCATGCTTGACGTTTACTTTACCTAGAACAAGTATGAAACTAGAAGTTGTTTGTAGTTTTTGTGGGATAGGTTTGCAAGATAATAAATAACGCGTAAGTAGGGGCAGTTAAGATAAAGACACAACTAAATTAGTTTTAGTAGAGAGCTTTTTGTCACGAGAAAGTTATTTATCCCTAGGCAATCGATAACTAGACCGGTAATCACTATTGCAATTTTATTTGAGGGAGAGGCATAAGCTAACATATTTTCTCTTCTTGGATCATATGCACTTATGATTGGAACTCTAGCAAGCATCCTCAACTACTAAAGATCATTAAGGTAAAACCCAACCATAGCATTAAAGTATCAAGTCCTCTTATTCCCATACACAAACAACCTACTTACTCGGGTTTGTGATTCTGTCACTCACGCCATGCACCATAAGCAAATTATGAACATATTGCAAACCCTACAGCGGGGATCCCTCATGCTTGCACGACACGGAGAGCACCATAGGACATCACCGATAATAAAACATGCAACTCAAACCAATCACGATCATCAATTAACCCATAGGACAAAACGGATATACTCAAACATCATAGGATAGCCATACATCATTGGGAAATAATATATAGCGTTGAGCACCATGTTTAAGTAGAGATTACAGCAGGTAGAAGAGGGGTTACACCGCTGCATAGAGGGGGGAAGAGTTGATGATGACGGCGGTGAAGTTGTTGGTGTAGATTGCGGTGACGATGATGGCCCCGGCGACACTCCGGTGCCACCGGAAGCGAGGGGAGAGAGCCCGCCTCCTTCTTCTTCTTCCTTGACCTTCTTCCTATATGGGAGAAGGGTTTACCCTCTGGTCCATGGTCTCCATGGCGTGGGAGGGGCGAGAGCCCCTTCGAGATTGGATATGTCTCTCTGTCTCTCTCTGTTTCTGCATTCCCATATTCTGGCCTTCCACCATTTGTTAAATTCTCGGAGATCCGTACCTCCGATTGGGCTGA
This sequence comes from Secale cereale, assembly GCA_902687465.1. NCBI lineage: Eukaryota > Viridiplantae > Streptophyta > Magnoliopsida > Poales > Poaceae > Secale > Secale cereale. The sequence continues at coordinate 690,463,491 of LR738711.1, read as the reverse complement.
GTTTTGGACACAATTTTCATCCGGACATTAGCTTTCTTGCGGCCAAAGAAGGGCATAAACCGCCTTACAGAGTGACCACAAGGTCCCAGGGCGCGCCTGCCCCCTGGGCGCGCCCCTCACCCTCGTGGGCCACTCGGGCATCGTCTCACATTGGTTCCGCTTCCCAAAATTCTCATATATTACAAAAAAAATCTTCGTCCGTTGTTATCCCGTTTGGACTCCGTTTGATATGAATATTCTGCGAAACAAAAAACATGCAACAAATAGGAACTAGCACTGGGCACTGGATCAATATGTCAGTCCCAAAAATAGTATAGAAAGTTGCCAAGAGTATATGAAAGTTGTATAATATTGGCATGGAACAATAAAAAATTATAGATACGACGGAAACGTATCACCGGTGTGGGTCAGGTTCCGCACCTAGCACTGAGCTGGGAGGTTTACTTGGCTGCCCCGGCCCCACCAGAGGAGATGGTGAATGGTGTCTTGTGTCGCACTGTGGCCGACATCGTGATCCAAACTTTTTCGGTATTTTCTCCTTTACAGAATAAAAAATCAACAGTACCTAGTGATTGTACTAATTATCAGTGTTGTCTTGTTTGATTGCAGACCTTCTACAGGTGTTTTGAGAGAGAGGAGGAGGCCGCAGCTATGGTTATCAAAGCCGAGTGCAAGCACCTACTTCAGAACTTACGACACGAGGCTCGGGTGTAGGTTGTTCGAGACTACTAGGCCTTGATTGGTATTAAAAGGTCCAAGACGAAGTGTCGCGGCAAGATACTGAGTAATGAGAAGTACATAAAGGTAATTATCTATTCTTAAGGCCTTGTACTTAGTTTCCTTGATTTGATTCATAGGCGTAGCGCTGAATTTTCTCTTGACTAACTTAGGTGCCCCCGAGATGGTGTGCTGATAGGATGGACTGTTGGGAGGTGTTGGTGGATGAGTGGTGCTCTCCTGAATGGCTAGCCGTCCACAAGAAGTCCCAGGATAACCGTGCCATAATGGTTGGTGTGCCACACCATCAAGGGAGCTCCAACCTATATGAGTACGAGGATAACTAGGTATGTGGTTTGCTTCATGATTCATGCAATTTCATTATTTATGCTAGCTTGAGCCCTTAACTAATACTTTGTTCCTCTTTTTTAGGGGCAATACAACAAGAAGGAGGTGCCAGGGGTGTTCGACATCTATGCCATGGCCCATACTACCTCATATAAGAAGTCCAAGGCATTCTTTGAGTCTGACCTCGATCATCCAGAGAGCTTCACCAACATCTCCTCCTACGACAAGCTTGTGAGGTACAGAGACGAGGAGAAGAAGAGGAAAGGGGAGGACTTTAACCCGAGCCAGCATCCTTTTGACCCAGAGCTGGTGATGCTATCTGGTGGCGGGAGGAAACATGGCTCGTTAGCCATTGGGGATGGACTGATACATTGTCCTAGCACTCTCATGCAGATCAACAAGCACTAGACGAGCTCCGATCCTGAGATAAGGCCTCATCCATGGCCAATGGAGCTCACCATCGAGGTTAGTTATACGGACACAGATACCTTTCCTCCATTACATTGTGTGTGCGGTCGTCGATGATTACAATGCTAACATGGAGTGGTGTTGCATGCTTTTATCGAGAAAGAGAGAGTGAACACCGAGACGCTTATGGCGGAGGCAAACGGGAAGGCGGTGGAGAGGGAGAGGGAAATGGAGGAGAGGATGGCTAAACTATTGGGAGAGGAGATGAACCAGAATGACGCGTTTCACCGGGCCCTATATGTGACGCCCCCGATTTGACCATACACTAATCATGCATGCAAATGTGTACGACCAATATCAGGGACTCACGGGAAGATATCACAACACAACTCTAGACACAAATTGAAGTAATACAAGCCTTATATTACAAGCCAGGGGCCTCAAGGGCTCGAATACACAAGAGTCAGCGGAAGCAACAATATCTGAGTACACACATAAGTTAAACAAATTTGCCTTAAGAAGGCTAGCACAAATGTAGCAACGATTGAAAAGGCAAGGCCTCCTACCTGGGACCTCCTAACTACTCCTCGAAGCCGAACACCACGTAGAAACATCCTCGGGATCCTCTAGCACCTGGACTCCATCATCTGGTTGCGTCATCCGAGAAGACAGGAAAAAGGGGGGAAAGGGGGAGCAAAGAAATCGTGAGTACTCATCCAAAGTACTGGCAACCAACGATCTACACTACATATGCAATGGTATCTGTGTAAAGGGGTAATATCTGTGGGCTAAACTGCAGAATGCCAGAATAAGAGGGGGATATCTAGTCCTATTGAAGACTACACTTCTGGCAGCCTCCATCTTGCAGCAGTAGAAGAGAGTAGCTGGAAAGTAACAAGTATCATCGCTTCTGGCAACCTCCATCTTGAGTAGTTGGAAAGTTCACCAAGTAACATCCTATAGCATAATCCTACCCGGCAATCCTCCCCTCTTCGCCCTGTGGGAAAGCGATCACCGGGTTGTCTCTGGAACTTGTCTGGGTGTGTTTTATTAAGTATCCGGTTCTAGCTGTCATGAGGTCAGAGTACAACTCAGGTCCGTCCTTTTACCGAGGGACACGGATTCGAATAGATAAACTTCCTTGCAGGGGTGCGCCACATTATCCAACACGCTCAATCCCCTCTGGACGGACACACTTTACTGGGTCATGCCCGGCCTCGAAAGATCAACACGTCGCAACCCTACCTAGACACAACAATGAGGTCAGCACGCCAGTCTAAATCCTAAGCGTGCAGGGGTCTAGGCCCATCGCCCATTACACCTACGCGTTGCATGGGTGGCCGGTGAGCAGACCTGGAAACCTCCATTTCAAAGGAAGTTGTGTTACGCGGTCCAACCTGGCGCGCGCCGCTCAGTCACTGACGTCAAGAAGGCTTCGGCTGATACCACGATGTCGAGTGCCCATATTTGTTCCCGCGTAGCTGGTTGGTGCGTATAGGCCAGTGGCCAGACTCAAATCAAATATCCAAACTCGTTAAGCGTGTTATAATGAAATAACCGCGAACAATGACCAGGGACCAAGCCACCTCTCAACTGCGTGTCTCAACATGTCCAATCGCTCCGCCATAAAGATTCACTCGGGGGGGGGGGCGCCGGGAACCCAGGTCTACCACTACCTGGATGAAACTACCTTTCCTTTCAGCCCCCACAATGAAATCACTTGCGGGTACTCAACGAGCCGACCCGACTTTAGTCACATCATGTATCATGCGTTATATGTATATAGTATATACCCGTGATCACCTCCCGAAGTGATCACGACCCAACAGTATAGCATGGCAGACGGAAAAGGATGTGGGGCCACTGATGGAATACAAGCATCCTATACTAAGTATTAGTATAACAGGTAAAGTTATCTACAGTTGTAGCAACAATGACAGGCTATGAAACATAGTAGGAGCTATCGAGTCATCAATAATAGGAAACCTAATGCAAGAATAAGAGAGAAGAGAATGGACGATATCTGGTGATGAAGGGGGGGGGCTTGGCAGGTTGATCTGGTAATAAGGAGGGGTCTTCGTCGATGTAGTCGGTCACGGGGGTATCAGCAGCGGTCTCAAGGTCTACCGGAAAGAAGTAACGAAGGGAAAAAAATAAATAATAGAGCAATCAAAGCAATACAAAGGATAACATGGCAATACGCGGTGCTTGGGGTGACCTAATGTTGTACTAGGTGCTACTGGCGAAGGGGGAAAACATCCGAGAAAGTATTCTCAGTGTTAGGCATTTTTGGACAAACAAAACAGAGGATAAGGTTCCATGTTTGCAATGTTAGAGGTATGTGACATGTATTTGGATAGCATATTCGGATTCGTCATATTTTTCTGATCATTTTTCATATATAAAACTTTTTCATCCTAGTTACGGATTAATTTCTATGATTTTTCAAAGTTTTAAACCTTTTCTAGAAATTCCAGGAATTAAACTTAATTCGAGAATATACATGGAAAAGCTAGGTGCATCCGGTCCAGTGCATCTAGAAATGCACCAGAGGCTGACAGTGGGGCCAGGTAAACGGCCGAGTCAGCAGTTGACTAGTCGGTTTGACTAGTCAAAGGGTTCCAATAGGACCCACCTATCATTGACTAGGCTAGTCCAGTTAGCAGTTTGACTTGGTCAAACTAGACACGGGGCCCACCTGTCATTTGCTGATATTTAACAAAGTTTTATTAGCTAGTTTAATTAACAGTGAAGGCCCACATGCCATGCACTGCTTAGGGGGTGTTAGTGCAAAGTGGGGGGCGTTAGGCCCCTAATCTGGATAGGGTCAGCCACATCTAGCAGAGACTCAACCGAGCCCCTCGAGTGGATGGGCGTGCACGGGAGCACCGACCTCCGGTGGCCTCAGCCAGGAGTAGCGGTGGCTCCAGCGGTCGAAGGTGGGGTGCAGAAGTGGCGGCGTCGATGGCGGAGGCGGCGTCGGTGGCAGAGGCGGGCAGCATCGGCAGGGGCCGGCAGCAGCAGCAAGTGTAGTAGAGCAGCCCGGTCGTGGGGGTGAGTGGGGTCGAGCGGGGAGTGGTCGTGGCCAGGTAGGCCAGTTCGCGTGCGGGGCGCCGGCCAGATGCGGCACGAGCGCGCGGCCAGGGCTGCAGCCGACGGGCACGGACGCGGCCAAGGACTCAAGGAGCACGACCAAGACACGGCGACCGCGAGCTCACAGGAGCTCTGGTGCGAGGTGGTTTGGCGGCTTGTGGTAGGAGGAAGAAGGGGGATGATGAGGGCTCACGACGCAGCAATGTCGATGGGGGATCAAATCAACGAGGAGCGGAGGCGATGGCTGATGGAGGGGATCCTGGTTGGTATCGCCGATGCGGCGTCTCTATCCATTCCAACAGGCGTAGATAACGTGGTTGATGACGATGAAGCTCCCAATCATGATCTCGGGTGAGGAGGAGCTCCGTGCCCACGAGGTTGAAGATGTCGATGGCCATGATGGCGCGACCGAGCTCGGGATCAAGTGAGATGGGGCGAGAGGAGAGGGAAAGTGGTTAGGGTTTCGTGGGGGGACGCCGAGGTTCTTGTAGACGGGGGGGG
>LR738711.1:690318223-690458400 GCA_902687465.1 Secale cereale | reverse complement strand
GCGGCCATGGCGCCGTGGATGGCTGCCATCACCCCCATCGTCCATGTAGCGATGGGAAGGGGATAAGTGGGGGTGGGCTGGGCCTGCCTTAGTTAGATGAGCCAAGTGGCCGACTAGGTTAGGTTTTGTTTGTTTTTTTCTTTTATACTTGGTTTTTTTCCTTTTACTGTTTTATTAAATTTAATTTCGTAAACACAAAAGTTATACCTAAAATAGTATTATTAATTATGCAAGTACCCCATTAACTTTTGGCAACTAAATAAATAGTTTTTATTTTATAAATACAAAAGGCATTCATTTAAATGTTTTACCCACTGTATAATTATTTAAGTGCATTTAAACTTTTTATAAGATTGTGGTTTCTCCACCATAATTACTTATGATTTAGTTGACCCATTTAGAACATTTTAGTTTTAATGTTTGAAAACTTGAACTGTTTGACTTGATTTTTTTATTTTGAATTTTGAACTTGAATTGCTTTTGAGTCAACGCGGGATTTAGTGATGGTGATTGTGATGACGTGGCACCATTAACATGGTAGTACTGTAGCTTGATTATCCGGGCGTCACAATTCTCCTCCACTGCAAGAAATCTCGTCCCAAGATTTTAAGAGGTGGAGTAGGGGGGGATCTGGTTACGAAATTCTAAGGAATCTTCTCGGTCTTGGTTGTTCTTCTCAAGGAGGTCGATCCATTACGTCGATGTCTTCATCTCTCTACTTCAGGCCATCATGATGAAGTCATCATCCTTTCTTTGGGAACTCCATCATACTTACGAAAGAATAAAGGGGTGGGTGTTCTGGGAAAATGGACCTCCGCAAGGTTGACTATCTGGTCGATAACATCGGGGAAGGTGGCGGAAAGTAACTCTCGAATTGGAACTTAAGAAAACACCTAGAGCAAGTAAGACGATGCAATAAGAAGTTTCGAGCGGATAGGCAATCGTTCATTGCGTGAAACAGAGCATGAAAGGGGTTCAGAGCAACGGGAATAAGTATTGTGTCTGACACCAGAATAGATCATCTCTAGGAAGGTGGCTCGTGAATTACATACGAGGCCACTCGCGAGGAATAACTTTGGGAACAGGGGGTGTACATGAGAGTCAGGTTTTGGTCATGTGGAACTGTAGGTTATGGGCCCACCATGTTGGTTAAAAGTAGGAAGGGCACTTTCATCATGCATGGTCAAGATAGCAAGACATGTCAGGGAATAGACTTTTAGTTATGTCGGCAACAACATTAGTACCAAGGGCGAGGGACGAAGAGAACCATTTTCCTGCTCTTTGAAACGAGAAGGACCAATAGGCAAGGTTCTCGTCCATCTGTGGTTATCAAAATGTCAGCAACAATAGTAACAGGGTCTTACTGACAAAGTTGTACACTGAGGTGTTTGAATAAGCAGGGAATTATCACTTCTCAGATATGTTAGATTACCAGAAAAGTTAAATGAACCAATGGAAAGGAAAATGTGTTTATACAAAAGTATAATCGTTCTGAAGGGCAAGCAGATCGAGAAAATCATGAAAGGTCTTCATGTACATAACCACCCAGAGAGAGGGGGAAGGAAACTCATGATGTTACCCATACAACAGTGTTTGGGATAGTTGGTAAAGAAAATTTAGCATTGCGCTTCAATGTTCACGTTGATGATCAGAGTACCATAGACATGCTTCGAGATAGCATTGACATGGTCATCAGATAAAGGTCAGACTTTGGATACACAAAGGATCCATCGGAAACAATTTATAAAATAAGTCATACAATTTCAGCAAGGGAAGATGAGGATGCGGCTGACGGGCTCAGCAACAATTCCTCGAGATTTCCATAGACATGAAGTTTCACAACTAAGTGAACAAGGCAATATCATTGGACACCCTAGGGTATATAATGAAGTATGTTCATGGAGAACATCCACAATTAATCACTGAACAAAATGCACCTAGAAATATGGACCAAGTAGCACGATCGAAGTTAGAATGGAGATTCAATAACCATAAGTGTTGGAATGAATCTATCGACCATTCACTTCAAAGCAATAGGGTTGGCAGAAGTTTTGGAATTCCAACATCACAGTTCAATGGTCGGTATTCCGGTTAGAAACAACACGGGGACCAAGATATGAATGGAGATGGCGAAAAGTATTACTATATCAAGATTTGATAGGTGGATCAATTCTTGTGACACCCTTGACATAAAAGATGGTAATACTCAAATGTAGAACATAGCATGAGTTGGATAGCAGGGAACTCAAGGTACAACACAAAACAAGAACATGTTTGTGTTGGAGGGAAGGCAATAAAGTTGTCGATGATAACACAATTCATCGAGGGGCAAGAATGGTATTTCTTATCATGGGTTCGATAGATATCCTAAAGGAGTCAAAATGTTGATGATGATGATGACAAATTTTTTTCGAGAGGCTCCATGAAGAACCAATTGAACAACAACTGCATGAAGCACAAGGAATGGTGAAGCCAAAGGTTATTATATCCATAGATAAGATGCAATGTCAGAATGAGATTTGTCTCTCAAGACAATCAATATGATGTTGAAAGCTCGATGTAAGCTTAGCTCGTCGCCGAAAATTGTGCTCCGAGAAGAAGGTCCAGGTAGCACAGTTAAAATCGACACGATAATGTTATAACCGAGCAGGCTAGGAATGACATCATCGAGTTTAAATTCCCCAACAAAAATTACCATGAGTAGTGAGCCGTAAAATGAACTCGAGTCACTTGTCGGAGTTCTCGAGTGATGTACAACTCAAACTTGGGGAACAACTGACATTTATGGGAATTAATACTTGATGAAGAACACATAAGGAGTAATGCAGTTCTGTAATACCTTTGAGATACCATGGGGTAATACTCAACGACAGATCAAAGTATAAGTTGGACTGGGGTATTGCTCTGCAGAAGACAAGTGCTTAAACTTGCACGAGAAATGGTATTAAAGGAGAGCATGGTCGGAACCAAGATTGCAAAAGGCCATATCCCAGATATAAGAGGAACTTATATCAAGGGAATGATTATTTCTATGAGAAGCTTTCATGATAAGATTTGCATCGTGTCCATGGGCATGAACACAAAGTTCAAGGTAAACTCCCACTTCTCCAAATGTATGACCTTTCATTCACTTGTTTCGAAAATGGCATTCACTACTGCAGGATGCTGCTAATGCGACACTATGATCAGAGACCCTTTGACGAAATTGTGTGCGATGCATTAATCGCAAACAGGGATTTAAAAAAACCATCAAAAAAGGTGCAAAACGTTTGTGATGGCGGAGCCATCAAACACGGTTCATATTTTAGTTGCGTGTGTGATGTTGGGCATACGGTTCAGTCCAATGAACCGTTTGCGATGAGGCGGAACAAAAGAAACGGGCAGCCTGATGAAGGCGTGTGCGATGTACAGCATACGGTTCACTCGGATGAACTGTTTGTGATTAGGCAACACAAAAGAAATGGTCAGCCAGATCAAGGTGTGTGCGATGTACGACATGCGGTTCACCCGGATGAACTGTTTGCGTTGACACAAGAGAACAGAAATGGTTCAATATAAAAAATACCATAAATATTGCAAGGTTCAAGTTCAAATATTACAATACCATAATTCAAATATTGCAAGCTGCGTCATTTCTGAAAAGGGATCAGCCGCTGACAAGTCATGTATGGGTTTGACACAATAACTTCCAATTTCTTTGCCATTAGCTCTTCCAATACAAAGTTTGGCATTTTTGGAGGCACATCCATTCCGCAGTACCAGCCGCCTCTGATAATCATACCATTGATCTTTTCTAATTAAATGTGTGTTCAACCTCAGTACCCTCAGCATCTTTGCTCTGGCAAGAAAGAACATGGCGAGTGTAATGTCCGATGGGGTCCCTCGGTAGGAGTTCAAAGTAATATTTGAGAGATGCAGATCGAGGCACTCGATTTGATTGTCGTTATCAACATCTTCCACCGGGCCTAATATGCACTGCGAAAGTAGAGAACGTGTTAGTGCCTACATGCAGTTTTGAACACTGCTACACGCCCATTTGGTTTGCAGGATTTGTAAAATGCACCAACGTGCCATCTTCGATCTATCATGATTAACATGGGCATTAATTTGATTACGATCTAGAAACGTGTAGCCTTCTTCACAAGATGTTGGATTGGATGAAAAAATCCCTAAGAAAACTAGTACGGATGAAACCAAAGGAGAAATGCTTATGGACGATTGTAACCATATGAATGAAGCAACCAATATGGGGTGGGGTGTATGTCCTAAAATCCTCCAAAATTCCTTCAGAAATCGTAGTACATAGTCATTGTAAACTTGGGAAAAGGTGCAAAAATTTGAACTCCCTTATGGTTAACATTTAACAGGAAAGGAACATCATCTCGATATACAGCTTCTTCAGGCACTGAAAGCATCTCAGGCAACTGAAAACTTGGTCCAGGTTGGGGACGACATATTCTAGTGCCAAGACCTTCACTGTGCCCAGAGTCTGGATGAAGCTTCGCTGGATGATAGATGAACATACATCTTCAAAACTAGGAATAACGTTAATATCAAGAAGGAGAGGTATATAAGGCGACTGTTGTACCTGAAAGTTGTACTATCTGACAGACGAGTAGCCCACCACTTTCAATTTTGGCACAGAAATGACATTGATTCTTGTTTGACCGTGTTGATCAACTACAAGTAATCTTGTGTCCTGGATGACCATATTGTGGTCCACCTTTTGTGATCTCTCGTCGTAGCACCAGCAACACACATAAATAGTGCGGAGAGTCCTGTAGGTGATGTGCAAGGTACTCGACCAATTCATCACCTGAAGACAAAGGAACTCGAGTGCAGTATAGCCGCGGAGCAGGCGCACCATGTCATCCTTTGGGATGCGGACGGCAACGAGCTCGAGGTGCTTCAGCCGTGGTAGAAAAGGAGCAGGCGCGTCATTAAGGGGGGATGGCAGTTCATGAACTTGGCGAGGCGCGGTGTGGGCGCAAAGCAGAGCACAGACGTTGGCAGCAAGCTCATATGCCCATCATTATAACTTAGCTTCTTGAGCTGATCTATTGCGCGGGATCGGAACCACTCATCAAGCTTGGCTCACTCCTTGCCATTAGAACGGAACTTCCCCGCTATAAGGCCTTTGATTGGGCCATGGTGACTGCCGAGGATCTGGGAGAAGGCATCGAAGCTTTGGCGATAGCCATGGAAGAGCTTGTAGGCATGGAGGAGGTCGACAGGGGTGCGGAGCCATAGGGTGCGCCACCGCCGAAAATGGCGACTGTCCTCGCCCGATTTCTGATTGGGAGGAGGGATATGATGACTATCAACATATCATCGGGGAGGTTGTTGATGAAGTCTAGGTCTGCTGGAGTCGCTTGCGGTTCTTTCTCGACCCGCCTCCGCTTCTTGGCATCCTTGTTCTCCACCTCGTCAGCGGGGACGGGAACCTCTGTCGCCATATTCACGCCGTGCTCCGGTGCTTCAGCAGCCCTGGCATCGCCACGCCCTCCGATGGGGCGCTTCGGCGGCATCCTCGTACACTAACGGCTTTGAGGACTCAGAGCCGCGTCAAGGATGCGGGCGAAGAGAGAGGAATTGTGTGTGTGGCGAGGATGGGGGGTGCGGCCGCTCGGCGGCGCCATTAATATGGACCGGTGGGAGCGAGGCGGGCGGTGGTCCAAGGATATCTCGCTTCTCGGTGAGAACAACTGCTTAATCTCCAGTATGAATGAAATCTATGTTTAATTACTGAATTTTAGTTGCAAAAAATAGATATTGATACTGATTTTTAGCTACATATTTTGACAAATCGCAGTGTCTCTTGGCTTAGCGCCGAAGACTGGCTTTAATTTGCATACCGTAATCTGAACCGTTTGCGTTGAAGAGATGCACACATCCTGCATTGACGCTTCCCGGTGAGCCTGCGCACCAGACTGCGCTCACACGCCTCCCGTTCAGTCAAGCAACTGTCCACACGACACCTCCTATAGCCATTAAAACCAAGACATGTGGCGTCACGTGAATGGTTAACCTACCCCAAATGGGACAAAATATGTACCACGACATGTGGATGCCGCTCCATGATAGCATGCCAAGTTTCATGAATTTCAGACGAGTTTGGGATTTACTAGAATTTCATTTTTCAATGAATTTATATGCACTCGAGCATGCGCATGTAGTTCGAATTTGAATTATGCACATAAATGCATTGAAAACACACTTAATGCATAAAAATGTCCAAACGAACCCCGAAAAATCACAAAACATCACACAACACTCCTGTTGTTCTATGTTGACACGAGAAAAAAAAATGAAAGCAATAAGAGGCAATGGATATTGTTTCGTCCCCAAAGGTGCGACGTTCCCTACCGAAAACCATCATGCTTGTTGTGAGAAGCTCCGGTTTGTGCGAAGCATATACCCAAACATGCCCCCAAATGGGACAAAATTTATACCACGGCATGTTGATACCGCTCCATAATAGCATGCCAAGTTTCATGAATTTCAGACGAGTTTTGGATTTACTAGAATTTAAAAACCAGGCATCTCAATGTTTTGCTGGCAATCAACGGTGCCATGGTGTTTGAAATTCATTCCCATTTCTTACATGGGACCTAAGCATGCACCCAAGGACAAAGATTTGATTTTTCAACGAATTTATATGCACTAGAGCATGCGCATGTAGTTCAAATTTGAATTATGCACATAAATGCAATGAAAACTCACTTAATGCATAAAAATGTCCAAACGAACCCCGAAAAATCACACAACACTCCTATTGTTCTATGTTGACACGAGAAAAAAAATTGAAAGCAATAAGAGGCAATGGATATCGTTTCGTCCCAAAAGGTGGGTCGTTCCCTACCGAAAAATTATCATGGTTGTTGTGAGAAGCTCCGGTTTGTGAGAAGCATATACCCAAACCTGCCCCAAATGGGATAAAATTTGTACCACGGCATGTTGATGTTGCTCCATGATAGCATGCCAAGTTTCATGAATTTCTGACGAGTTTTGGATTTACTAGAATTTAAAAACCATGCATCTCAGTGTTTTGCCGGCAATCAACGGTGCCATGGTGTTTGAAATTCATTCCCATTTCTTGCATGGAACCTAAGCATGCACTCAAGGACAAAGATTTGATTTTTCAACGAATTTATATGCATTGGAGCATGCACATGTAGTTCTAATTTGAATTATGCACATAAAAGCATTAGAAACTAACATAATGCTTAAAAATGTCCAAACGAACCCCGAAAAATCACAAAAAATTACACAACACTCCTATTATTCTACGTTGACACGAGAAAAAAATTGAAAGCAATAATAGGCAATGGATATCGTTTCTTCCCCAAAGGTGGGTTGTTCCCTACCGAAAACCATCATGGTTGTTGTGAGAAGCTCCGGTTTGTGAGAAGCATATACCTAAACAAGCCCCAAATGGGACGAAATTTTTACCACCGCATGTTGATGCCGCTCCATGATAGCATGCCAAGTTTCATGAATTTCAGACGAGTTTTGGATTTACTAGAATTAAAAAACCAGGCATCTCAATGTTTTGCCGGCAATCAACGGTGCCATGGTGTTTGAAATTCATTCCCATTTCTTGCATGGGACCTAAGCATGCACCCAAGGACAAAGATTTGATTTTTCAACGAATTTATATCCACTGGAGCATGTGCATGTAGTTCAAATTTGAATTATGCACATAAATGCATTGAAAACTCACTTAATGCATAAAAATGTCCAAACGAACCCTGAAAAATCACAAAACATCACACAACACTCCGGTTGTTCTATGTTGACACGAGTAAAAAACTTGAAAGCAATAAGAGGCAATGGATATCGTTTCATCCCCAAAGGTGGGTAGTTCCGTACAGAAAACCATCATGCTTGCTGTGAGAAGCTCCGGTTTGTGAGAAGCCTATACCTAAACCAGCCCCAAATAGGACAAAATTTTGTACCACGGCATGTTGATGCCACTCCATGATAGCATGCCAAGTTTCATGAATTTCAGACGAGTTTTGGATTTACTAGAATTTAAAAACCAGGCATCTCGATGTTTTGCCAGCGATCAACGGTGCCATGGTGTTTAAGCCTCATTCCCATTTCTTGCATGGGATCTAAGCATGTACTCAAGGACAAAGATTTTAGTTTTCAATGAATTTATATGCACTGGAGCATGCGCATGTAGCTCAAATTTTAATTATGCATATAAATGCATTGAAAACTCACTTAATGCATAAAAATGTCCAAACGAACCCCGAAAAATCACAAAATAGCACACAACACTCCTGTTGTTCTATGTTGACACGAGAAAAAAACTTGAAAGCAATAAGAGGCCATCGATATCATTTCGTCCCCAAAGGTGGGACATGCCCTACCGAAAACCATCATGCTTGTTGTGAGAAGCTCCGGTTTGTGAGAAGCATATACCCAAACTTGTCCCAAATGGGACAAAATTTGTACCACGACATGTTGATGCTACTCCATGGTAGCATGCCAAGTTTCATGAATTTCAGACGAGTTTTGGATTTACTATAATTTAAAAACAAGGCATCTCAATGTTTTGCCGGCAATCAACGGTGCCATGGTGTTTGAAATTCATTCCCATTTCTTGCATGGGACCTAAGCATGCACCCAAGGACACATATTTGATTTTTCAATGAATTTATATGCACTGGATCATGCGCATGTAGTTCAAATTTGAATTATGCACATAAATGCATTGAGAACTCACTTAATGCATAAAAATGTCCAAACGAACCCCGAAAAATCACAAAAAATCACACAACACTCCTATTGTTCTATGTTGACACAAGAAAAAAACTTGAAAGCAATAAGAGGCAATGGATATCGTTTCGTTCCCAAAGGTGGGTCGTTCCCTACCGAAAACCATCATGGTTGTTGTGAGAAGCTCCGGTTTGTGAGAAGCATATGCCCAAACCTGCCACAACAGGGACAAAATTTGTACCACAGCATGTTGATGCTGCTCCATGATAGCATCCCATGTTTCATGAATTTCAGACGAGTTTTGGATTTACTAGAATTTAAAAACCAGGCATCTCAATGTTTTGCCGGCAATCAACGGTGCCATGGTGTTTGAAATTCATTCCCATTTCTTGCATGGGACCTAAACATGCACTCAAGGACAAAGATTTGATTTTTCAACGAATTTATATGTACTGGAGCATGCGCATGTAGTTCAAATTTGAATTATGCACATATATGCATCTAAAACTCACTTAATGCATAAAAATGTCCAAACGAACCCCGAAAAATCACAAAACGTCACACAACACTCAGGTTGTTCTATGTTGACACGAGAAAAAAACTTGAAAGCAATAAGAGGCAATGGATATCGTTTCGTCCCCAAAGGTGGGTAGTTCCATATCGAAAACCATCATGCTTGCTGTGAGAAGCTCTGGTTTGTGAGAAGCATATACCTAAAACCAGCCCCAAATGGGACAAAATTTGTACCACGGCATGTTGATGCCACTCCATGATAGCATGCCAAGTTTAATGAATTTCGAACGAGTTTTGGATTTACTAGAATTTAAAAACCAGGCATCTCAATGTTTTGCCGGCAATCAACGGTGCCATGGTGTTTGAGATTCATTCCCATTTCTTGCATGGGATCTAAGCATGCAGCCAAGGACAAAGATTTGATTTTTCAACGAATTTATATGCACTGGAGCATGCGCATGTAGTTCAAATTTGAATTATGCACATAAATGCATTGAAAACTAACTTAATGCATAAAAATGTACAAACGAACCCCGAAAAATCACAAAATATCACACAACACTCCTGTTGTTCTATGTTGACACGAGAAAAAAACTTGAAAGCAATAAGAGGCAATGGATATTGTTTCGTCCCCAAAGGTGGGACATTCCCTACCGAAAACCATCATGCTTGTTGTGAGAAGCTCCGGTTTGTGAGAAGCATATACCCAAACCTGCCCCAAATGGGACAAAATTTGTACCACGGCATGTTGATACCGCTCCATGATAGCATGCCAAGTTTCATGAATTTCAGACGAGTTTTGGATTTACTAGAATTTAAAAACCAGGCATCTCAATGTTTTGCTGGCAATCAAGGTGCCATGGTGTTTGAAATCCATTCCCATTTCTTGCATGGGACCTAAGCATGCACCCAAGGACAAAGATTTTATTTTTCAACGAATTTATATGCACTGGAGCATGCGCATGTAGTTCAAATTTGAATTATGTACATAAATGCAATGAAAACTCACTTAATGCATTAAAATGTCCAAACGAACCCCGAAAATTCACAAAAAATCACACAACACTCCTATTGTTCTATGTTGACACGAGAAAAAAACTTGAAAGCAATGAAAGGCAATGGATATCGTTTCGTCCCCAAAGGTGGGTCGTTCCCTACCGAAAATTATCATGGTTGTTGTGAGAAGCTCCGGTTGGTGAGAAGCATATACCGAAACCTGCCACAAATGGGATAAAATTTGTACCATGGCATGTTGATGCTGCTCCATGATAGCATGCCAACTTTCATGAATTTCGGACAAGTTTTGGATTTACTAGAATTTAAAAACCAGGCATCTCAGTGTTTTGCCGGCAATCAACGGTGCCATGGTGTTTGTAATTCATTCCCATTTCTTGCATGGAACCTAAGCACGCACCCAAGGGCAAAGATTTGATTTTTCAATGAATTTATATGCACTGGAGCATGCACATGTAGTTCAAATTTGAATTATGCACATAAATGCATTGAAAACACACATAATGCATAAAAATGTCCAAACGAACCCCGAAAAATCACAAAAAATTACACAACACTCCTATTGTTCTATGTTGACACGAGAAAAAAAATTGAAAGCAATAATAGGCAATGGATATCGTTTCTTCCCCAAAGGTGGGTTGTTCCCTACCGAAAACCATCATGGTTTTTGTGAGAAGCTCCGGTTTGTGAGAAGCATATACCTAAACAAGCCCGAAATGGGACGAAGTTTGTACCACGGCATGTTGATGCCGCTCCATGATAGCATGCCAAATTTCATGAATTTCAGACGAGTTTTGGATTTACTAGAATTTAAAAACCAGGCATCTCAATGTTTTGCCGGCAATCAACGGTGCCATGGTGTTTGAAATTCATTCTCATTTCTTGCATGGGACCTAAACATGCACCTAAGGACAAAGATTTGATTTTTCAACGAATTTATATGTACTAGAGCATGCGCATGTAGTTCAAATTTGAATTATGCACATAAATGCATTAAAAACTCACTTAATGCATAAAAATGTCCAAACGAACCCTGAAAAATCACAAAACAGCACACAACACTCCGGTTGTTCTATGTTGACACGAGTAAAAAACTTGAAAGAAATAAGAGGCAATGGATATCGTTTCATCCCCAAAGGTGGGTAGTTCTGTACCGAAAACCATCATGCTTGCTGTGAGAAGCTCCGGTTTGTGAGAAGCATATACCTAAACCAGCCCCAAATGGGACAAAATTTGTACCACGGCATGTTGATGCCACTCCATGATAGCATGCCAAGTTTCATGAATTTCAGACGAGTTTTGGATTTACTAGAATTTAAAAACCAAGCATCTCAATGTTTTGCTAGCGATCAATGGTGCCATGGTGTTTGAGATTCATTCCCATTTCTTGCATGGGATCTAAGCATGTACTCAAGGACAAAGATTTGATTTTTCAACGAATTTATATGCACTTGAGCATGCGCATGTAGCTCAAATTTGAATTATGCATATAAATGCATTGAAAACTCACTTAATGCATAAAAAAGTCCAAACGAACCCCGAAAAATCACAAAATATCACACAACACTCCTGTTGTTCTATGTTGACACGAGAAAAAAACTTGAAAGCAATAAGAGGCCATGGATATTGTTTCGTCCCCAAAGGTGGGACATGCCCTACCGAAAACCATCATGCTTGTTGTGAGAAGCTCCGGTTTGTGAGAAGTATATACCCAAACCTGACCCAATGGGACAAAATTTGTACCACGGCATGTTGATGCCGCTCCATGGTAGCATGCCAAGTTTCATGAATTTCAGACGAGTTTTGGATTTACTAGAATTTAAAAACCAGGCATCTCAGTGTTTTGCCGGCAATCAACGGTGCCATGGTGTTTGTAATTCATTCCCATTTTTGCATGGAACCTAAGCACGCACCCAAGGACAAAGATTTGATTTTTCAATGAATTTATATGCACCGGAGCATGCACATGTAGTTCAAATTTGAATTATGCACATAAATGCATTGAAAACACACATAATGCATAAAAATGTCCAAACGACCCCGAAAAATCACAAAAAATTACACAACACTCCTATTGTTCTACGTTGACACGAGAAAAAAAACTGAAAGCAATAATAGGCAATGGATATCGTTTCTTCCCCAAAGGTGGGTTGTTCCCTACCGAAAACCATCATGGTTTTTGTGAGAAGCTCCCGTTTGTGAGAAGCATATACCTAAACAAGCCCCAAATGGGACGAAATTTGTACCACGGCATGTTGATGCCGCTCCATGATAGCATGCCAAGTTTCATGAATTTCAGACGAGTTTTGGATTTACTAGAATTTAAAAACCTGGCATCTCAATGTTTCGCCGGCAATCAACGGTGCCATGGTGTTTGAGATTCATTCCCATTTCTTGCATGGGATCTAAGCATGCAGCCAAGGACAAAGATTTGATTTTTCAACAAATTTATATGCACTAGAGCATGCGCATGTAGTTCAAATTTGAATTATGCACATAAATGCATTGAAAACTCACTTAATGCATAAAAATGTCCTAACGAACCCTGAAAAATCACAAAACATCACACAACACTTCGGTTGTTCTATGTCGACACGAGTAAAAAACTTGAAAACAATAAGAGGCAATGGATATCGTTTCATCCCCAAAGGTGGGTAGTTCCGTACCGAAAACAATCATGCTTGCTGTGAGAAGCTCCGGTTTGTGAGAAGCATATACGTAAACCAGCCCCTAATGGGGAAAAATTTGTACCACAACATGTTGATGCCACTCCGTGATAGCATGCCAAGTTTCATGAATTTCAGACGAGTTTTGGATTTACTAGAATTTAAAAACCAAGCATCTCAATGTTTTGCTAGCGATCAACGGTGCCATGGTGTTTGAGATTCATTCCCATTTCTTGCATGGGATCTACGCATGTAGTCAAGGACAAAGATTTGATTTTTCAACGAATTTATATGCACTGGAGCATGCGCATGTAGCTCAAATTTGAATTATGCATATAAATGCATTGAAAACTCACTTAACGCATAAAAAGTCCAAACGAACCCCGAAAAATCACAAAATATCACACAACACTCATGTTGTTCTATGTTGACACGAGAAAAAAACTTGAAAGCAATAAGAGGCCATGGATATCGTTTCGTCCCCAAAGGTGGGACATGCCCTACCGAAAACCATCATGCTTGTTGTGAGAAGCTCCGGTTTGTGAGAAGCATATACCCAAACCTGACCCAATGGGACAAAATTTGTACCACGGCATGTTGATGCTGCTCCATGGTAGCATGCCAAGTTTCATGAATTTCAGACGAGTTTTGGATTTACTACAATTTAAAAGCCAGGCATCTCAGTGTTTTGCCGGCAATCAACGGTGCCATGGTGTTTGAAATTCATTCCCACTTCTTGCATTGGACCTGAGCATGCACCCAAGGACACAGATTTGATTTTTGAACGAATTTATATGCACTGGAGCATGCGCATGTAGTTCAAATTTGAATTATGCACATAAATGCATTGAAAACTCACTTAATGCATAAAAATGTCCAAACGAACCCCGAAAAATCACAAAATATCACACAACACTCCTATTGTTCTATGTTGACACGAGAAAAAAACTTGAAAGCAATAAGAGGCCATGGATATTGTTTCGTCCCCAAAGGTGGGACATGCCCTACCGAAAACCATCATGCTTGTTGTGAGAAGCTCCGGTTTGTGAGAAGCATATACCCAAACCTGACCCAATGGGACAAAATTTGTACCACAGCATGTTGATGCCGCTCCATGGTAGCATGCCAAGTTTCATGAATTTCAGACGAGTTTTGGATTTACTAGAATTTAAAAACTAGGCATCTCAGTGTTTTGCCGGCAATCAACGGTGCCATGGTGTTTGTAATTCATTCCCATTTTTGCATGGAACCTAAGCACGCACCCAAGGACAAAGATTTGATTTTTCAATGAATTTATATGCACCGGAGCATGCACATGTAGTTCAAACTTGAATTATGCACATAAATGCATTGAAAACACACATAATGCATAAAAATGTCCAAACGAACCCCGAAAAATCACAAAAAATTACACAACACTCCTATTGTTCTACGTTGACACGAGAAAAAAAATTGAAAGCAATAATAGGCAATGGATATCGTTTCTTCCCCAAAGGTGGGTTGTTCCCTACCGAAAACCATCATGGTTTTTGTGAGAAGCTCCGGTTTGTGAGAAGCATATACCTAAACAAGCCCCAAATGGGACGAAATTTGTACCACGGCATGTTGATGCCGCTCCATGATAGCATGCCAAGTTTCATGAATTTCAGACGAGTTTTGGATTTACTAGAATTTAAAAACCTGGCATCTCAATGTTTCGCCGGCAATCAACGGTGCCATGGTGTTTGAGATTCATTCCCATTTCTTGCATGGGATCTAAGCATGCAGCCAAGGACAAAGATTTGATTTTTCAACGAATTTATATGCACTAGAGCATGCGCATGTAGTTCAAATTTGAATTATGCACATAAATGCATTGAAAACTCACTTAATGCATAAAAATGTCCTAACGAACCCTGAAAAATCACAAAACATCACACAACACTCCGGTTGTTCTATGTTGACACGAGTAAAAAACTTGAAAACAATAAGAGGCAATGGATATCGTTTCATCCCCAAAGGTGGGTAGTTCCGTACCGAAAACCATCATGCTTGCTGTGAGAAGCTCCGGTTTGTGAGAAGCATATACGTAAACCAGCCCCAAATGGGGCAAAATTTGTACCACGGCATGTTGATGCCACTCCGTGATAGCATGCCAAGTTTCATGAATTTCAGACGAGTTTTGGATTTACTAGAATTTAAAAACCAAGCATCTCAATGTTTTGCTAGCGATCAACGGTGCCATGGTGTTTGAGATTCATTCCCATTTCTTGCATGGGATCTACGCATGTAGTCAAGGACAAAGATTTGATTTTTCAACGAATTTATATGCACTGGAGCATGCGCATGTAGCTCAAATTTGAATTATGCATATAAATGCATTGAAAACTCACTTAATGCATAAAAAGTCCAAACGAACCCCGAAAAATCACAAAATATCACACAACACTCATGTTGTTCTATGTTGACACGAGAAAAAAAAACTTGAAAGCAATAAGAGGCCATGGATATCGTTTCGTCCCCAAAGGTGGGACATGCCCTTCCGAAAACCATCATGCTTGTTGTGAGAAGCTCCGGTTTGTGAGAAGCATATACCCAAACCTGACCCAATGGGACAAAATTTGTACCACGGCATGTTGATGCCGCTCCATGGTAGCATGCCAAGTTTCATGAATTTCAGACGAGTTTTGGATTTACTACAATTTAAAAACCAGGCATCTCAGTGTTTTGCCGGCAATCAACGGTGCCATGGTGTTTGAAATTCATTCCCACTTCTTGCATTGGACCTGAGCATGCACCCAAGGACACAGATTTGATTTTTGAACGAATTTATATGCACTGGAGCATGCGCATGTAGTTTAAATTTGAATTATGCACATAAATGCATTGAAAACTCACTTAATGCATAAAAATGTCCAAACGAACCCTGAAAAATCACAAAAAGTCACACAACACTCCTATTGTTCTATGTTGACACGAGAAAAAAATTGAAAGCAATAATAGGCAATGGATATCGTTTCTTCCCCAAAGGTGGGTTGTTCCCTACCGAAAACCATCATGGTTGTTGTGAGAAGCTCCGGTTTGTGAGAAGCATATACCTAAACAAGCCCCAAATGGGACGAAATTTGTACCACGGCATGTTGATGCCATTCCATGATAGCATGCCAAGTTTCATGAATTGCAAACGAGTTTTGGATTTACAAGAATTTAAAAACCAGGCATCTCAATGTTTTACCCACAATTAACGGTGCCATGGTGTTTGAAATTCATTCCCATTTCTTGCATGGGACCTAAGCATGCACCAAAGGTCAAAGATTTTATTATCAACGAATTTATATGCACAGGAGCATGCGCATGTAGTTCAAATTTGAATTATGCACATAAAGCATTGAAAACTTACTTAATGCATAAAAATGTCCAAACGAACCTCGAAAAATCACAAAATATCACACAACACTCCTGTTGTTCTATGTTGACACGAGAAAAAAACTTGAAAGCAATAAGAGGCAATGGATATCGTTTCGTCCCCTAAGGTGGGTAGTTACTTACCGAAAACCATCATGCTTGTTGTGAGAAGCTCCGGTTTGTCAGAAGCATATACCCAAACCTGCCCCAAATGGGACAAAATTTGTACCACGTCATGTTGATACCGCTCCATGATAGCATGCCAAGTTTCATGAATTTCAGAAGAGTTTTGGATTTACTAGAATTTAAAAACCGGGCATCTCAGTGTTTTGCTGGCAATCAACGGTGCCATGGTGTTTGAAATCCATTCCCATTTCTTGCACGGGACCTAAGCATGCACCCAAGGACAAAGATTTGATTTTTCTACGAACACTGGAGCATGCGCATGTAGTTCAAATTTGAATTATGTACATAAATGCAATGAAAACTCACTTAATGCATAAAAATGTCCAAACGAACACCGAAAAATCACAAAAAATCACACAACACTCCTATTGTTCTATGTTGACACGAGAAAAAAACTTGAAAGCAATAAAAGGCAATGGATATCGTTTCGTCACCAAAGGTGGGTCGTTCCCTACCGAAAATTATCATGGTTGTTGTGAGAAGCTCCGGTTTGTGAGAAGCATATACCAAAACCTGCCCCAAATGGGATAAATTTTGTACCATGGCATGTTGATGCTGCTCCATGATAGCATGCCAAGTTTCATGAATTTCAGACGAGTTTTGGAGTTACTAGAATTTAAAAACCAGGCATCTCAGTGTTTTGCCGGCAATCAACGGTGCCATGGTGTTTGTAATTCATTCCCATTTCTGGCATGGAACCTAAGCACGCACCCAAGGACAAAGATTTGATTTTTCAACGAATTTATATGCACTGGAGCATGCACATGTAGTTCAAATTTGAATTATGCACGTCAATGCATTGGAAACACACATAATGCATAAAAATGTCAAAACGAACCCCGAAAAATCACAAAAATTTACATAACACTCCTATTGTTCTACGTTGACACGACAAAAAAAATTAAAAGCAATAATAGGCAATGCATATCGTTTCTTCCCCAAAGGTGGGCTGTTCTCTACCGAAAACCATCATGGTTTTTGTGAGAAGCTCCGGTTTGTGAGAAGCATATACCTAAACAAGCCCCAAATGGGACGAATTTGTACCACGGCATGTTGATGCCCCTCCATGTTAGCATGCCAAGTTTCATGAATTTCAGACGAGTTTTGGATTTACTAGAATTTAAAAACCAGGCATCTCAATGTTTTGCCAGCGATCAACGGTGCCATGGTGTTAGAGATTCATTCCCATTTCTTGCATGGGATCTAAGCATGTACTCAATTTATATGCACTGGAGCATGCGCATGTAGCTCAAATTTGAATTATGCATATAAATGCATTGAAAACTCACTTAATGCATAAAAAACTCCAAACGAACCCCGAAAAATCACAAAATATCACACAACACTCCTGTTGTTCTATGTTGACACGAGAAAAAAACTTGAAAGCAATAAGAGGCCATGGATATCGTTTCGCCCCCAAAGGTGGGACATGCCCTACCGAAAACCATCATGCTTGTTGTGAGAAGCTCCGATTTGTGAGAAGCATATACCCAAATATGCCCCAAATGGGACAAAATTTGTACCACGGCATGTTGATGCCGCTCCATGGTAGCATGCCAAGTTTCATGGATTTCAGACGAGTTTTGGATTTACTAGAATTTGAAAACCAGGCATCTCAATGTTTTGCCGTCAATCAACGGTGCCATGGTGTTTGAAATTCATTCCCATTTCTTGCATGGGACCTAAGCATGCACCCAAGGACACATATTTGATTTTTCAATGAATTTATATGCAATGGATCATGCGCATGTAGTTCAAATTTGAATTATGCACATAAATGCATTGAGAACTCACTTAATGCATAAAAATGTCCAAACGAACCCCGAAAAATCACAAAAAAGCACACAACACTCCTATTGTTCTATGTTGACACAAGAAAAAAACTTGAAAGCAATAAGAGGCAATGGATATGGTTTCGTCTCCAAAGGTGGGTCGTTCCCTACCGAAAACCATCATGGTTGTTGTGAGAAGCTCCGGTTTGTGAGAAGCATGTGCCCAAACCTGCCGCAAATGGGACAAAATTTGTACCACGGCATGTTGATGCCGCTCCATGATAGCATGACATGTTTCATGAATTTCAGACGAGTTTTGGATTTACAAGAATTTGAAAACCAGGCATCTCAATATTTTGCCGGCAATCAACGATGCCATGGTGTTTGAAATTCATTCCCATTTCTTGCATGGGACCTGAGCATGCACCCAAGGACACATATTTAATTTTTCAACGAATTTATATGTACTGGAGCATGCGCATGTAGTTCAAATTTGAATGATGCACATAAATGCATTGAAAACTCATTTAATGCATAAAAATGTCCAAACGAACCCCGAAAAATCACAAAAAGTCACACAACACTCCTATTGTTCTATGTTGACACGAGAAAAAAATTGAAAGCAATAATAGGCAATTGATATCGTTTCTTCCCCAAAGGTGGGTTGTTCCCTACCGAAAACCATCATGGTTGTGGTGAGAAGCATATACCTAAACAAGCCCCAAATGGGAGGAAATTTGTACCACGGCATGTTGATGCCACTCCATGATAGCATGCCAAGTTTCATGAATTTCAGACGAGTTTTGGATTTACTAGAATTTAAAAACCAGGCATCTCAATGTTTTACCCGCAATCAACGGTGCCATGGTGTTTGAAATTCATTCCCATTTCTTGCATGGGACCTAAGCATGCACCCAAGGACAAAGATTTTATTTTTCAACGAATTTATATGCACTGGAGCATGCGCATGTAGTTCAAATTTGAATTATGCACATAAAAGCATTCGAAACTCACTTAATGCATAAAAATTTCCAAACGAACCCCAAAAATTCACAAAACATCACACAACACTCCGGTTGTTCTATGTTGACACGAGAAAAAAAACTTGAAAGCAATAAGAGGCAATGGATATCGTTTCGTCCCCAAAGGTGGGACGTTCCCTACCGAAAACCATCATGCTTGTTGTGAGAAGCTCCGGTTTGTGAGAAGCATATACCCAAACCTGCCCCAAATGGGACAAAATTTGTACCACGGCATGTTGATACCGCTCCATGATAGCATGCCAAGTTTCATGAATTTCAGACGAGTTTTAGATTTACTAGAATTTAAAAACCAGGCATCTCAATGTTTTGCTGGCAATCAACGGTGCCATGGTGTTTGAGATTCATTCCCATTTCTTGCATGGGACCTAAGCATGCACCCAAGGACAACGATTTGATTTTTGAACAAATTTATATGCACTAGAGCATGCGCATGTAGTTCAAATTTGAATTATGCACATAAATGCATTGAAAACTCACTTAATGCATACAAATGTCCAAATGAACCCTGAAAAATCACAAAATATCACACAACACTCCAGTTGTTCTATGTTGACACGAGAAATAAACTTGAAAGCAATAAGAGGCAATGTATATCGTTTCGTCCCCAAAGGTGGGACATTCCGTACCGAAAACCATCATGCTTGTTGTGAGAAGCTCCGGTTTGTGAGAAGCATATACCCAAACCTACCCCAAATGGGACAAAATTAGTACCACGGCATGTTGATGTCGCTCCATGGTAGCATACCAAATTTCATGAATTTCAGACGAGTTTTGGATTTACTAGAATTTAAAAACCAGGCATATTAATGTTTTGCCGGCAATCAACGGTGCCACGGTGTTTGAAATTCATTCCCATTTCTTGCATGGGACCTAAGCATGCACCCAAGGACAAATATTTGATTTTTCAAGAATTTATATGCACTGGAGCATGAGCATGTGGCTCAAATTTGAATTATGCACATAAATGCATTGAAAACTCACTTAAAGCATAAAAATGTCCAAACGAACCCCGAAAAATCACAAACAATCACACAACAATCATATTGTTGTAAGTTGACACGAGAAAAAAAATTGAAAGCAATAATAGGCAATGGATATCGTTTCGTCCCAAAAGGTGGGTCATTCCCTACCGAAGACCATCATGGTTGTTGTGAGAAGCTCCGGTTTGTGAGAAGCATATACCTAAACAAGCCCCAAATGGGACAAAATTTGTACCACGGCATGTTGATACCTCTCCATGATAGCATGCCAAGTTTCATGAATTTCAGACGAGTTTTGGATTTACTAGAATTTAAAAACCAGGCATCTCAATGTTTTACCGGCAATCAACGGTGCCATGGTGTTTGAAATTCATTCCCATTTCTTGCATGGGACCTAAGCATGCACCCAAGGACAAAGATTTGATTTTCAACGAATTTATTTGCACTGGAGCATGAGCATGTAGTTCAAATTTGAATTATGCACATAAATGCATTGAAAACTCACTTAATGCATAAGAATGTCCAAACGAACCCCGAAAAATCACAAACATCACACAACACTCCTGTTGTTCTATGTTGAAATGAGTAAAAAAACTTGAAAGCAATAAGAGGCAATGGATATCGTTTCATCCCCAAAGGTGGGCAGTTCCGTACCGAAAACCATCATGCTTGCTGTGAGAAGCTCCGGTTTGTGAGAAGCATATACCAAAACCAGCCCCAAATGGGACAAAATTTGTACCACGGCATGTTGATGCCGCTCCATTATAGCATGCCAAGTTTCATAAATTTCAGACGAGTTTTGGATTTACTAGAATTTAAAAACCAAGCATCTCAATGTTTTGCCGGCAATCAACGGTGCCATGGTGATTGAAATTCATTCCCATTTATTACATGGGACCTAAGCATGCACCCAAGGACAAAGATTTGATTTTTCAACGAATTTATATGCACTCGAGCATGCGCATGTAGTTCAAATTTGAATTATGCACATAAATGCATTGAAAACTCACTTAATGCATAAAATGTCCAATCGAACCCCGAAAAATCACAAAACATCGCACAACACTCCTGTTGTTCTATGTTGACACGAGAAAAAAAAATTGAAAGCAATAAGAGGCCATGGATATCGTTTCGTCCCCAAAGGTGGGACGTTTCCTACCGAAAACCATCATGCTTGTTGTGAGAAGCTCCGGTTTGTGAGAAACATATACCCAAACCTGGCCCAAATGGGACAAAATCTGTACCACGGCATGTTGATGCCGCTCCATGGTAGCATGCCAAGTTTCCTGAAATTCAGACGAGTTTTGGATTTACTAGAATTTAAAAACCAGGCATCTCAATGTTTTGCCGGCAATCAACGGTGCCATGGTGTTTGAAATTCATTCCCATTTCTTGCATGGGACCTAAGCATGCACCCAAGGACACATATTTGATTTTTCAATGAATTTATATGCACTGGATCATGCGAATGTAGTTCAAATTTGAATTATGCACATAAATGCATTGAGAACTCACTTAATGCATAAAAATGTCCAAACGAACCGCGAAAAATCACAAAAAATCACACAACACTCCTATTGTTCTATGTTGACACAAGAAAAAAACTTGAAAGCAATAAGAGGCAATGGATATCGTTTCGTCCCCGAAGGTGGGTCGTTCCCTACAAAAAACCATCATGGTTGTTGTCAGAAGCTCAGTTTGTGAGAAGCATATGCCCAAACCTGCCGCAAATGGGACAAAATTTGTACCACGGCATGCTGATGCCGCTCCATGATAGCATGACATGTTTCATGAATTTCAGACGAGTTTTGGAATTACAAGAATTTAAAAACCAGGCATCTCAATGTTTTGCCGGCAATCAACGGTGCCATGGTGTTTGAAATTCATTCCCATTTCTTGCATGGGACCTAAGCATGCACCCAAGGACAATGATTTTATTTTTCAACGAATTTATATGCACTGGACAATGCGCACGTAGTTCAAATTTGAATTATGCACATAAATGCATTGAAAACTCACTTAATGGATAAAAATGTCCAAACGAACCCCGAAATATCACAAA
This sequence comes from Secale cereale, assembly GCA_902687465.1. Lineage (NCBI taxonomy): Eukaryota > Viridiplantae > Streptophyta > Magnoliopsida > Poales > Poaceae > Secale > Secale cereale. Next base: position 690,436,053 of record LR738711.1, on the reverse strand, counting down.
AAGTCACACATCACTCCTATTGTTCTATGTTGACACGAGAAAAAAGTTGAAAGCAATAATAGGCAATGGATATCGTTTCTTCCCCAAAGGTGGGTTGTTCCCTACCGAAAACCATCATGGTTGTTGTGAGAAGCATATACCTAAACAAGCCCCAAATGGGACGAAATTTGTACCACGGCATGTTGATGCCACTCCATGATAGCATGCCAAGTTTCATGAATTTCAGACGAGTTTTGGATTTACTAGACTTTAAAAACCAGGCATCTCAATGTTTTACCGGCAATCAACGGTGCCATGGTGTTTGAAATTCATTCCCATTTCTTGCATGGGACCTAAGCATGCACCCAAGAACAAAGATTTTATTTTTCAACGAATTTATATGCACTGGACAATGCGCATGTAGTTCAAATTTGAATTATGCACATAAATGCATTGAAAACTCACTTAATGGATAAAAATGTCCAAACGAACCCCGAAAAATCACAAAACATCACACAACACTCCAGTTGTTCTATGTTGACACGAGAAAAAAACTAGAAAGCAATAAGAGGCAATGGATATCGTTTCGTCCCCTAAGGTGGGTAGTTACTTACCGAAAACCATCATGCTTGCTATGAGAAGCTCTGGTTTGTGAGAAGCATATAACTAAACCAGCCCCAAATGGGACAAATTTGTACCACGGCATGTTGATGCCGCTCCATGGTAGCATGCCAAGTTTCATGAATTTCAGATGAGTTTTGGATTTCCTAGAATTTAAAAACCAGGCATCTCAATGTTTTGCCGGCAATCAACGGTGCCATGGTGTTTGTAATTCATTCCCATTTCTTGCATGGGACCTAAGCATTCACCCAAGGACAAATATATGATTTTTCAATGAATTTATATGCACTGGAGCATGCGCATGTGGTTCAAATTTGAATTATGCACATAAATGCATTGCAAACTCACTTAAAGCATAAAAATGTCCAAACGAACCCTGAAAAATCACAAACAATCACACAACACTCCTATTGTTCTATGTTGACACGAGAAAAAAACTTGAAAGCAATAAGAGGCAATGGATATCATTTCGTCCCCAAAGGTGGGTCGGTCCCTACCGAAGACCATCATGGTTGTTGTGAGAAGCTTCGGTTTGTGAGAAGCATATACCCAAACCTGCCCCAAATGGGACAAAATTTGTACCACGGCATGTTGATGCCGCTCCATGATCGCATGCCAAGTTTCATGAATTTCAGACGAGTTTTGGATTTACAAGAATTTAAAAACCAGGCATCTCAATGTTTTGCCGGCAATCAACGGTGCCATGGTGTTTGAAATTCATTCCCATTTCTTGCATGGGACCTAAGCATGCACCCAAGGACACATATTTGATTTTTCATCGAATTTATATGCACTTGAGCATGCACATGTAGTTCAAATTTGAATTATGCACATAAATGCATTGAAAACTCACTTAATGCATAAAAATGTCCAAACGAACTCCGAAAAATCACAAAAAGTCACACAACACTCCTATTGTTCTGTGTTGACATGAGAAAAAAAATTGAAAGCAATAATAGGCAATGGCTATAGTTTCTTCCCCAAAGGTGGGTTGTTCCCTACCGAAAACCATCATGGTTGTTGTGAGAAGCTCCGGTTTGTGAGAATCGTATACCTAAACAAGCCCCAAATGGGACGAAATTTGTACCACGGCATGTTGATGCCGCTCCATGATGGCATGCCAAGTTTCACGAATTTCAGATGAGTTTTGGATTTACTAGAATTTAAAAACCAGGCATCTCAATTATTTGCCGGCAATCAACGGTGCCATGGTGATTGAAATTCATTCCCATTTCTTGCATGGGACCTAAGCATGCACCCAAGGACAAAGATTTGTTTTTTCAATGAATTTATATGCACTCGAGCATGCGCATGTAGTTCAAATTTGAATTATGCACATAAATGCATTGAAAACTCACTTAATGCATAAAATGTCCAATCGAACCCCGAAAAATCACAAAACATCACACTACACTCCTGTTGTTCTATGTTGAGACGAGAAAAAAACTTGAAAGCAATAAGAGCCAATGGATATCGTTTCGTCCCCAAAGGTGGGACGTTCCCTACCGAAAACCATCATGCTTGTTGTAAGAAGCTCCGGTTTGTGAGAAGCATTTACCCAAACCTGCCCCAAATGGGACAAAATTTGTACCACGGCATGTTGATGCCGCTCCATGGTACCATGCCAAGTTTCATGAATTTCAGACGAGTTTTGGATTTACTAGAATTTAAAAACCAGGCATCTCACTGTTTTGCCGGCAATCAACGGTGCCATGGTGTTTGAAATTCATTCCCATTTCTTGCATGGGACCTAAGCATGCACCCAGGGACAAATATTGGATTTTTCAACAAATATATATGCACTGGAGCATGCACATTTAGTTCAAATTTGAATTATGGACATAAATGCATTGAAAACTCACTTAATGCATAAAAATGCCCAAACGAACCCCGAAAAATCACAAGAAATCACACAACACTCCTATTGTTCTATGTATACACGAGAAAAAAACTTGAAAGCAATAAGAGGCAATGGATATCGTTTCGTCCCAAAGGTGGGTTGTTCCCTACCGAAAACCATCATGATTGTTGTGAGAGGCTTCGGTTTGTGAGAAGCATATATCCAAACCTGCCCCAAATGGGACAAAATTTGTACCACGACATGTTGATGCCGCTCCATGATAGCATGCCAAGTTTCATGAATTTCAGACGAGTTTTGGTTTTACTAGAATTTAAAAAGCGTGCATCTCAATGTTTTGCCGGCAATCAACGGTGCCATGGTGTTTGAAATTCATTCCCATTTCTTGCATGGGACCTAAGCATGCACCCAAGGACAAAGATTTGATTTTCCAACGAATTTATATGCACTGGAGCATGCACATGTAGTTAAAATTTGAATTATGCACATAAATGTATTGAAAACTCACTTAATACATAAAAATGTCCAAACGAACCCCGAAAAATCACAAAAAATCACGCAACACTCCTGTTTTTCTATGTTGACACGAGAAAAAAACTTGAAAGCAATAAGAAGCAATGGATATCGTTTCGTCCCCAAAGGTTGGTCGTTCTCTACCGAAAACCATCATGGTTGTTGTGAGAAGCTCCGGTTTGTGAGAAGCATATACGCAAACGTGCCCCAAATTGACAAAATGTGTACCATGGCATGTTGATGCCGCTCCATGATAGCATGCGAAGTTTCATGAATTTCAGACGAGTTTTGGATTTAGTAGAATTTAAAAACCATGCATCTCAATGTTTTGCCAGCAATCAACGGCGCCATGGTGTTTGAAATTCATGCCCATTTCTTGCATGGGACCTAAGCATGCACCCAAGGACAAAGATTTGATTTTTCAACGAATTTATTTGCACTGGTGCATGCACATGTAGTTCAAATTTGAATTATGCACATAAATGCATTGAAAACTCACTTTATGCATAAAAATGTCCAAACGAACCCTGGATATTTCCAATTCTTTTATGATCACTGCAGATAAAAGGTCTAGCAATTCAAACACCATCCATGGCCGATGTGACCCCATTATGTAATTCAAATCAAGACCAAAAATCAAGTAGATCCCACACAATTTATTATATCCAACCGTATGAGATGCAGCACAAAATATCTTCGGACCGTGTCTGGATAAGGGACCGTGCCTGATGACACTTTGCGTGCCAGTTTTTTGGCTGAAGCAATTCCAAATTTTCGGCTTCCGCGGAAATATCTACCTCCCCGCCCCCTCCCCCTTACCAAAAGCCACATTTCCCATTTTTCGCCTTCCTTTCCAAGTTGAAACCTTCACTCCTTGCTTGCAGCACCGCCGCCTCCTCGCCGGCGACCCTCCTTCACGTTGCTCGGCCTCACCTATCCAGGCAGGTAATCCACACCCAACCCCCATCCTCCTCCTCGTTCCACATCCCACATGCCCCAACCGCCGACGCGAGCGCGACACCTTCCACCCGAATCACCGACCCCTCCACCAAATAATGGCTGGCCTATGCCATGGTGCACGCAGTATAGCTAGGACCTCAAGGACATTTTGGCAGCGGAGGAGCAAATCGTGGCCGCATGCTTAGATGAGGTTGCGATGGCTACCATTCGTGCCGACCCCCAGATCTTGGAGGATCACCTCGCTGTTAATGCCACCGTTGACGCCTCACGCCGACGCCGCTACGTGGATGGCTGCTTTAAATGATAGTTCATGGTGTTTTCTCAAGGCCATCGTCGGTGCCTTCGATGAAGACTATGAGGTCTTTTCTCAGCGTGCACGTGCTTACCTCATCTCGAGATCTAGAAGGTTGGTGCCCAGAGCGCCTCAGGCAACTCACCACTACGACGAGGGCACCCACGATGCGGAGGCCTCGCCCTCTTCCATGTCCAAGGAGCCAATCGTCGTTGATATCTCCGACAATGAGGAGTAGCTTGTCTTATTAGCTCACTATAAGGACCCATGTTCAGTTTGCTAGCTACTGCCTTTCCGTAACAAATTCTAGTGAATTGTGCTATTTACTTTCACCATGCAATCTTATGCTATAGTGTATATGTTCTATATGTCGTGCAATGTGGTGTTCAATTAACTGCTTGTTTCAATTCTGTAAATGTGATGTTCAATTTTCCAGGGTGCAATATTTCCAAGTTGTTAAGCATGCTTGGTTTAGTTAACTGTCTGATCTTGTATTAGGAGTATGTTATATTGTTTAATTGGTGTTTACTTAACTGCTTGGCTCATTTGTTGTGGCTTGGTTCACTTGTTGTGGTGTTTAGTTAACTACTTGGTGCAATTCTGCAATGTGATGTTCAAATGTTGTGGCTGCATTCTGTTATTGTATACCATGTGAGGAATAAATCGAATTTGGCTGTACTAAATACATGAGAAACAAATACAATTGCTATATTTCCAAGTTGTTAAGCATGCTCGGTTTGGTTAACTGTCTGGTCTTCTATTAGGAGTATGTTATATTGTGCAATGTGGTGCTCAGTTAACGTTTGATTCATTTGTTGTGGTGTTTAGTTAACTGCTTGGTTCAATTCTGCAATGTGATGTTCAATTGTTGTGGCTGCATTCTCTTATTGTATACCATGTGAGGGATAAATGGGTTTTCCATGTGGCTTGAATTAATCTGATGAATCTGCAATGTGCTTATTTATCATCAACATTTTTTACTGATAGTATGTGAACCCTTACTTAACCTGATGACTAACTACCTTATATGTGTTGCAGGGAAACAATGGGAAGCACTGAGGTTTACAAGATGGTACTAACTATTATACCTTGCCTTTTGTATTCCTTTGCCCCATTTCCAATATAGAGAATATATTTACGCACATCCTTGTTTTCAGGATTCACTGATGATTACCTCTCAAACCACCTCTGTGGTCAGGAGGCGAGGAAAGTTTTCATACAACACCCATAGTTCGATATTGAAGTGTTCCTGAAGAGGTCGAAGGATGGATGGTCAATCATCCACAGGCACTGGCCTAAAGTTGCAAAGACCTTCAACATGAATGAAGGCTCAATATTCGCCTTACGCTTCAGCAGTTTTCCAGATGAGATGCATCTCTCTATGTACCGTCTATTATGCTAATTTCAAAAGGTTCTACATGTTGCATGTGGAACTTGCTGCTGGTGTAGTTGTGTAATGGGGTAGCTGAGTGCTGAAGCTATATCATGTTGTACTCTGATGTATTTCAATTATGAAATTCTACTTACTTAATATGGAAATGAAATATATTGTGTGCTTAATATGAAATGCCAAGTAGATTAATAAATGGTAATCAGCCTGCTAATGGCGAATTAGCCTACTATTTTGCTATTGGAAACGGCTGATGAAAAAATACCATGGGGCGATGACCTCAGGCAACGCACACAGTTTCTAGGAATAAACTGTGTTGGATCAATGAACAATCACACACGACTTTCTCTTGAAAACTGTTTGCGTTAGGCCACCTTGCGCAAATGTTTACCACATAAAAATTGTGTGTGATGGACAACCTTTGCCACACAGTTTCTTCTACGGACCGCGGTGATACATTTAATAACGCAAACGATTTAACGGGAAAAATTGTGTGTGATGTACTTGTGAACGAAAACGTTTTTTCTTGGAGCGACTGTGTGGGATGTGCGTACGAACGGAAACGTTTAGCGGCGACTGGCTGTGTGAGATGTACTTGCGACCGGAAACAATTTTGCCGTATAATTGTAATTTTTTTAGCTCTAATGTACGTATTTCCGTATTTGAGTGCTCGTCGGTCACACACGACCTCATTTTGCCGAACGTGTGTGCCAGGAGGGCATATCCCCGACCGTTTCTGTGTCGTGTGGGAAGGACCCCCCCTATCGCCCACACTCACTTTGCAACGGTTCCAAATGCCGTCACGGAAAGGGGTTTTAAACCGTTTGTTTAGGACCGACGCGCACCATTGATTAGTGTTGAAAGTTTTACATGGTGAAATACCAGATGAGTATGACCCGTGAAATCTTTTGGGTTAACACAAATTTATGGGGCATAGGTTCAACCCATCAGGGAATCTTAGGAACATATACTACAAACTTTTAGGAGTAATTATCACAAGCTCGATAGTAGAGCATGGTTGACAAAGCAGAGGATACAATTTACCAAAGGCATTATGTATCCGAGGAAAGACTCATAAAGTTATAGAATGTGAAGGACAATGTCAGATAATAATTCAACAAAGGATCGGACAGTCCATAATGGAGCCGATGTGAGCATCGGCACACAACCAGAGGAAGAAACAATGCAAATGCATTGGATCATAGAAACAACTGACTAATTCAAAGCTTAAATGCGAAGGAATTATGATTTCCAATTCAAGGGATCAGAAGCAGACGCCTTGATTAAGGATGGATAAGTTGGATAGATAGGGGTACAATCAACATCAAGTTGATTGGCCGAGAACCATCTCATGTTCAAGATGATGCCTGACCCGGAAGAATGAATTCTAGTTTCAACTGATGATTGCGACCATTCACAAACATATCGAGTCAACGGACTCAAAATGATAAACACAAAGTATGCCAATAAGATTACTAGACTTATGGGATTAACCATGCAAGCAAGCAAGAATTTCAAGAGCAATAGGCTGCTGAGGATTTCCGAAAGATCGGGTGGTATTTCGAACACTTTTGTGAAACACATGATCAACTGGGGATGAACGAATCCTCGATAAGTGTGAGGAATTATTTGCAGGTGTATTCACGCTGAAAAGGGCTAACAGTAGGCCCAAAGGATTCTCGAGATAATGGAAAATATTCCGTGGTATCTATCAATAACAAGAGCATCTCGAAATGAAGGTTCGGACGACGAGTGTATGTATTTATCCATAGGGATATATCAGTGATAGGGAATTGCAAAAATGACGGACACAAAGTCTTGAGACAACATTAGAGGGTATCTTTGGAATCTTCTGGTGCAGCAGGCGATCATTTGTGATAAGGGGCTCTTCAGGTGAATCGGTTACAAGAACCTAGTGTTAAAGTTAATAAATTCATTTAACCTGAATAGAAGAGTGATCAGAGTCCCCGAGTAAAGGCAAGGAACAAAAGATCCTAATACCACCCAAATGGCGACGTGGGCCCATAAGCCACACAGCCATGTTAGTAAAAGTTTTCAATGACTAGACTCAACTTTGGCCAAGGAGTTTGGAAAGGGGGTTCCTACAGGTAGTCGGCTCTGATACCAACTTGTGACGCCCCCGATTTGACCGTACACTAATCATGCATGCAAATGTGTACAACCAAGATCGGGGACTCACGGGAAGATATGACAACACAACTCTAGACACAAATTAAATAATACAAGCTTTATATTACAAGCCAGGGGCCTCGAGGGCTCGAATACATAAGCTCGAATACACAAGAGTCCGCGGAAGCACCAAATCTGAGTACACACATAAGTTAAACAAATTTGCCTTAAGAAGGCTAGCACAAATGTAGCAACAATCGAAAAGGCAAGGCCTCCTCCCTAGGACCTCCTAACTACTCCTCGAAGCCAAACTCCACATAGAAACATCCTCGGGATCCTCTGGCACCTGGACTCCATCATCTGCTTGCATCATCTGAGAATAAAGGGAAAAGGGAAGCAAAGCAACCGTGAGTACTCATCCAAAGTACTCGCAAGCAAGGATCTACACTACATATGCAATGGTATATGTGTAAAGGGGTAATATCTGTGGGCTAAACTGCAGAATGCCATAATAAGAGGGGGATAGCTAGTCCTATCAAAGACTATGCTTCTGGCAGCCTCCATCTTGTAGCAGTAGAAGAGAGTAGCTGGAAAGTAACAAGTATCATCGCTTCTGGCAGCCTCCATCTTGAGTAGCTGAAAAGTTTGCCAAGTAACATCGTATATCATAATTCTACCCGGCAATCATTCCCTTGTCGCCCTGTGGGAAAGCGATCACCGGGTTGTCTCTGCAACTTTTCTGGGTGTGTTTTATTAAATATCCGGTTCTAGTTGTCATGAGGTCAGAGTACAACTCTGGGTCGTCCTTTTACCAATGGACGCGGCTATTAAAATAGATAAACTTCCTCGCAGGGGTGCACCACATTATTTAACACACTCGATCCCCTCGGGTCGGACACACTTTACTGGGTCATGCCCGCCTCGGAAGATCAACACATCGCACCCCTACCTAGGCACAACAGAGAAGTCAGTACGCTGGTCTAAATCCTAAGCTTGCAGGAGACTGGGCCAATCGCCCATTGCACACCTGCACATTGCATGTGTGGCCGGTGAGCAGACCTAGCAACCTCCATTTCAAAGGAAGTTGCGTTACGCGGTCCAACCAAGCGCGCGCCGCTCAATCGCTGACGTTAAGAAAGCTTCGGCTGATACCATGATGTCGAGTGCTCTTGGCGGCCAGGTTCATCGTTGAAGTTTTTCATCTTGAGTGGTTGGCTAACCCGGTTTTGGTGCTTAAAAAGAACGGCACGTGGCGCATGTGTGTGGACTACACAGATTTAAACAAGGCTTGCCCAGCTGACCCGTTCGCCCTCCCCCGTATTGATTAGATCATTGATGCTATGGCGGGTTGTGAGCGTCTGAGTTTTTTGGATGCGTATTCTGGGTATCATCAGATCAAGATGGTAGTTAAGGACCAGGAGAAGACGGCTTTCATCACTCCATTTGGAGCCTTCTGCTATGTGTCTATGCCTTTCGGGCCTAGGAGTGCTCAGGCAACTTACCTGCGGTGCGTACAGAATTTCCTGCACGGCCAGATTGGGCGTAACGTTCATGCCCATGTGGATGACATTGTGGTCAAGTACAGAAAGAAGGAGACCCTCATCGACGATGACATTGTGGTCAAGTCCAGAAAGAAGGAGACCCTCATCGACGACTTAAAGGAAACATTTGACATTCTCCGGGTGTATAAGATGATGCTTAACCTGGCCAAGTGTGTTTTTGGTGTTCCAGCAGGAAAGCTCCTGGTTTTTTGGTTTCTGAGCGAGGCATCGAGGTTAACCCGGAGAAAATCAAGGCTATCACCTCCTTGGCAAGACCGAAGTGTGTCAATGATGTCCAGCGCTTGGCAGGACGGATAGCAGCGTTGAGCTGGTTCATAAGCCAGTTAGGTGAAAAGGCCATCCCTCTATATCAGATGATGAAGAAGACAGATGACTTTGTCTGGAGTAAAGCTGCTGACGAGGCATTCGAGGCACTCAAGAAACAATTGGTTGAGCCGCCGGTTCTAGGGCCCCCCATTGATAAGGAGCCATTGTTATTATACGTTGCTGCAAATAGCAGGGATGTCAGTGTGGCCATTGTGGTAGAGAGGAATGAGGCTGGCAAGGAATATCCGGTTCAAAGGTCAGTTTATTATATAAGTGAAGTGCTCATCGAGTCCAAACAGAGATATCCACATTGGCAGAAGCTAGTATATGGGGTCTTCATGGTGAGCCAGAAGCTTAAACAATATTTTTTGGGTCGTCCTATTATAGTGGTGAGTTCTACTCCCTTAGGGGATATCATCCAAAATAGAGAAGCTATAGGACAAGTGGCCAAGTGGGCGATTGAGCTTGGGCCTCATGGTCTAAAATATATGCCTCGGACAGCCATCAAGTCGCAAGCACTCGTCGACTTTATCAATGACTGGACGGAGCTGCAGACGCCTGAGGAAAAGCCGGATAGCACATATTGGACAATTCACTTTGATGGATCCAGACAGTTAGAAGTCTCGGGGGCTGGAGTTGTTTTAACTTCCCCGCGAGGTGACAAATTCTCTTATGTTCTCTGGTTAATGTTCCCATGTACTAATAATGCAACTGAGTATGAAGCCTTGCTCCACGGTCTTCGGATGGCCAAGGAGATGAATTTAAGCCGGGTAAGATGTTTTGATGATTCAGATCTGGTAGCTCAGTAGGTTTCTGGCACTTGGGATTCCAAGGACCCACTCATGGCGGCTTACCATCGGGAGGTTGATGCTATTGCGGGTCATTTCAAGGGTTACCAAGTTGAGCATATCGATAGAAGGAAGAACGAGGCAGCTGACGCCTTAAGCCGGTGCCCCCCAACACCTTTTTGGATGTTTTGCTTAACATGTCTGTCAAGATGCCTACAGAGGAGGACCTTGCTATCCCTGACCCGGAGGAACAGTTGGTGGAGGCTCATCATGTCATACCGGACTAGATGGTTCCATATTTGGCTTACATGATCCAGGGTGAGTTACCTGAGGATGAAATCTTGGCCAAACAGATAACCCGGTGGTCTAAGTCGATGATGATTGTCAACGGAGAGTTGCACCATCGCAGTGTTACAGGTGTGTTTCAACGATGTGTCTCGCCTGAGGAAGGCTATGAGATCCTACGGGAGATTCATGAGGGAGATTGTGGTCATCACGCCGGCTCTAAATCTCTGGTGGCCAAAGCTTTTCGTCACGGATTCTATTGGTTGACGGCTCATGCTGATGCTGAAGACTTGGTCAGCAGATGTGACGGTTGTCAGAAATTTTCACGACGCGCTCATGTTCCGGCTCAAGAGTTGAGAATGATTTCGATAACCTGGCCGTTTGTGACTTGGGGGCTTGATATGGTAGGGCCTTTTAAAAGGTCCAAAGATAAGAAGACCCACATGTTGGTAGCAGTGGACAAGTTCACCAAGTGGATTGAGGCACAGCCAGTCAGCAAGTGTGATGCGGAAACATCGGTGCAATTCATCAAGAAGGTGATTTTCCGGTTTGGTTTTCCCCATAGTATCATAACAGAAAATGGCACTAATCTGTCTAAGGGGGCTAAGAGGGAGTTTTGTCAGCATGAGCATATCCGGCTTGATGTTTCTTCAATGGCTCACCCCCAATCCAATGGTCAAGCAGAGCGGGCTAACCAAGAGATTCTACGAGGGATCAAGCCCCGGCTCATGATTCCTCTGAAGAGAACGCCGGGTTGTTGGGTGGAAGAGTTACCTTCTGTGTTATGGAGCATTAATACAATACCCAATAGATATACAGGTTACACGCCCTTCTTCATGGTATATGGAGCGGAGGCGGTTCTTCCCAGCGATATCTGTCATGACTCGCCCCGAGTGGCGGCTTACGTCGAAGCTGATAATGAGAAGGCACGTTAGGATGCGTTGGATCGATTGGATGAAGAGCGTGATCTCACGGCGTCTCGTTCAGCGATTTATCAACAGGATTTACGACGATATCACAGCCGGCGGGTCAAGACAAGAACCTTTCAAGAAGGCGACTCAGTTCTCCGGATCATCCAAGATCAGACTGACATGCATAAACTTTCGCCGCCTTGGGAGGGACCTTTTGTAGTCAGCAAGAATCTGCACAACGGGTCATACTATCTGATCGACATTCGAGAGCATAAGGACTCACGCACATCACAACAGGAGACTAATCGGCCATGGAATATTGCTCTCCTCCGGCCTTACTATACCTAAGCCTCCGGCTCTCATGATGTAGTTCGATGATGTAAATATTAACACAATATAATAAAGTCGGCATCCCTGATAAATCGGGGCCTCTGCTATTTTTTCAAATCTGAGTCCTTGTCATAATCATGCATGTTTTCTCAAGAGGTTTACCATGCAAATTACAGGGATCACAGAGAGGTGGATGCATAGCATAGCTCCACCATAAGCTCTTGGCAAGAATAATTTGTAAGTATGTCACTTGGGGGCTTCCTATTCAAACATAGGCGTGTTCGACCAAAGAGAACATAGCGTTACTACCCATTTGATCAAGTTATGCTCAAACATAGGCGTATTCGACCAAAGAGGACATAACATGTGGGTCATTCTACCTGTACCTAGCTGCTTCAACTCCATCAGGTCATCCTGATTGACCCGACGAACTCTTGGCAATCAGTTTTATATGGCGTATTCGATCAAGACCTGAGCTTATCAAGGTTCAAACGCCGGCTGTCACTACGAGAGCACGGTTTACAGATAGTCAGGATAGATCCAGGCTCAAAATGTTGCCTACCTTGAAACTTGGACAATTTGGCCTATGATGCAAGCTGCAACTCTGACCCCGCGTACTCTACGCAAGTCTATCTTTAAAAAAAAGACCTGTACTTGTCTAGGTTCAAATGTCGATTGGGTACTGTGAGAGACGGCTCATAGCATGCACGTACCTTCCAGTGGCCACCAAGGCTAGTTTCATTGAAGAAGAACCTTTGGATTGGCGGCCTACAAAAGCATCGAGTGTTTTTTATCGACCTTTTTTTTCTAGTTCCTTTGTTTTCATGAGTTTTTCATTTTTTATTTGCATTCTTTGCAAATTCGGCCAAGCTGCCTCTTCTTGTGGCTCATATTTGAAGCCTCTCTGGGTCTCTGAAACCCGACCTAATGAACGGCTCTACGCCGCCGGAAAGTAACAATCTTATTTATGGAATTATACCTTTACATGGTTACGACTGTATGAAGACTGATCAAGCCGGTAGTCCAAATCGTATCTTCAGGTATGACTATTTTCATAATAATTAAACCAGCCCTGGTTATGGACATCTGTCCCTAGTGGCACCGGTCGGGCATAATGACCTGCCTGGCAGTAAGCCGCCAAGGCATTTTCTTTCTATTTATATGCATGATACAGTTTATATTGATCTACACAAGCCAATACCATCACAAGCATAAAGTAATGATTTCAACATTTGGTGGATCAATAATGTCATGAAAAGACAAGAAGCATGCACGATGGCACGACAATTGGCACAATAAACCGACAAGTTAAAAGTTTCATTATCCTATGACAAGACGCTGTGAGCCAGACAAAATTAAGATATTTTTCTAACAAGTATATGAGCCGCCTGGCGGTTCCTTCTCCTTGGCTTTGTTGCTTCGACGATTCCGGGTCATCCTTCTCCGGTTCTTCGTCCTCCTCTGTCTGAAAGTTTTGTGCCAACCAATCCAAGCCAGCCAAAGCTTCAAACTTAGCCTCTTCAGCAATAGGTTCAGAGGACTCTGGGCTTTATAAGCGTCAGAGCCGGCCCAAGTTGCCCGCCAGCCCCGCCTCGCCCTGCCGCCCGCGAAACCCTAGCGCTGCTCGCCGCCGCCCGCTGCCGCCGCCGCCGTCTCGCCCGCCCCGCCCCGCCGCCAGTTCGCCGCCGCCACCGCTAGCCGCCACCGCCACTGCTAGCCGCCGCCGCCGACGACCGCCCGCCGCCGTCGGACCACCGCCGCCGCCGGAGCACCGGATCCCGCCGGAGTTCGCGAGGTAGTTACTTTTTTTAGTAAGAACCAGTCGGTTTAGAAAAAAAAACCCGTAGATCTGTTTTTTTAGATTAGATCGGTTCGGTTTTCGTCGGTTTAGTTATTAAGCGGACGCTCGTCCGTACGTTCGATTTAACGAACGGTTTTCGTCCGTTAGCTGCAGACAGCGAACATTCGTTCGTTAGCCTGTTCGTCCGTTTTCTTTTTCGGGGTATTTATCCACGATTATTCCGATCGGGATTTCTGCCCTGATCTTGTTTTTCGTTTTTCTTTTCGCTTGAGAGTCGGAATCAGGTGATTCAAAATCCCAGATCATCGTATCGATGCCCTCTTTACGTTTAACCAACTTGAACAAGGTTTTGGATACTGTAAAATTTGACTTTAGGCCAATTAGTAACTGGAGCTCGTTTCTTTCGCAGTTTGAGTTTCGTTGATTCTTTCGAGTTGATTCTTTTTGCGAACCGGAGTTCTTAAGTTGAACTTTCTGGTTAGATCTCTTATTTGAGTTTTACCCGTGCATTAGTTAAGTACCCGGAGTGCGCCGCTTGCTACTTTGAGTCTCTAGGTTTTGCGGATCGTCAGCAAGGTGTCGGGGAAACTGATCGCCCACCAACACCTATGGGACCGGAGCCCCTTTTCGGTACGGCAAGGGGGCGGAGGATGCACGAAGAGCAGATCGAGGTGAACACGCGAGCAGTTTACCCAGGTTCGGGCCGCACGGGGGCGTATAACCCTACTCCTGCCTTGGTTTGTATTGCGTTCTGGGCTAGGGAGCGAGAAGAACTACAGTGCTGATCGCTAGCAATACCGAGCGTGAGAGTGATCGATGATCGGAACCTCCTCTTCGTTGCGCATGGGCCTCCTTTTATAGGTCAAAGGGGTCACTGACAGGTGGCAACGCAGTCGAGGGTAAAAATGTAAAATGGGTGGTAGTTGGAACAGTGTTCGCATAGTGCTCTATACCTAACTCTGACGGCAGGGGACAAGGGCATTGAATGCCCGTCGCCGTCGCCCCAAACAGTGCAAAAAGCGTCCGTCAGGGCGCCACCGTCCGCCATGACGGCGGCCTTGTCATCGCAGCTCGCCACCGTGTACCCCAGGCTGCACAGCCTTCCGCCACGTGCTCCTGGAAGGGCCCCAGGGCAATGCGTGGTCGGATGAGCTGGAGCGCAGGCACTTAGTGGAAGCTTGCCGCGGCAAGCGCCTTGCCGCGGTTGCTACCTTGTCGCGCCTGGGAGCTTGTCGCTCTCTGGGCCTTGCCGGGACGCGTGGCGCGTCGCGGCAAGTCTCTTGAAATGCCATGGCTGGCCTTCCCGGCAAGCTCTTCTTGCCAGGGTCTTGTACCAAAGAAGTGGTCTTGAGCCTTGAGTGGCCTTCCCGGCAAGCTCCTCTTGCCGGGGCCTTGTTTCCTTAACTTGAATACTTTGTTCTTGAATGGCTCCAAAGGAACCACAGTGGGCCTTGGCGGCCGCGCGGCAAGCCCTGTCACGGGACGCTGCGACTGTCCGTGCACAAGTTCGGGATACTAAGGTACCCCTACTTTAGTACACCGACAGGAGCCCCCGGGCCTGGGCCATACACGATGCCGAGCGCTGTTGGGCCAGGCCCAAAACAGTGCACGGGCACGCGCGGCCCGCGGCGCGCCGTATCCCACTCCGTATCCACCGCGCCCCTCCCTAACGGCACGCGTCGATTGCGGCGTCGTGGGAGAGATCGTGGCATGTTTCTTTAATGGGAAAATGTCGAACGTCCCCCTCTCCCCCCTTAAAAGCAGGGGAAACAGGGGCAGTTCCTTCCATTCGCCCGTTGCTTCTTCATCCTCCAGAAACCCCCGCCGCTCCCCTCCTCCCCGAAGGTCGAAAGAGAGCAGCGCTCCGCCCCCCTCCGCCGCCGCCAGCATCACCAGCGCCGTCGACTTCCCTCACCGTCCCCGCCATGGCCCCGAAGGGCGATAAGGCGAAGGCCGCGAAGTCCGCCAAGGCGCTGCGGCTAGTAGCAATGCGGAAGAAGATGGCGGTCTTCCCGCCGAGGCTTGATGCGGAGGAGCTGAAAGACACCTTCTACCTCTTCTGGTCGAGGGAGACGAAGGCGCACCCGCATACCAAGGTACTCCCCGCCGTGGCCTGCGAGATGTTCCCGAACGGCTATGCCTTCTTCGCTCTGTTCTTCTACTGCGGGCTCTGCCCGCCCTTTTCGGAATTCTTCTGCGACATCATGAATACCTACGGGTTTCATCTCCTTGACTTCACCCCAAACGCCGTCTTGACCATGGCCATTTTTGCACATCTGTGCGAAAATTTCGTCGGGGTTTTCCCCAATGTAGCCCTCTTCCGCCATTACTTCATACCTCGAGTCGAATCAGGGTCACCTCTGTCTGGCGGGATCTCTTGGATCTTTAGGCTCCATAAGAAAGAGGCTTACTTGACGGGGGAGCTCCGCGGCAAGTGGGACGAGTGGAGGGCCAACTAGTGTTGGATTATGGAGGATGACCCGCAGCAGTTCACTTCCCGGCGCCAAGTCGCAGTAGTACATGGCAACGATTGGAGTGACCTGGCCCCTGAGGACGACAAGCTGAAGATAGCCACCACTCGGATCCTCCGCCTCCGGCAAGCCAGGCTCACTGTAGGTGCCGTCGGGGCAGATTTCCTCCGCCGCCGCATCGCTCCCTTGCAGGAGAGGAAGAGGGCTACTTGGGAGTTTGAGAACGCGGCAGACATCATGAGGCTGCGCCCGGTCCTCAATTACAACTTCACAGTCTTGGAGCTCAACGGAATGCTCCAAGCTCTATTCAAGTATGACTCCGCCCATCCTGAGTGGTTCGCGTTGCCTCCGGGCGTAGTTCCATTGTGCAATAGCTCTGCGCTCAGTGCCGTCCGCGCGGCGATGCCGTTGTGTGATTCCCACGGGATCGACCCCACTTGGCGGGAACCTTCCGACGAAGCCGTGCAAACGTTCTTCGACAACCTGGTGGAATTGCCCATCGACGCCGACGAGAAGAGGGGCCTCACCCGCGACACCACCGACTAGGAGATGGCATATATCGCCACCAGGTTGGAAGAGGCAGCCGCAGCCAGGGCGGCGGGCGAGTTTGGGTATACTGTGGAGGAGGCGGAGGCAGCGGAGGCGGTAAGTCTCGCCGAGGAGGAAGAGCTTCGCAAAGCGGGAAAGCTTGCCGGGCGACTCGCCGAGACAAGCGAGCCCGTCGAGCAAGGCGCCGAGTCGAGCGGGCCCGCCGAGCAGGGCGTCGGGTCAAGCGATCTTGTCGAAGACTCAGGCGGCTCGCTGAACCTCGGCTCCTCATCTTCCTCGTCGGGCAGCTCGCCACCTCCAGCAAGTCCTCCAGCTCAGACAAGGAGGCGCCTCTGCAGGGCCGCAGACGTGGCGGGGCGGCAGGCGGGCCAGCAGCCGCAGCGCCGCCCGACATGCGCCACCGCGACGAGCAAGGCCGCCACGGGAGTGCCTCGTGCTTCTACGGCAACAGGAGGGGGATCTTCCCGGACAGGCTCCACTGCTCCTTCCGCCCCCCGTGCCTCGGCAACAACCGGAGCGGGGTCTTCTCAGACCGCCGCCCCTGCTCCCGCCAAGCTGCCAAGGGAGCCCACCCCCCCGGCTCCTCATGCCGGGACGAGCGAGCCGGACTTTGATTTCTCGGCGCTCAGCTCCGACGACGAGGAGGAAGGAGAGTAAGTCTTCGTACTTCTTGTTTCTCTTTGGTTTTCTGTTGATTCTTGTCTTGTATTTCTTTTGCCTGATTCTGATCTTGTCTTTCTTCCAGGACTCTGGCCCAGAGGGCAGGGAAGAGGGCCAAAGTCCCGGTGATCGTCATCGAGGACGAGCCCGCCGCAGCAGCAGGGGTTGCGCCTGCGACAGGCTTGTCGGACCCGACAACCGTTCTCCAGAGCAGCCCCCAGCGCAACCCCCAGCGTAAGTCTTTTGTCCACTTTCCGCTTGTCGGGCGTGCGTGGGTCTTCTACCCTTGTTGATGTTTTGTTTGTTGACCTGTGCAGAAGCAGAGCAGCAGCATCAGGAGCGCCAGGAGACCGCCCCCGATGCGCCGCACGCCTCGACCGTACCGCCAAGGGGGAGCCCCCCGGCAACAAGGAGGACACTCCGTCAGGGGCGAGCACCCAGCCAAGGGCGAGCACCCCGCCAAGGGAGAGCACCCCGCCGAGGGCGAGCACCCTGCCAAGGGATGGCACTAGTGGCCCTCCGCCGACGGGAGCCACCTCCACGCCGCCAAGGGAGAGCTCTCCGACGAGGAATCTCACCGAAGAGCCAGCTCGCACAGGTAAAACCTTGGGCTTTTCTCCTTGTGATTCTTTCTTTTTTTAGATATTTGCTAGACTATTCTTCTTTTTCTTTCTTCAGACCCGTCCGCAGCCGAGCCTATGGAGACGGAGGCCGTCGCCGAGGAGGACGCGCGCGGCAACACCGGCGATGCCGCAGCCACTGAAGGGGCGGCCGGTGCCGATGAGCCCGCCGCCGAAGAGGCAGCCAAGGCCGCCGGCGTGGTAGCTGAGGAGGGGACCGGCAGTCGCACTGACGGCCCTGAGGCCGCAGGAGCGTCAGGCGCAGCGCCAGCTGCCGATCCCTCCGCTACCACAGCCAAGCCAGGCGCCTATCTGGAGGCCGGCAACGGAGTCTTCATCCAGCTCCCGTGGGCGTCTACGTCGAGGGCGCCTGCGGAGGGAGAGGTCTTCGACGGGGAGGTCCTTGCCTCCGCCGGATTGAAATTCGTCGACGCGCCAAGCAGCAGCAGCGAGCCCGAGGAGGAGCGGCTCCTGCGGAGGCTTCTGACTTTGTACCGCGCACGGCAGGCCAAGCTGGACTCCCGAGAGGCTCTGGCTGCCAAGGCGGGCGTCGACTTGGAGAAACGCGCTGAAGAGCTCCGAGCCAACAACCAAGCAGCTCTCCGATCCTTGGCGGAGGAGCGAGAGCAGCTTGCCGAGGCGCATCAGGCCTTCATTCTGGAGAAGGCTGAAGCAGAGGAGCAGCAACGGCTCGCCGCCGAGGGGTTGTCCCGGGGAGAGAGCGAATTGACACAGCGGAAGGTCGACCTCGACAGCCACGAGGACGAGCTTGCCGCGCGTGAACAGTCTCTTGGCGGAGCTCTGTAGGAAGCGAAGGATGCTGCTGCGGCTGCCAAGACCGCCAAGAGGGACTTGGAGGCGAGGGTGGCGCAACTGGAGGCCAACTTGAAGACGAGTGAGGAGAAGGTTGCCGCACTTGTGCTTGAAAGGGAGAAGGACGCCCACAGCCACTCCGAGCTGCAGGTCCGCCTCTCCGACAAGGGCAAGGAGCTCGCCGTCGCCAAGGACTCCATCGCCGATCTGGAGTTGAAGCTGTCCACCTTCAGCACAACGCTTGACGACGCCAGAGAGCGGGAGGCGAACCTGAAGGAGGAGCTCAGGGCCGAGAAGGCGCTGTTGGACAGCGCTGCCATCTCCCAAAACAACTTCAGGCTGACTGTGGAGCACTAGACAGAGGGTCTTGTTGCCGCCACTGCCGACGTCGATAAGGAGCTGGCGGAGCTGGGGGCGGAGCACCTTGGGTACTCCACCGACGAGAATCTCCCTCACAGCGCCAAGTTGAGCTTGTTCTTCAGGGGACTGGCGCCGGCCCTCCAGCAGCTCCGGGAAAGGATCCCAAAGTAGCTGGCGGACGAGTCGCGCAGGCTCTGCGCGGGGGCCCTCGAGAAGGTGTTGATGAAGATAGTGCACCGTAACCCAGGCCTCAATCTCACCAACGTCCTCAGGACCTTGCCGCCGGACGTTGACCAGGAGGCACTCAAGGCCCTTGTCGCGCCTATCGTGAACAAGGTGGGCGGCATCAAGAGGGTCGAGGGCGACCGCGCGGATTAGTCTTGTTTACTTTCTCCTTTCCTTGTATGAACAACAGTCTATTAGAACTGCGACAAGTTGCTTTGTAATATAACTTTATTTTGGGTAGTTAACGCGACGTTATTTCCTTTACTTGACTTCTTCGCTTTGTATGCTTTCACCCTACGCTTTTAGGGAACTTGCCGGCGTAGGGACCCTTGCCGCGAGCGCTGAGTGCGGAACTTCAGCAGCCTGCTGGCAATGCCGTTGCCGACAAGAAACCTTGTCGCAGCTAGTCGCAGCACACTTAGGTTGTTGAGCGAACTCGAAAATGAAGCAAGGGCGCGACATTAGTCGCAGCACACTTAAGTCGTTGAGCGTGCTCGAAACAAAGTAAGGGCGCGGCTAGCCACGAGTTGGTTCCTCTGCGCACAGGTTTTCCATACCAAGCGAGGTCGTTCAAGGAAGATAACTTAAAAATTTAAAAAATTGATTGCTCAAACTTTGGCATGGCAACTTAGCTTTTGTATTGTTTTCTTCCTGGCAAGGCAAGGCTTTCTTGAACGGCACTTGGTCCATACCACTATCTTCCTTCCCCCCCGGCAAACCTGTGCGCGAGGGATTCTTCTTCTGCTGGAGAAAGAAGATAGAAGAGAAAATATAGATATGGAGCTCTTGGGCTCGTCATTGCTTACCGGGGTTAGGTGCTGCACAAAGTGTCAGATAATACATGCAAAAGATAAAAAAGCATGAAATGACATGATGTGCTGGGCACATAAGCTTTACTGATGCACGGGGTCTGCGCCCGGCTTTGTACAAAGGATTACATGCATCAGCGGCAAGACTTGTACAAAAGGTGGTTGCCGAAACGGATCACGGCAACCGCGCCTTATGGGTAAAACTTGCGAAGATGCTCAATGTTCCAGGAGTTGCTCACCGGTAAGCCATCTTCGGTCTCTAGGCGGACTGCGCCGGGCCTAGTGACTTGTTTCACCCGATAAGGGCCTTCCCACTTCGGCGTCAACTTATTGGAATTCTTGGCGGACTGAACGCGCCGAAGAACAAGGTCGCCTTCCTCGAGACTTCTGGCTTTAACCTTGCGGCTATGGTAGCGGCGCAAAGCTTGCTGATATCGAGCAGCTCGTACAGCAGCCTGAAGACGGTCCTCCTCGAGGAGCAGCGCATCATCTTGCCGCAGCTGCTCTTGCTCGAGCTCGTCGTAAGCGAGCACTCGAGGCGACCCGTATACGAGTTCTGTGGGGAGAACTGCTTCTGCTCCATAGACTAGAGCAAAGGGTGTCTACCCAGTGGCTCGATTTGGCGTCGTCCTGATCGACCAAAGAACCACCGGCAGCTCCTCGATCCAGTTTCTTCCGCACTTGTGCAGCTTGTCGACAGTTCTTGTCTTGAGTCCGCGTAGCACTTCAGCGTTCGCCCTCTCCGCTTGACCGTTGCTTCTCGGGTGAGCAACAGAAGCGAAGCAGACCTTGGCGCCAAGGTCTTGGACATATTGCATGAAGGTGCGACTTGTGAATTGCGTACCGTTATCGGTGATGATCCTGTTAGGGATCCCGAAACGGCAAACAATCGACCTGAAGAACTTGACTGCTGACTGGGCGGTCACCTTTCTCACTGGTTCCACTTCTGGCCACTTTGTGAACTTGTCGATGGCGACGTACAAGTACTCAAAGCCCCCGGCTGCGCGGGGAAAGGGGCCGAGGATGTCGAGCCCCCAGACCGAAAATGGCCAGGATAAAGGGATCGTCTGGAGAGCTTGAGCTGGTTGATATATTTGCTTGGAATGGAACTGGCATGCTTCACACTTGGTTACTTGTGCAGTTGCATCCTGGAGGGCTTCTGGCCAAAAGAAACCTTGCCAAAACGCCTTGCCGACAAGTGCTCTTGCGCCAATGTGGTGGCCACATATGCCTCCGTGTATCTCTGCCAACAGCTTCTGTCCATCTTCCCGGGGAATACACTTCAATTTCATACCGTTGAGTCTTCTTCTGTGCAGTTCGTTGCCGACAAACTGGTACGTACTTGACTGTCGGGCTACTTTTTCAGCTTCTTCTTACTCTTCTGGAAGTTCTCCTGTCTGGAGGTGGCGGACGATCTGCTGCGCCCATGCCGGAGCCTGCGGCTCGACGACAAGGACTAAAGGCATCTGTGCCGCTGCGGGAACGTCAGCTTCCACAGCAAGAACTTGCGGCTTAGCCGGAGCTTGTCGTGCCCCGGCAAGCTTGCCGGAGCAAAACTTGTCGGGAACGCCTGCTTCAACTGTACAAACCCTTGGGTTTGCAGGAGCAGACTGCTCCTCAGCAATCTTGTCGTTGACCTTGGGGACATTGTTAGCGGCGGCTCCGGGAAGCTCTGCCGGTAAGTAGTCACCAGAAACCAACTTCTTCTTCTTACTTTGTACAGTCGATGGTGTTACTGATGGTTGAGTTAGCTTGAGCACAAAGATCCCTGGTTCCACAGGTAACTTTAGTGCAGCACACTTTGACAGGCCGTCTGCGATGTCGTTCTGAGATCTTGGAACGTGCTCCATCTGTAAACCTTCAAAGTGCTCTTCAAGATTTCTCACCTCGTCAACGTAAGCTTCCATCAACGCACTCTGGTAGCTCTTGTTCACTTGGTGGACGACCAACTGCGAGTCACCCCGCACAATCAGCTTCTTGATCCCAAGCTCTACTGCGATTCTGAGGCCGGCAAGCAAACCTTCATACTCTGCAGTATTGTTCGTTGCTTGCTCCTTGGGAAAGTGCATTTGGACGACGTACTTGAGGTGCTCTCCGGTGGGCGCGGCAAGCAGCACGCCGGCACCGGCGCCTTGCAGCGAGAAGGCACCGTCAAAGTACATTATCCATTCCTTGCTTGCTTCCTTGACGGGGATGCTCGTCTCTGGGATCTCTTCGTCTGGCGTTGGCGTCCATTCTGCTATGAACTCTGCCAATGCTCTGCTCTGGATAGTTGAAGTACTTTCAAACTTAAGGCCAAAGCTTGACAGTTGTAGTGCCCACTCGACAATCCTGCCTGTTGCTTCTGGATTTTGCAATATCCTCTTCAGCGGAAAGCGAGTGATCACTGTTCTCTCATGTGCTTGGAAGTAGTGGCGCAGCTTTCTCGAGGCCATGAGAAGGCCGAAAAGCAGCTTCTGCACACCAGAGTACCTTGACCTAGCCCCCTGGAAGAGGGAACTGACAAAATAAACTGGGCACTGCACCATCTTCTTCCGCACTTCCTCTTGCATCTGCGCAGTTTCATCCTTGTCGGGGCCAGAGCTTGCCGGGGAAGCCCCCTGCTCGTTATCTGCCTCCCTCTCCGCTACTAACGCAGCACTAACCACTTGATTGGTTGCTGCTAGGTACAGCAGCAACTTCTCTTGTGGCTTAGGTGCGACAAGTATTGGAGTGGAGGACAGGTACCTCTTCAAGTCTTGCAGCGCCGCCTCCGCTTTCGGAGTCAATTTCATTGGACCTACCTTTTTCAAAATTTTGAAAAACGACAGGGCGCGTTCTGCTGACTTAGAGATGAATCTGCTGAGAGCAGCCACGCAGCCGGCGAGTCTTCATACATCCTTGAAGCGCTTCGGAGCTTCGATCTGCTCGATGGCTTTGATCTTTTCGGGATTGGCTTCAATCCCTCTCTGGGATACAAAGAACCCGAGAAGCTTGCCGGAGGGGACTCCAAACACGCACTTCTCGGGGTTGAGCTTGAGTTGGATCTTGCGCAGATTCGCAAAGGTTTCATCTAGATCTTGTATCAGAGTTGCCCTATCCTTGCTCTTGACCACTATGTCATCCATGTAAGCTTCTACATTCTTGTGTATCTGTGGCTCAAAAGCTGTATGGACAACCCTTGCAAATGTTGAACCCGCATTCTTCAATCCGAAAGGCATGCGTATGAAGCAGTAAGTGCCACATGGAGTAATGAATGCGGTCTTCTCTTCATCTTCCTCAGCCATAAAGATCTGGTGGTATCCTGAATATGCATCAAGAAATGAAAGCAACTCACATCCAGCCGTGGAGTCAACGATCTGGTCAATGCGCGGCAAGGGAAATGGATCTTTGGGACAAGCTTTATTCACATCGGTGAAGTCAATACAAAGCCTCCACTTCCCGTTCGCTTTGCGCACGACAACAGGGTTGGCCAACCACGTGGGATGGAGTACACCTCTGACAAGGCCAGCCGCTTCCAGCTTCTTGATTTCTTCAGCGATAAACTCTTGGCGCTCCACCGCTTGTTTTCTAACCTTATGCTTGAAGGGCCGCGCGTGAGGACAAACGGCAAGCTTGCGCTCAATCACTTTCCTGGGAACACAGGGGATGTCAGACGGTTGCCAGGCAAACACGTCGACGTTCGCCCGCTGGAAAGCAACGAGCGCGCTTTCCTATTTGGGATCGAGCGTGGCACTGATGGTGAAAGTACCACCAGTGCCGTCCTCCTTGGCGGACTTTCTTGGTTGCGGGTGGAGCTGCCATCGCCTTCTTGCACTTGCCGGTGGAGCTCTATGGTGCGTCCTCGACGGCAGCGCAGCACTCCAAAGAGGTGCGTTTGCCGGAGTGGGCCCCAGAGCTCTTGCCAGACTTGGTCTTATTCTTCCCCCCCCCCGAGAGCTTCAGCGGCAAGTGTTTTGCTATCTATTGCGGCTGCTGCATCCCGGTAAATCTTGTCGGCACAGATAAGGGCGTCCTTCTTGTCGCCAGGGACAGAGATGACGCTTATCGGGCCTGGCATCTTGAGCATGTTGTAGGCGTAGTGAGAGGCTGCCATGAACTTACCGAGAGCCGGACGGCCGAGTATTCCATTGTAGGGCAAAGTAATATCTGCAACGTCGAAGGTGATCCTCTCAGTCCTGAAGTTCAGCTCTCCGCCAAATGTCACTGGCAGTGTGATCTTCCCCTTCGGCTTGCTCCTTCCCGGGTTGATCCCTTGGAACGTGCCGGTTTCTTCAAGCTCACTATCGGGGATCTGGAGTTTCCGGACCACAGCGGAGGAGATCAGGTTCAGGCCGGCCCCGCCGTCAACCAGCATCTTGGTGACCTTGAGGTTGCGGATGGTTGGTGAAACCAACATCGGCAAACACCCGACCGCAGTGGTGCGATCAGGGTGGTCCTCAATGTCGAAGATGATAGGTGTGCTGGACCACTTCAGAAGTTTGCGCGACTCGACGGGCGGCTCTGCTGCATTAACTTCCCGCACCCATTGCTTGAGTTGGCGGTGGGAAGTATGCAGAAAAGCACCTCCGTCAACGCACCGAACTTCTGTGGCCTTCTGGAACTCCTGCTCGCTGTTATCTCCATCATCCATGTCTTCATCGTCGTCTTCGTCTTCGTCTTTGTCGCGGCCGCGAGGAGGCCTGTCTCCTTGCCGCTGCTTGGCCTTGCCGCGGCGTCCTCCCCGGTCATTGAACGGTCGCTTCTTGCCGGACTCTCCACCACCTCCCTGGGCCTTCTCCTTGTCGCGTTGCTCGTACTCAGCTTTTTGCTGCTCGACGAGGTATTCGACCCTTTTGCAGTTCTGGAGGTCGTGGCCCTTGGTGCGGTGGATCTTGCAGTACTGCTTGTCGGAGCCGTCCTTCTTGTCGGCGGCCGCCACAGCGGCAGCCTCCTTGCCGGAGCCACCAGTCGGGGCTTTCTTGGCGCCAGCCTCCTTGCCGGACTGCTCAACGACCAGCACTGCTTTGTTCTTCTTCTTCATGTTGTTCCGCCGCCGGTTCTTCTTTGCCGGGGCGGCATCCTCACTATCCGATCCTCCTGCTCCAGTATCCTCTCCGAGGAGTTTCCTCCCCTCCTCAGCGCGTGCGCATTTGTCGGCCAGGGCATAAAGCTCACTGACGTCTCGGATCTTGCACATCGCCATTTCCTCCCTCATCCTGCGGTTAAGCACGTTCTGGTGGAACGCGCTGATAACCGCGGCAGGGTGGACGTCTGGGATGTTGTGCTGGATGCGGCTGAATCTCTGGATGTACTTTCGTAGGGACTCTCCTTCCTTCCGGGCAAGTATGTGAAGGTCGCTCTCCTGGCCATGGGGCTTGTGGCCACCTGTGAAGGCGCCGACAAACTGAAGGCACAGGTCGGCCCAAGAAGAGATGGAGTTCTCTGGCAAGTGCATGAGCCAAGATCTGACGTTTGGCTTCAGCACTAGCGGGAAGTAGTTCGCGAGTATCTTCTCGTCTCGTCCCCCGGCAGCCTGCACCGCGATGGTGTAGATGCTGAGGAACTCCGACGGGTGAGTCTTGCCGTCGTACTTCTCGGGTACGTCGGGCTTGAAGTTCTTCATGCTGGGCCACTTGACTTGCCACAGCTCACGAGTGAACGCAGGACAACCTGCCGCGTACGGCAGGTCACCTGGTCCCCCTGGCACTTGCATGTCGACAGCGGGCCCAGCGCGCTGGTCAGATTGACGCCGCGCTTCTCTCCGATGCTCGATGCGGGTTCGAGCGTCCTCTTGTTGTCGGTCTTGAAGGACTTGGCGCTGATCGCGGCGGGCTCGTGGATCTGACGACGCGGTGGAATCGTCGTCGATGTTGATCCGACGAGTCAGCGATTTTGGCCTTCGGGGCTGGGAGTGCACGGTGGTTGCACCCCCGGCAGTCTTGTCACCGTCGGCCCGCGCCTGGCTAGCTTGCCGCGGCCGCGACGTCGTCGGCTGCTGCGGAGTGTCGTTATTGGCGAAGGCGATGAGGCTCTGGATGGTGGCCCTCCAGTCGTCGGCCTTGTCTGCCGCTGGAGGGAAGTTGAGGAGCAGCTGAGCTCGAGCTAGAGCTTCTGCTGGAGTGGCGGGGAGCGGTGGCGAGCGGTGCGAGGAGCGAGATATGCTCGGACTTCTAACTGCGTTAAAAGGAGCAGCGTCTCGTCCCGGCGACCGCGCCTTGCTCGTGCCAGCATGTTGGCCTTGAGCGTCCCGCGAACCACAAGCTTGGCCTTGACCCAGCAAGCGTATGGTACCTTGAGTACTGCGACGCTGCCGTTCCCGCGCCTCCTGAGAGGGGCGCGGCGCGTGCACGGACGCCGAGGTCTTGGAGTGCGCTCGGTCGTCCGTCTTGTCCTTAGACTTGGCGGCGTCGTGAGTTTCCTCGTCGACGTCCGTCCTTCCGCCAGCGTCTACCCCACAAACCGTTAGCTCCGGCGGTGGTGGGATCGACGCGGACGGGCCTGCTGCCTCCGAAGCCTTCTTCTTCGGCGGCATGTCGATGAAGTCGATAGAGATTTCGCCCGCGCGAACGCCGGATCAGGTTCACACAACCTCGACGCACCCCCTACCTGGCGCGCCAAATATGTCGGGGAAACTGATCGCCCACCAACACCTATGGGACCGGAGCCCCTTTTCGGTACGGCTAGGGGGCGGAGGATGCACGAAGAGCAGATCGAGGTGAACACGCGAGCAGTTTACCCAGGTTCGGGCCGCACGGGGGCGTAAAACCCTACTCCTGCCTTGGTTTGTATTGCGTTCTGGGCTCGGGAGCGAGAAGAACTACAGTGCTGATCGCTAGCAATACCGAGCGTGAGAGTGCTCGATGATCGGAACCTCCTCTTCGTTGCGCATGGGCCTCCTTTTATAGGTCAAAGGGGTCACCGACAGGTGGCAACGCAGTCGAGGGTAAAAATGTAAAATGGGTGGTAGTTGGAACAGTGTTCGCATAGTGCTCTATACCTAACTCTGACGGCAGGGGACAAGGGCATTGAATGCCCGTCGCCATCGCCCCAAATAGTGCAAAAAGCGTCCGTCAACGCGCCACCGTCCGCCACGATGGCGGCCTTGTCATCGCAGCTCGCCACCGTGTACCCCAGGCTGCACAGCCTTCCGCCACGTGCTCCAGGAAGGGCCCAGGGCGACGCATGGTCGGATGAGCTGGAGTGCAGGCACTTAGTGGAAGCTTGCCGCGGTTGCTACCTTGTCGCGCCTGGGAGCTTGTCGCTCTCCCGGCCTTGCTGGGACGCGTGGCGCGTCACGGCAAGTCTCTTGAAATGCCATGTCTGGCCTTCCCGGCAAGCTCTTCTTGCCAGGGTCTTGTACCAAAGAAGTGGTCTTGAGCCTTGAGTGGCCTTCCCGGCAAGCTCCTCTTGCCGGGGCCTTGTTTCCTTAACTTGAATACTTTGTTCTTGAATGGCTCCAAAGGAACCACAGTGGGCCTTGGCGGCCGCGCGACAAGCCCTGTCACGGGACGCTGCGACTGTCCGTGCACAAGTTCGGGATACTAAGGTACCCCTACTTTAGTACACCGACACAAGGCAAGTAACACTTTGATCATACTTTCCAATTACCCAGTTTTCATTGCATTAGTCCAACCCTCACACATTGCATGAGTAGGATCAATTAACTTGTGGGATTGGGAAGTAGATTGAGGTAGTACCTATTACCTGCATTACATTCAAACCTTTGGGAGTTACTTCTACATTTGCTGTTAGGACATGCTATGCTCGTAGACGTGGTTTGGGTTTGAGTGAAATCCATGACAGATGTGAGTTTGCTAATTAATGGTCCAACTTAAGGTGGTAACATTAATACACATCTGGGTGGATTGAGGCATCTGGTTATTCTAGTGATTGCCAGTTTTTCGTTTCGACCGCCACCCAGGCTCAAAGGGATCATGAGATTTTTCATACTAGAAACTTACGTGTGCAGCCACATGCCAATATGGGCTCTGGCATAGTTGAGTAAGTTGTGGGAAACCTTTCCATGATGGGCTAGCAGATGTAGTGGGTTTTGTAGGTGTACCGGCCTATCTATCTGGTTAAGGGGACCTCTTCGGAAAGACTGTGTCTCGGTCATCGGTTTCTCAAACACCATGCAGTGTGAGAAACCAAACGGAGGCGATCGAGTCTTGTGGGAAAAGTGCACAAACCTCTGCAGAGTGTACAAACTGGTCATGATTAGCCGTGTCCCCGGTTATGGACGTCTTGAGTATCTTGTACTTGGATTATCATGTGAATCTCATCATGTTACTCTAATTAATATTGTTGGGTTTAATGATTATTTTAATTGGGGTTGAGAGGATGTCTATCTTCTCAACGAGGTTTCAACTACCATGATAGTTAAATTAAAATCTATTCCTTTGAAGTAGGGAAAAATTGGCTTTACGCAAAAACTTAACCATAGAGCTTTCCACCAGCCATATTGCATATAGTATAGCTTTACTTTCATTGCATTCTCTTGTGTTACTTTGCCAGCATATTCCATGTGCTGACCCGTTTTTGGGCTGCAACGTTTCATGTTGCAGACTTTTCAGACGACGAGTAAGGTGCCTTTTAGGTCGTGGTTCTATACTCAGTGATGCCGTTGGAGTTGATGGACTCACTTATCTTCCAAGCCTTCCGCTGTTATCGTATTAGATGGCCTTCAGCCATATTTATTGTGATAAGTTCATCGTTGGACTATCGATGTGATAAGTGTGTGATTGCCACTCTGTTATAAATCCTTCAAGTATTGTGCGTGTCAGCATTACTGATCCAGGGATGACACTGATGCACAGAGATCAGACTGTTTGAGGTCTGGTCGCTACAAGATGGTATCAGAGCACACGCTGACTGTAGGACACGACCACTAAGACAAGCCCTAGAGCACAATTCACTCTTCTCTTTTCTGACTCCTCATCTTTTCTACTCTTTTAGGATGGTGGATGCAAAGAACAAGTTCATGCAACCGGATGATGATACACCATTTGGACGACACCTGAAGGAAGTCACCAGATATCTAAACATTGGACTACCAAGTTTCATCGGAACCTACAATGCCACTCTACCTGAGGAGGAGCGTTGGTTGATTCAAGCCCAAGTTCCAGGAAGGACGTTCGCACCCGTCACCTCACTCATAGCATTTTCTTTTAATGCGCCTACATGGAACCTAGGCAGGAGCATGGCAGCCCACATTGCTATGGGAAGGATTGGAGAAGTCTACAAGCAGGAGCTAAAGGACACCATCTACCAGATTTGTGGACGCCGAGATGAGAATTGGGATATGATCAGCACCCGGAAGGATAGGTCCATTGCAGCATTCATCCAGGAGTTGAACCACCACATTCTTCGCCAGGAGCACCAGATGTGTGCAAGGATGATAGATTTGAAGAAAGCCCTAAATAGGAAGTTGGAGCTAGAGGAAGAACTCAAGTCTACGCGCGACGGATATGAGGAGGAGATGCTAATACTTGTGGAGAAGAATGATGATTTGACACGGAAGTTAGGGATACTCATGGGAGAAGAAGACGAGGAAGAAGAACCCAAGGAGATTCCACCGGAAGACTATATCATCATAGACGACACAGATTCGGAAGCTGATGATAGCAAGGACGAAGACTATGAAGATGAAGCTGGAGCAGATATTATGGAATCCTTTGCCGATCAATATTTCTAGATGACCACCCTGTGACAAGTAGTATACCCTATATATTAGTTTTAGAGCACTTTTGTAACGATCGTTAGATTTGTAAGATCTTGCTTGAAATTGATTGGTGTGATATGATTGTGTTTGTCTCATGTGCATATGGGTAGTGATTTTCCCTTAGACCTCTTTTCTATTCTAATCTCTTCCCTCTACACCCATCAGATGCCTCCAAGACGTGAATTTGAGTTTCCCCCTGAGCTCACCCAGCTGATCCAGCAGCAGAACACCCTGATGCAACTTCTTGTCCAGAACACTCAGAACAACCAGAACAACAACAATAACAACCCTCCACCACCACCACCCGTGGACAACCTGACACGTTTCTTAAGGTTGCAACCACCCGTGTTTGCTAGCAGCATCGAACCAATAGTGGACGATGACTAGCTACGTGAGATTGGAAGGTATTTGACCACCGCCAATTGCTCGGATGCTGAGAAGGTGCGATTTGCCGCACACCAGTTGTCTGGACCAGCCGCAGCATGGTGGGAGAATTACACAGCCACTTACCCCATAGCCAATGTGACTTGGGATCAGTTCCAGCAAGCTTTTCGTACCGCCCATGTCTCAACTGGAGCTATGAGTATGAAGAAGCAGGAGTTTTGCAATTTGCGCCAAGGCAACCATACTGTGGCCCAGTACGTGGATGAGTTTAGTACCTATCTCGTTATGCCCCAGATGATGTGGCCACAGATATCACTAAGCAGGAGAGATTCATGGAGGGGTTGAATGATGAGATGAGTGTACAATTGATGGTGGCAACTTTCAATAGCTACCAGGAGCTGGTTGATCGCGCCCTAATGATTGAAAGGAAGCATCAATAGATTGAAAGTCGCAAGAGGAAGTATGGGCAAGGAAAGTATAATTCTGGAGCTCAGCAGAAGCCCCGTTTTACCCCTAAAACGGCAGGACCGTTTCAACATACCCATGGAGGAGGTAGCTCGCACAACCACAATGGCACCAAGAATGGAAATGGAAATGGGAATGGAGCAAACGGTAACCAGAGCCGCCCTACACCGTCCACACCCACCAAGAGGGATTTCAACCATGTCACCTGTTACAAGTGCGGGAAGAATGGACATTATGCCAATGAATGCCCAGAAGCTAAGAATGGGAACGGCAATGGAAGCGCCGTGAAGAAGCCCAACCCGTTCAACAAAGGACAAGTGAACCACGTGACCGTGGAGGAGGTAGAAGAGCAACCAGATGCTGTTGTCGGTAAGTTTTTGGTTAAGACATTTACCGCAATAGTCCTTTTCGATACTGGTGCATCGCATTCATATATTTCAAGGGGATTCGTAAATAGACATAGGATGTCCACCCGAGTTCTTAATACCCCCATGTTAGTAAGTTCACCTGGAGCAGATTATATGGCACACCAAGGATGTTTTCAGACGCCATTGATCATAGGACGCCATACTTTCCCCTCTGACCTAATAGTTCTGGAATCATGAGGATTGGATGTGATATTAGGTATGGATTGGCTATCGAAGTATGGAGGTAACATTGACTGTGCCGGTAAGTCAATTTTGCTCACCACCCCGGAGGGAAAAAGGATTAAGTATGTATCTAGGCATTCGCCAATAAGGACTCAAGTACATTCTCTCACGGGAGTTGTTCAGGAGGAAGTGCCAGTAGTGAAGGATTATCCGGATGTGTTTCCAGTGGAGTTACCTGGCATGCCACCGGATAGAGATATAGAGTTTTTGATTGAACTTTTGCCAGGCACCGGGCCAATTTCTAAGAGACCATATAGGATGCCCGCAAAGGATTTGGAGGAGATAAAGAAACAGATTAAGGAGTTACTGTATAAAGGATTCATACGCCCAAGTTCTTCGCCTTGGGGTTCGCTAGTACTTTTAGTGGAGAAGAAGGATGGGTCGTAAAGAATGGTTGTTGATTACCGAGGACTGAACGAAGTAACGATCAAGAACAAGTACCCATTGCCGATGATCAATGATCTGTTCGATAGATTGCAAGGAGCTAAGATATTTTCCAAGATTGATCTGCGATCAGGGTACCATCAATTGAAGATCCGAGAGCAGGATATACCTAATACGGCTTTTACCACCATGTACGGGTTGTACGAGTATATTGTTATGTCTTTTGGTTTGACTAACGCACCAGCATACTTTATGAACCTGATGAACAAAGTGTTTATGGAGTATTTGGGTAAGTTCGTCGTAGTGTTCATAGATGATATATTGACCTTCTCGAAGGATGAACAGGAGCATGCAGAGCATTTGCGTTTGGTATTAGAGAAGCTCAGAGAACATCAGTTATATGCCAAGTTTAGCAAATGCGAGTTTTGGTTGAAGGAAGTCGGATTTCTCGGACACGTTATATCTGGAGAAGGAATAGCAGTAGATCCAGCTAAGGTGGACACGATGACCCATTGGGAAGCACCAACAACAGTTGGAGAGATCCGGAGTTTTCTTGGACTCGCAGGATACTACCGGAGATTTATTGAGAATTTCTCGAAGATTGCAAAGCCAATGACGGAGTTGTTGAAGGACACCAAGTTCAGTTGGACAGAAGAATGTGAGGCCAGTTTCCAGGAATTGAAGAAAAGGTTGGTCTCATCCCCTGTGTTGATTCTGCCAGATCAACATAAGGATTATGAGGTGTACTGCGATGCTTCACGTCGAAGACTTGGAGCAGTTCTTATGTAGGAAGGAAGAGTTGTTTCGTATGCTTCACGACAGCTAAAACCTCATGAGCTGAACTATGCCACCCACGATTTGGAGTTAGCAGCCGTAGTGCATGCATTGAAGACGTGGAGACATTTTCTTATTGGAAACCATTGTGAAGTATATACGGATCACAAGAGTTTGAAGTACATATTCACTCAGAAGGAGTTGAATCTTAGGCAAAGGAGATGGCTGGAACTCATTAAAGATTACGACATGAGATTGCATTATCATCCCGGAAAGGCTAACGTAGTAGCCGATGCGCTAAGCCGTAAGAGCCATGTCAATACCCTAATGATGGAGGAATTTCCAAAGGAGTTAGCCGAGGACTTACGAGAACTACGTATGGAGATAGTTCCGAGAGGCTATATAGCAACACTAGAAATCCAGTCTACCCTGATGGATAAAATCAGAGAAACTCAGAAAACTAGCAAGGAGGTTGTCTCTATAAAGGAGAGGATGAGCGAAGGAAGAGCTAAAGGTTTTCGTGAGGATGAACACGACACCTTATGGTTTCAGGACCGCGTTTATGTGCCTAATGACCCGGGGATCAGGAAGTTGATTCTACAGGAGGCCCATGATTCACCATACTCGATTCACCCAGGAAATACTAAGATGTATTTGGATTTGAAGGAACATTTCTGGTGGACGGGAATGAAGAAGGATATTGCCGAGTATGTAGCCGTATGCGATGTATGTCAGAGAGTAAAGGCAGAACATCAGAAGCCGGCCAGATTGTTACAACCTATGCCGATACCCGAATGGAAGTGGGAGAAGCTTGGCATGGATTTTATCACCGGATTGCCCGGGACCAAAGCAGGATATGATTCAATCTGGGTAGTAGTGGACCGATTGACGAATGTAGCCCACTTTATCCCTGTGAAAACCACATATAGCAGTGCGAAATTGGCAAAGATATACATGACCAGGATAGTATGTCTGCATGGAGTTCCGAGGAGCATCGTATCAGATAGAGGAACCCAGTTTACCTCAAAGTTCTGGAATCAGATACATGAAACTTTGGGTACCAGACTAGAGTTTAGCACAGCTTTTCATCCGCGGACAGATGGACAGACGGAGAGAGTCAATCAGATTTTGGAAGATATGCTGAGAGCCTGTGCATTAGATTATGGATCTAGTTAGGATGACAACTTTCCCTACGCGGAGTTCTCATACAACAATAGTTACCAAGCCAATTTGAAGATGGCACCGTTCGAGGCATTGTATGGAAGGAGATGCCAAACACCGTTAATGTGGGATGAAGTTGGAGACCGACAGTTGTTTGGACCAGACTTGATCAAAGAGTCTGAGGAGAAGGTGAAGTTGATTCGAGATAGATTGAAGGTAGCCCAGTCCAGGCAGAAGAGTTATGCAGACTCGAAGCGCAAGGAAATAGCCTATGAGATCGGGGATAGAGCATACTTGAGAGTATCGCCTCTGCGAGGAGTTAAACGTTTCGGAGTCAAAGGGAAACTAGCCCCGAGATTTGTGGGACCTTACCGTGTTTTGGAACGCATGGGAGAGGTTGCCTATAAGCTGGAATTGTCCGAAGGATTATCAGGAGTGCATGACGTGTTTCACGTTTCGCAGCTTAAGAAGTGCCATGCGGAGATGGCCGATATACCGCTTAGAGACACAGTACCCCTGGAAGCAATTCAGTTGGACAATGATCTGACTTACGAGGAGAAGCCTGTTATGATTCTCGAATTTTCGAGCAGAGTTACTCGCTGTAAGGTTATCAAGTTTTGCAAAGTTCAGTGGAGTCACCACACCGAGGAAGAAGCCACCTGGGAACGAGAAGATGATCTACGCAAGGACCACCCACACCTGTTCTCTAGCCAAGTCGAATCTCGAGGGCGAGATTCATTCTAAGGGGGGTAGGTTTGTAACATCCCAAGTTTTCAATTTGGAATGTTATACATAGATCATATTTGCATTTCATGTTTTTTGCATTTTTTTTGTGGCGTTCCTCGAAATTCTAAGCAACTCAAGGACCTACGGAGAGAGTTGGGAATTTTACCGTTTTCGTATTTGAGTTCGCACGAATACCGGTATGAGGACAGTGTGATTCTAATTATTTTTCCCTCCTAAAAATATTTCTAAACACAAAATATGAGCGGGGATAATATGACTTCTCCAAAATAATAGAAATATTGGAGGAAAAATGTTAAAATCACTTTTGGTATTTTTCTGGATTTATTTGCGAATTTATTTGCATAGGAAAAATGCGTGTTTTCAAAATTGCATTTAGGTCCGGATAAAATGTTCACTTTGTCCTAAATATTATTAGAGGACGGTGAAAATTTATTTCGGGAATTTTGGAGTCCGTTTAGTATTTCTTTCGTTAGTTTTTCTGCGCCAGGACTCTAAAAAAAAGGGGGAACTGACTTAGACTCGTATAGGATTAGGACTCTAGGCTTTATAAGCGCCAGAGCCGGCCCAAGTCGCCCGCCAGCCCCGCCTCGCCCCACCAGCCCCGCCGCCTGCGAAACCCTAGCGCTGCCCGCCGCCGCCTCGCCCGCGCCGCCCCGCCGCCAGCTCGCCGCCGCCACCGCTAGCCGTTGCCGCCGCCGACCGCCCACCACCGCCGGACCACCGCCGCCGCCGGAGCACCGGATCCCGCCGGAGTTTGCGAGGTAGTTACCGTTTTTTTAGTAAGAACCGGTCGGTTTAGAAAAAAAAACGTAGATCTGTTTTTTTAGATTAGATCGGTTCGATTTTCGTCGGTTTAGTTATTTAGCTGACGCTCGTCCGTACATTCGTTTTAACGAACGGTTTTCGTCCGTTAGCTGCAGACAGCGAACGTTCGTTCATTAGCCTGTTCGTCCGTTTTCTTTTCGGGGTATTTATCCGCGATTATTCCGATCGCGATTTCTGCCCTGATCTTGTTTTTCGTTTTTCTTTTCGCTCGAGAGTCGGAATCAGGTGATTCAAAATCCCAGATCTTCGTCTCGATGCCCTCTTTACGTTTAACCAACTTGAACAAGGTTTTGGCTACTGTAAAATTTGACTTTAGGCCAATTAGTAACCGGAGCTCGTTTCTTTCGCAGTTTGAGTTTCGTTGATTCTTTCGAGTTGATTCTTTTTGCAAACCGGAGTTCTTAAGTTGAACTTTCTGGTTAGATCTCTTATTTGAGTTTTACCCATGCATTAGTTAAGTACTTATTGTATGCTTGTTTGTTTGCGATAGAGTACCCGGAGTGCGCCGCTTGCTACTTTGAGTCTCTAGGTTTTGCGGATCATCAACAAGGCAAGTAACACTTTGATCATACTTTCCAATTACCCAGTTTTCATTGCATTAGTCCAACCCTCACACATTGCATGAGTAGGATCAATTAACTTGTGGGATTGGGAAGTAGATTGAGGTAGTACCTATTACCTGCGTTACATTCAAACCTTTGGGAGTTACTTCTATGTTTTCTGTTAGGACATGCTATGTTCGTAGACGTGGTTTGGGTTTGAGTGAAATCCATGACAGATGTGAGTTTGCTAATTAATGGTTCAACTTAAGGTGGCAACATTAATACACATCTGGGTGGATTGAGGCATCTGGTTATTCCAGTGATTGCCTGTTTTTCTTTTCGACCGCCACCCAGGCTCAAAGGTTTCATGAGATTTTTCATACTAGAAACTTACGTGTGCAGCCACATGCCAATATGGGCTCTGGCATAGTTGAGTAAGTTGTGGGAAACCTTTCCATGATGGGCTAGCAGATGTAGTGGGTTTTGTAGGTGTACCGGCCTATCTATCTGGTTAAGGGGACCTCTTCGGAAAGACTGTGTCTCGGTCATCCGTTTCTCAAACACCATGCAGTGCGAGAAACCAAACGGAGGCGATCGAGTCTTGTGGGAAAAGTGCACAAACCTCTGCAGAGTGTACAAACTGATCATGATTAGCCGTGTCCCCGGTTATGGACGTCTTGAGTATCTAGTACTTGGATTATCATGTGAATCTCATCATGTTACTCTAATTAGTATTGTTGGGTTTAATGATTATTTTAATTGGGGTTGAGAGGATGTCTATCTTCTCAACGAGGTTTCAACTACCATGATAGTTAAATTAAAATCTATTCCTTTGAAGTAGGGAAAAATTGGCTTTACGCAAAAAACTTAACCATAGAGCTTTCCACCAGCCATATTGCATATAGTATAGCTTTACTTTCACTGCATTCTCTTGTGTTGCTTTGCCAGCATTTTCCATGTGCTGACCCATTTTCGGGCTGCAATGTTTCATGTTGCAGACTTTTCAGACGACGAGTAAGGTGCCTTTTAGGTCGTGGTTCTATACTTAGTGATGCCGTTGGAGATGATGGACTCACTTATCTTCCAAGCCTTCCGCTGTTATCATATTAGATGGCCTTCAGCCATATTTATTGTAATAAGTACATCGTTGGACTATTGATGTAATAAGTGTGTGATTGCCACTCTGTTATAAATCCTTCAAGTACTGTGCGTGTCAGCATTACTGATCCAGGGATGACACCGATGCACAGAGATCAGACTATTTGAGGTCTAGTCGCTACAGACAGAGTGGGCATCCTCTGATTCTCCATATTATAAGCCGGCTGATATTTGGACAAGTCCGTTTCATTAACAATTAAGCTAGCTACAGGGCGGATATCTTTGATGCAGGCAGCAAAGTCTTTATGATCAAAAGATGTGCCGTCTTCTTTTAAGCTTGGATAACCAGTAGACAAGTCGGACGGGTCCAGCTCTGGAAGCCATGCCTTAGCCCGACTCAAGGCTGTTGCAGCATCGGCTCTTGCAGACGACCGTTTTATTTCATCTATTCTGGCAGGTAGAGCGGAGACTCTTCTTAAAATATCCACAAACAACATTGGTGCCTGGCTGGACGGAGAGACAGCAGCCAGGGCACGTTGTGCTCCAGTGTATAGTTGCTCCACAAGGGTGTAGATAGCTTTGAGCTTGACAAGCGGTTCTCTGCCAAGATTACTACTCCTACTACCTACATAAGCCGTTCAATTGGTCAGTAATGGGTTATGTTACCTAATGATATTATTCAAGTTTCAGTATGGCGGCTTACCAAAGATGGCTGAAGTCATTTCTGAGACACGATGCTTTAACCCGGTGGACTCTGTTGTCACCTTTTCGAGAGTTGATTTGTCTTTTTCAGCTCTCTGCACCAAGGCGATTCTTTCTTCCGCCCATGCAGATTTCTTCGACTTAAGTTTAGCCTTCAGTTCATTCAATTCAGACAGGCTAAATTGAAACTTTGATTCAGCCTCGTGGGTCTCCGACTCTTGTTGCTTAAGCCGGTTCTTGGCATCCTCTAACTGCGCTTGCAATTCAGCAGTGGTATCCTGAACAGACAAAGAGAACATAAGGCAAATTAGGTTCGGGTTTACAAAAATTGAAGTCCCAAGACTTTTGCAAGCAACAACACTTGGCACTTGGGGGCTAGTGGAGGCTGAAGTTTTTTCCTTTCTGAGCTGGATTGATATCAATAAAGTCTCAAGCACTTTGCAAGCACGAGCACTTGACCCTTGTGGGCTAATGGACACGGAATTCTTTCTAAATTAACGGATCATCTCAATAAAGTCCCAAGCACTTTGCAAGCAAGATTATTTGGCACTTGGGGCCTAATGCATATTGTTTCTGTATTATCCTTAATTATACTAACCCGGCGGCAACATAGTTATTACTACCGGCTCATGGAGGGTATGCAGGCAAGTTCTACGCAATGATAATTACGACCGGCTCATTCAAGCTGAGTAAGCTGGCCCTTGGGGGCTACACATGCAATGTTCTTCAAGGACATATTTCTTATCAAGAGGTGTGCCAATTTAAAAAGGTGACAATTGTTTCTAAGTCTACAGCATATTCATTTCTATCATATCCAATAGACTTGGGGGATGGAAGGATGATTATAGTTTGGTCAAGAATTTTACCTGAAACTTCTGGTGCATCTTCTTCACCATATCAATCTCAAGGTCATGGTTGTTGTGGACCTAATTGAGATATCCAGAAAGGACTTCGCCGGTGCTCAGCTGTGTGTACTGAGCTGTGTCAAACCTCACTCTTCGTTTTTCAACGAGTTCTTGCTTGGCAGTATGCTTGGCTAGCACAGTCGGGTTACCCGGCTCTCTGAAAGCAGTACCAACGACTGTAACATCTTCAGTCCGGTTCTCTGCCGGCTCAGACGGGGCTGGCGGTTCAGCAGTTGCAGAATCAGCTTTGGCAGGGTCAATGGAGGCATCAGAAATCTCAGGAGGAGCATCATGAATGGCTTCCTCCGGTGGTTGATGAACATCTGTTACCAAAACCTGCTGCTCCGGCTCAATGACCTTTCGATCCGCTGCCGGTTTACTCGCCCTGGCCCTCTTGATAGGTTTAGCTTGGCCTTTGCACGAGTTAAAGTAAGTCACTGCAAAGTTACAAAGATTTAAGGAAAAGATGAACTGGGAAGAAATTACTTACCCTAGGGGCAGTCTTGAAAGCCGAGAGCTGACTTTGGGATGAGTTGCCGGATGAAGAGCGGGAGGTTTCCTGATAGTTTGAATCGGACGAATTCAGTGGTTGACGTATAAGACCCGCTAGCGGGTAACGAGAGTTTAAGAGTGGAAAGACCTCATTCCGGCGTTTTCGACGAGTTGGGGTATTTGGTAAACCGAAGGACAATTCCTCTTCTCCGGTGTTTCGAGTCCGACGCCAACTCTCGTGTTGCTGTTGCTTCAAAAGAAAGTGAGGATCTAAATGAGTTGAAGGGTGTGAAAATCTTACTTTCCGGATTACCCGTCGAACTTTTTGTCTTGGCAAGGATTCTGAGCCGGGGGAAATAGTAATTACCTCTTCATCCGCGGCCTGGCTGGCCTCCGTCTCATCCTGACAATAATCAGTGTCAGTAAGATAATTGAAGCAAGAACCAAGAGAGTCAAGGACTACCTCCGACTCAGTGCCGTAGTTCATTTCCAACAAATTAGAAGCGATGGTTTTCTTCTTGGTCTTTTTTACGGCTCTCTAGGCAGCTTTCTTAATAGCTCTGGCCCTCTTAGCAGCTTCATGGTCGTAAGATTTTTTCCAAAAAGCCGACTTAGCCTGCGAGAGGCGGCAAAATTCAAGATTGACAGAGGAATCAAAGTTATAAGATGACAATAGTTAAAGTTAAGACTTACCTCTCGTGCCGGGTTAAGTTTGCAGAAGGGCTGCAGACCCACTTTGCTGTTGTCAGCCAGTGTCTCATTCAAAACAGTTTTGGTCATGTCTGTGATTACATCCTCCTCCAGATCCTCGGAGTTGTTACGTAATGGATCATCTTTTTCTCCAGTGTAATCGCACATTAAGCCAGTCCGGCAACTCAAAGGAATGATCCGCCAGGCGAGCTAGCACCGGGCTAAGTCAATTCCTGGTAGCCCATTACACAGTAGGGCTCTGACCTTTGAAAGAGTGGGAGCAAGTTTCTTGCGTTCTGTGGAAGTGAGTTTTTTAGCAAGGGCGTGTTTTGTGTCTAAACATTCCACGCGGAAACCCGGCAGTGGGTTCTCATCAGCCGGAGAAGTATCCTTGCAGTAGAACCAGGTTTGATTCCAGTCCTTTGGGTGACTCGGCAGACAGTCATAAAGGAAGATTGAATATCTCCTCCTTTGGATTGATACGGCACCAAGCTCCAAACTGGGACCATTGGTGAATTCGTTCTGGCGGTTTAAGTAAAAAAAAAATCTCTGAAGAGTTCAAGGCTAGGTTCTTCTTGAAGATACACTTCACAGAAGACCTGGAAGTTGCAGATATTTGACACGGAATTGGGTCCAATGTATTGAGGATGGAGTTGAAAATAGTGTAGAACGTCTCTGAAGAGTTTAGAGCCGGGTGGTGTAAAACCCCGGTTCATGTGATCAGTGAAAACAATAACTTTTTATCATCTTTTGGTGCAGGTCTCTCTTCGCCCGGGTTGGGGGCGCGGTAAGGCATAGCTGGATTATTCGGCAGGTATCCAACCTTGACATAATCGGCAAGTGTGGCCTCAGTAACAACTGAAGGGACCCAGTTGCACGTGGTGACTGTCTTTGGTGGCATTATGAACAAACAAGCCTAAAGAAGGAGACGATTATTTCCGGTTCAGAATCAATTCATTAAACTGGAATTAAATGTTATACTATAAGTTCGGCATGGCGGCTTAAATGTGCCTAATGGCATAAGAATAATTATAAGTCGGAAAATTAAGCCTCCATGACAGGTGTGGATATTCAGAAAAGCACATTTCACTAAGTCTGGGAAAAACAGTTTTTATAAGTTGCAACGGTAACTTTGGATCTACAGCTATTCGAAAATTAAGATTAAAATGACGAACAAGCAAACCTAAGTTCAAAGTGATGCAGTTCTTGGGGATGAATCTATTTTATCAGAGATGAGATATTGCAATATTTTCTAAAGGGATATTATCACCATCAGCGCATGAAGGGATATCAAGTTCAGAAGGAAAACTATAATTGCTTATTCGAGGAAGATAAATGCCGGTGAGCCTCACGGGAACCCTAACACATCTAAGAGGATGGAACAAGAAGGATGTACCTGAATGAATGAGTGGCGGCAGCGCACGGAAGAAGCCTGGCGACGATAGGTGGATGCTATAGCTGTTGATGAAGACGAAGCAAGAAGACGGCGGCGCCGGCGGAGCTCAGATGCAGGAGGGTCACGAGGAATAAGACAAAGCGGAAGAAGCAAGGAGAGAATGGAAAGGGCTCCTAGCCCTATTTATAAGCAAAGTGGATAAGGGTCACGCGCGAAGATTATGGAGGCGAATAAACATGAAAAGTGACGATACAGGCGCCTCGATTGTCGGATCCCATTAAATGTGGAAAGATTTGTTAGGATCTGGACAGTTCAAAGGTAAAGTAACATATGACATCATGGCATGTTACCATCATTTCAAAGAGCTGACGTCATGGTGGGTTATAGTTTCTCGTAAGAAGATGAAGGAAGATTGACATGAATAAGTTCAAATCAACCTAGGGCCTAATGTTGGGGATATAAGTATTTGATATGAGCCACCCAGGAGGGGCCGGGTTACCCAATGGCGGTTCATGGGCCAAGCCCAGAAGCATGTTAAAGATGGCGGTTTAGGAGAGGGCCCAAGGCCCTGTGAGTATCAACCGCCATATATGTGACTTGTATTGTAAGGCATGTAACAAGAGTCACCGGGCCGGACATGATTGTATGAGCCGGCCGGGACTCCGTAGTCCGCAGGGCGTCAACCCATGTATATAAGGGGATGGCCCGGCAGCGGCTTAGGGCAAGAAACAACAGATCGAGGGCTAGGAAAGCGCATCTGCTCCCTAGCAATCGACACCCCAGCAATTCCACCTCAAACTAGATTAGGTTTTACCCTCATCGCAAGGGACCGAACCAGTATAAACTCCCCTGTCTTTTGTCCCGTTTAACCCCTTTAAGCTAACCACGTCGCTATGGCTCCGCAATCAAGTCCTTCCCTTAGGACATTTGCCGTGACAACTCCACGACAAAGTTTGACTACATCAACCGCGTTATTAAATGCTTCCGCTTACGATCTACGAGGGTACGTAGACACACTCTCCCCTCCTGTTGTTATGCATCTCCATAGATAGATCTTAAATGTGCGTAGATTTTTTTTCCATGCAATGTTTACCAACATGATGTGTGTCATAAAAACAGAACGGTGGAAGTTGTATGGCAATATATCTCGGAATGGCTATGGAAATGCCATAATAGGTAGGTATGGTGGCTTTTTTGAGGAAGATATAAGGAGGATTATGTGTGATAGAGCATGTCATATCACGAAGTTTGGATGCACCGACGACGTTTGCACTACATCTCAAGATGAGAAAGGGCAATGCACAGTAACAAAAAGGCTAGCAAATTGCGGAAAGTTGAGAGTGCGTATAATCCATGGACTCACATTAGTCATAAAAAACTCACATACTTATTGCAACAGTTTATTATCCCTCGAAGCAAAGTACTATTATGCATGCTCCTGGGGGGGTTGGTAGGAGTTAACTATCGCATGCCCCCGACCTTTGCACAAAGGAAGACACTCAATAATAAATCATGCTCCAAATTCCTAGCATAACGAGAGACCATACGTGAATGCTTAGGGAATCATAAACCTTAACACCAACATTCTTACTATACAAAAATTACTCACTAGCACAACCCACATATTACCACCTTTATATCGCAAAACTCAAGGAATCAAACTTATCATCACTGGTACGCGTTGGTGCTATACAAACGGTTTTTAACCCCTTTCCGCGACGGCATTTGGAACCATCGCCAGGTAAGTGTGGGCGATAGGGGGTTCTTTCCCACACGACCCAAAAATCGTCGGGGATAGGCCCTCCTCGCACACAGGCTGGGGCAAAATGAGGTCGTGTGCGATCGGGCGAGGC
Source organism: Secale cereale (assembly GCA_902687465.1). NCBI lineage: Eukaryota > Viridiplantae > Streptophyta > Magnoliopsida > Poales > Poaceae > Secale > Secale cereale. The sequence continues at coordinate 690,393,070 of LR738711.1, read as the reverse complement.
ATCGAAACCAAATTATTTCCATTTGTATGTACATCCCACACAGTGAATCCCAGAAAAACATTTCTGTTCGTATGTATATCACACACAGTCAATCCAAAGAATACATTTTTGTTCTTATGTACATCCCACACAATCAATCTAGGGAAAATGTTTCCGTTCATATGTACTTATACGTCTCCATCGTATCTACTTTTCCAATCTCTTTTTCCCTTGTTTTGGACTCTAATTTGCATGATTTGAATGGAACTAACCCGGACTGACGCTATTTTCAGCCAAATTGCCTTGGTGTTAATTTTGTGCAAAAATAAAAGTTTTCGGAATGACCTGAAACTTCACGGAGAATATTTTCAGAATATATAAAAAATATTTACGGAAAGAATCACTAGAGGGGGGCCACACCCTGGCCACAAGGGTGCCCCCCTAGGGCGCGCCCCCTACCTTGTGGGCCCCTCGGAGCACCACGGATGTCAACTCCAACTCCATATAATTTCTTTCGAGGAGAAAAAAATCAAGAAGAAGACCCCATCGCGTTTTACGACACGGAGCCACCGCCACCTCATGTTCTTCATCGGGAGACCTGATCTAAAGTTCGTTCAGGGCTCCGGAGAGTGGAGATCGTTGCCATCGTCATCATCAACCATCCTCCATTACCAATTTCATGATGCTCACCTCCGTGCGCTAGTAATTCCATCATAGGCTTGCTGGACAGTGATGGGTTGGATGATATTTATCATGTAATCGAGTTAGTTTTGTTAGGGTTTGATCCCTAGTATCCACTATGTTCTGAGATTGATGTTGTTATGACTTTGCTATGATTAATGCTTGTCACTAGGGCCCGAGTGCCATGATTTCAGATCTGAACCTATTATGTTTTCATGAATATATTTGTGTTCTTGACCCTATCTTGCAAGTCTATAGTAACCTACTATGTGTTATGATCTAGCAAACCTATAGTGACAATAAGCAGGACACTTCCAGGTGATGACCATAGTTTGAGGAGTTCATGTATTCACTAAGTGCTAATGCTTTGGTCCGGTACTCTATTGAAAGGAGGCCTTAAAATCCCTAAGTTTCCATTAGGACCCCGCTGCCACGGAAGGGTGCAAAAGATGTCATGCAAGTTCTTTTTCATAAGCACGTATGACTATATTCGGAATACATGCCTACATTACATTGATGAATTGGAGCTAGTTCGGTGTCACCCTAGGTTATAACTGCTACATGATGAATATTATCCGACACCTATCATTGTTGATCCATTGCCTACGAGTTCGTTCCATATTGCCTATTAGACATTCTTCCCCTAGATATGAATTGCCTATTGTTCCTGAGGGATATGTTATGGAAGGATAAGTAGCTAGAGACTTTCTTGCTTGCGAGGACAGGAATGATCTTAAGAAATTAGTACGCAAGTGGACAGAACAATCTTTGAATGCTAGAATGCAATATGATCCTGAATTTGCTACTTCACCTATCCGTGTTACTGGTAAGGATTATGAATTCTCTGTTGATCCTGAGTTAATTACTTTAGTTGAATCTGATCATTTTCATGGTCATGAATCTGAAACTGTTGTGGCACATCTTAATAAATTAAATGATATAGCCACCCTATTTTCTCATCAGGAAAAAAATCGCTATTATTATATTCTTAAATTGTTTCCTTTCTCATTAAAGGGTGATGCTAAGTTATGGTTTAATTCTCTTGCTCCTAGTTGTGTGCGTAGTCCCCAGGATATGATTTACTACTTCTCTGCAAAATATTTTCTTGCTCATAAGAAACAAGCTACCTTACAGGAAATATTTAACTTTGTGCAATTTGAAGAAGAGATTCTCCCACAAGCTTGGGGGAGGCTTCTCCAATTACTTAATGATTTGCCTGATCATCCTCTCAAGAAGAATGAAATACTTGATATCTTTTGTTATGGACTAACCGATGCTTCTAGGGACCACCTAGATAGTTGTATTGGTTGTGTTTTCAGGGAATGAACTGTTGAACAAGCTGGAAAATTATTGAATAATATATTGAGTAATGATAATGATTAAACTCTTCCTGAACCAACTCCGAAGCAAACTCTAAAGAAAAGAGGTATTCTATTTCTCAGTCCCGAAGATATGCAAGAGGCAAAGAAATTTATGAAAGAAAAAGTATTAAAGCTGAAGATTTTAAGAAATTTACCACCTGTTGAAGAAATACATGGTCTTGATAACCCCACACAGGTAGTAGAGGTAAATTCTCTCTATCGATTTGATGAAGCCTCATAATAAGTCTGCTAGCCAATTCTTAGATGAGTTTGATAATTTTATTGTTTAACAAGAAGACTTCAATGCTTATGTTAATAGACAGGTGAAACATAATGCTTATATGCTTGAACGCTTGGGTGATCTTGTGACTAGAACATCTAATGACCTTAAACTTATTGGTAGACATGCTTCTATGGTTACCACTCAAGTAGAACAAGTACTTAAGGCACAAAATGACTTGCTTAACGAGTTGAATAGTAAAAATAATGATAATGGTGCTATGATTGCAACTAGAGGTGGCAAAGTAACTCAGGAACCTTTGTATCCTGAAGGCCATCCTAAGATAATTCAGCAATATTCTCAAAGAATTAATATTGATAAACCTAGCCCTAGTAGTAAATAGAAAAATAAAACTGATAGGACTATGGCTACTTCTAGTGAACCTGTTATAGAAACACCTGAGAATCCCAATAATATTTCTATTTCTGATGATGAGACTCAGTCTAGTAATGAACATGAATCTAGTGATAATGTTAATGATGATGTTCATGCCGATGCTCAACCTAGTAATGATAATGATGTAGAGATAGAACCTGATGTTGATCTTGATAACCCACAATCAAAGAATCAATGTTATGAAAAGAGATCTTTCATTGCTAGGAAACATGGTAAAGAAAGGGAACCATGGGTTCAGAAACCCATTCCCTTTCCTCCTAAACCATCCAAGAAAAAGGATGAGGATTTTGAACGGTTTTGTGAGATGATTAGACCTATCTTTTTGTGTATGCGTTTGACTGATATGCTTAAAATGCCTCCTTATGCTAAGTATATGAAAGAAATTGTTACTAATAGGAGAAAGATACCAGAAGCTGAAATTTTCACCATGCTTACTAATTATACTTTTAAGGGTGGAATACCAAAGAAACTTGGAGATCCAGGGATACCCACTATACCATGCTCCATTAACGGAAACTATGTTAAAACTGTTTTATGTGATCTTGGAGTCGGTGTTAATGTTATGCCTTTCTATTTGTATCGTAGAGTTTAATTGAATAAGTTGACACCTACTAAAATCTCTTTGCAAATGGCTGATAAATCAACTGCCATGCATATCGGTATTTGTGAGGATGTGCCTGTCCTGGTTGCAAACGTTACTATCTTAACGGACTTTGTTATTCTTGATATTCCCGAGGATGACAGTATGTCGATTATCCTTGGTAGACCCTTTTTTAATACTGCAGGTGTTGTTATTGATTGCAACAAAGGCAATGTCACTTTTCATGTAAATGGTAATGAGCATACGGTACACCTTCCGAAGAAACAACCTCAAGTCAATAGCGTCAATTCTATTGGAAAGATTTCCACTATTGCTATTGGAGGTTTTGAATTCCCTATTCCTACGATCAAACAGAAATATGATGTTCTTATTGTTGGAGAGATGCATATTCCCATTGAGGTAACCTAGTGTTATTCAAAAATTCTCCGATTTTATATTATTCGAAAGAAGTTTGTTAATGAGACTTGATCAACATCATTGACGGATTCCTTTCGATGAACATGAGATGGATGGATTTAGAGAACACCACCTTCTGTACCCAACTTTTACTTTCTGTTATTTAGATTAAATAAAGCAAAATTAGTATTATCTATCTATTTTCTGAATTATCCGTGCAATAAAAAATGTCCCGAAAATAGAAGTCCTCCAAATGCCCTGAAAATTTAAGATGATTTTTTCTAAAATATTTTAAGACTTTTGGCACTGAGTATGCACCAGGGGGCTGCACTAGTGGGCCACAAGGGTGGAGGGCGTGCTCTACCCCCCTGGGCGCGCCCCCTGTCCTTATGGGCCCCACGTGGCCCCCCTCCAATTATTCCAGCACCCATCCACTCCTTCTTCCTCCAGAAAAAATCACCCACCAGCTCAAACCAGTGTTCTAGCTCATCTTGCTGCCATTTTTGATCTCCTTGCTCAATCCATCATTTGCAAAAATGTTTTGGGGGATTGTACTTCGGTATGTGACTCCTCAAATGGTCCAATTAGTTTTTGTTATAGTGCTTTATTTATTACAATTTTTTTCTACTGTAGTGACCTTGTTCTTGAGCTTGCATGTCAAATTTATATGGTCCAAAGTAGTTTTGATGCATGATATAGCCTCTAGACTCTTGTAGGACTAGTTGCTATCAATTTTGTTGAGTTTGGTTCACTTTTATTTTGAGTCACCGAAAATTCCAGAATTTTAGAGAAAAGAAAATGTCTAGGAGAACATATCAAGGTGTCCCTTCAAGAGAGCAAGCACCGAGGCTCGCGATACGCGAACCAGACATTGAACTGCCAAGAGATGCTCAAGTGCGGCCTTGTGAATGGTCGTCGGATGAATTTATGATTCACGCAAGGTTCAAGGATGAGTTTGATGCCTACGTACAAAATGCCGGAATTGAGGACTTCGTGTCAGATAAGTGCTGACAACATTATTACCTCACTGATTCCTTTGTGCAGAGGTTTGAATTTTCATCCAAGCGGAATACCCATACTGTCATGTTTGCTCTTTATGATGAATCGTATACCATGGACCTAGAAGACTTTCATGTTGCATGCAAAATCCCATAGTGGGGTAGTCTCAATGAGCCTCACAAATTTGAATATTGTGATTTCCTTGATAGTATCACAGCGGGGGAAACTAGAAACATTACACAAGCCACCATAGGGAGCATTCACTTTCCTGCTATACATTATTTCTCTCTCTTCATAGGTAGATGCATTAACGGTAAACACGAGCATAGCCATCTTTTTGTTTCGGATCTTAGTATCCTTAAAAGTGCGGTTTTAGGTGATAAGAGTTATGATTTGGGAGCAATTATTGCAAGAAGGTTACACCTTAATGCTAAAGATGGAGATTTATTTGGAGGGATATATCTTACTCATTTAGCCAACTATTTAGGTGTACGTATAAGAGGATATGATGTTGAGCTGCCACCTTTTTTCTAGATTATGAAGCTATAATTTGTTATCAGTTTCTCAAGAGGGATGGGCAGCACCTTCAGTACCGACTAATCTTTGACAGACGGCGTGCCATCCATATTACTCTTCCTGCTCCTACTTTCTTTGACTTTCAGGCAATAGGAAGATATTTTATAACCAAAGAGGAGGTGAACGCATATGAGAGAGAGGCGGAGACTATCCGCCTTCAGGAGGAAGCTCGCCTAGCAGTAGCTGCTGCAGCACAATACAACCCCAACTATGATTTCGGATATCATCCACGCAAGTGGTGGCTCTAGACCAACTTAGCAAAAGCCTAAGCTTTGGGGAGTACGTATTTCTCACCGACATTACATTCATGTTCACACATCCATTCCAGTTGTCGGTGTTCATACTTTCTCATTGTATCATCAAAATTAGTTTATCTTTCTCGCTTTCTTCTTGTGTGTTTGAAATTTTTTAGAAAACCCAAAAATATTTCCTTCTTCTTTTTGTCTTTTCTTTCTAGCTCGTTTCTTAGTAGTCTATAGTATTAAAATAAAATCCAAAAATATTTCTCGTTCTTACTTTGTTTGTTGGGAGCTTTCCCGTGTAAATAGTTTTCTCATTCTTGTTTTGCTCTCTTCAGAAAAATAAAAACTCCAAAAATATTTCAGTACGTTTCTTTGAAATTCTTTTCTTTTCTTTGGGGGTCGAGAGGAGAAGACCACAATGAAAATGATGAGTGGCTCTCATATGCATTATTGTTGAACTAAAAAAGAGCCCATATTGTCTTCTCCTTTGAATAAATGTTGCAGATTCCTGCTTAGTCCAATGCATGTGCACTATTATTATTATTCACACCGTTCGGTCATGCAAGTGAAAGGCAATAATGACTATATATGATGAAACGATTGAGATGGAGAAAAGCTAGTATGAACTCGACCTATTTTGTTTTTGTAAATATAATTAGCTTGTCATTCCTGATTCAACCCATTATGAATGAAAATGTTTGCAATGACAATTAGAGATTATAGTTACTCATGCCATGCTTAATTAGCTAGGAGCTTATAATGGTTTACCTTGCGTGCCAACATGCTTTTAAAATGATTGTGATGTAGTATGATAGGCTGGTATCCTCCTATGAATGATCTAAGTGGCTCGACTTGGCACATGTTTACACATGTAGTTGAAACAAAATCAACATAGCCTCCACGATATTTATGTTCATGGTAATTTATATCCTACTCATGCTTGCACTCAATGTTGGTTAATCTCAAGGCATGTTTATGACCGTTGTTGCTCTCTAGCTGGTCGCTTCCCACTCTCTTGCTAGCCTTTACCTATACTAAGCGGGAATAATGCTTGTGCATCCACTTCCATAAACTCAAAGTTGTTCCATATGAGTCCACCATACCTACGTATATGCGGTATTTACATGTCGTTCCAAGTAAATTTGCATGTGCTAAACTCTAAACCTTCAAATGAAATTATGTTTTGTATGCCCAAATCGCTCATGTGGCGAGTGAGGGTTATCTTTATCTGATGCTAGGTGGGTTATTCTCACGATGACTGGACTCCGCTTGTCATTCACGAGAAAATGGCCGGTAATCGGGATACCCAATCCCATGATCAAAAGATCAAAAATCAAATCAAAATATAATTAAACAAAGCTCCCCCAGGACTGTTGTTGGTTTGGACGGTGCCCGTTGTTTCGAATAAGCCGTGGAGTGTGTTTCATGGTGGAGGGGGTAAAACTTTACCATTTTGTTTGGGAACCACCTATAATGTATGTAGCATGGAAGATATTGAGAACTCTTTGTCGTAGCATTGACAAACAAAGCATATCGCTCAAAATTATATTAATCTCTGATTCAAAAACTTGAGCTCTGGCACCTCTGCAAACCCATGCTTCCCTCTGCGAAGGGCCTATCTATTTACTTTTATTGCTGAGCCATCATACTCCTATAAAAAGCACCAGTTGGAGAGCACCTCTGTCATTTATATGCTTTGTTATTAATTGATATTGAGTATGAGTGTGAGTGGATCTCTTTAACCATGAATGACAATGTCTACTCAGTCCTTGATCTTCTTAGGTGCTCTGCATTTATGTTTTGCGGACCCAGAAATGGCTAGCGAGATACTATTTTGTCATATTATATCATGATTGTTTTGAGAAAGTGTTGTCATCCAAGATTTATTATTATTTCTCTCTAGTTGCTTATGCCATTGATATGAGTAAATATGAGACCTAAACATTATTGTTAATGTGGTTAGTTCATAATCTATGCTGAAAATTTGAATGCTGGCTTTACATATTTACAACAACAAGATCAAACAGAGTTTGTAAAAGTTTTTCTTTGTCACTTTCAGTTTATCAACAGAATTGCTTGAGGACAAGCAATGGGTTAAGCTTGGGGGAGTTGATACGTCTCCATCGTATCTACTTTTCCAAACTCTTTTGCCCTTGTTTTGGACTCTAATTTGCATGATTTGAATGGTGGAACTAACCCGGACTGATGTTGTTTTCAGCAGAATTTCCTTGGTGTTATTTTTGTGCATAAATAAAAGTTCTCGGAATGACCTGAAACTTCACGGAGAATATTTTCAGAATATATAAAAAATATTGACGAAAAGAATCACCGGAGGGGGCCCACACACTGGCCACGAGGGTGGCCCCCCAAGGGCACGCCCCCTACCTTGTGGGCCCCTAGAGCTCCACCGACGTCAACTCCAACTCCATATAATCGCTTTCAGGGAGAAAAAAATCAAGAAGAAGACCCATCACATTTTACGATACGGAGCCGCCGCCACCTCCTGTTCTTCATCGGGAGTCCTGATCTGGAGTCCGTTCGGGGCTCCGGAGAGTGGATATTGTCGCCGTCGTCATCATCAACCATCCTCCATCACCAATTTCATGATGCTCACCGTCGTGTGTGAGTAATTTATTCGTAGGCTTGCTGGACGATGATGGGTTGGATGAGATTTATCATGCAATCGAGTTAGTTTTGTTAGGGTTCGATCCCTAGTATCCAGTATGTTCTGAGATTGATGTTGCTATGACTTTGCTATGCTTGATGCTTGTCACTAGGGCCCGAGTGCCATGATTTCAGATCTGAACCTATTATGTTTTCATGAATATATTTGTGTTCTTGATCCTATCTTGCAAGTCTATAGTCACCTACTATGTGTTATGATCCGGTAAACCCAGAGTGACAATAACCGGGACACTTCCCAGTGATGACCATAGTTTGAGGAGTTCATGTATTCACTAAGTGCTAATGCTTTGCTCCTGTAATCTATTAAAGGAGGTCTTAATATCCCTTAGTTTCCATTAAGACCCCGCTTCCACGGGAGGGTAGGACAAAATATGTCATGCAAGTTCTTTTCCAGAAGCACGTATGACTATATTCGGAATAGATGCCTACATTACATTGATGAATTGGAGCTAGTTCTATGTCACCTTAGGTTATAACTGCTACATGACGAATATTATCTGACATCTATCATTGCCGATACATTGCCTACGAGTTTGTTCCATATAGATACTTGCTTTGTTACTTTTGTTACTGCTACTGTCATTGTCGGCGTCCTGGGAACGGGGGTACCAAAACTTGCCTGCCCGCGGCCCAGGGCGTGGCCCGTCCAGCGGCCTAGTACGGCCCAACCTCATCAGCAACCACTCAAGACCCTCGCGAGGGGTCAAGCCTCGCCAGGCAGACGATGCAAGACCTCCCCTGGGGCGGCGTCACTAGGCTAACTCCCGAGGAGCGGAGATATCAAAGCAAGGGGCACCTCACAAGGTTCCCGTGACGTGAGCCATGACGACAAGGACAGGCAGGCGCCAGCAGGCGCAGGATGCCAGTTTCCTATTCGGTGCTAAAGGGGAAAGCGTAGGCGATGAGTCCCGAGGCATCAGGCAAAGATTTCCATATCGGTGCAACAATACCAAGACCAGCAGGATAGCAGAGCGGAGGTCACCGTGAAGCCCACAGCAGCATCACCACCAGAACCTTTGGCAGGCAAAGACCACCTTTTGTCAGGATAGCTTGTACTAGTTCTCCCCCCTTCAACCGTTCTGGGATCCCTTCCCGCCCAATATTTGGGAAGAGGACCCGGGCCTCTATAAATAGGACTAGCCACCACCATAGAAACGGGATCGGATCATCTAGATCACCCACACACCCACAAGCTCACTCGAGCTCAAGAACACCTATCCTCAGGAGGTTGTTCTTCCCATGTACTAGTTCATCCTTAGCCTAGAAGGCAATCCACCACACCACACTGGATTAGGGTATTACACCACAACGGTGGCCTGAACCAGTATAAACCCTTATGTCCCTTGTTCTTCGAGTTCGATGAGCTAGGCCAGGAATCGGTGCGAGAGCGAACTAGAACGGAAGGGAGAGATCTTCGTGTGCACCCAAGTGTTCGAACCTCAAGGGTTTGCCAAAACCGACGATCTGACATTTGGCGCGCCAGGTAGGGGTGCGCCGGATCTTCTCTTTCGTCGTTTGGTTCGTTACCACTCCGCAGTCTCGATGGCCGACGATCAGGGGGTTCATGTTGACCGCTGGGCAGCCTGGCCCACGCGGATGGCTCCGTCCTCCCATGAAGGCCTCAACCCCATGCTTCAGGCGGCCCCTGCACCGCCTAACGCCACCGGCCGCGGGCATCACGGACCTGCAACCTCTGCCCTGGCATCACAGCGCGCACGCTCCGCAGTGCGATCTTCGAACTACGCCGCGGCAATAGAATCGCACACCTGACAGGAGCAGGCGAACATGAGGGATGCGCTCATCATGGCGCGAGAACTGTTCCGGTGCAGGCTGGCCGAGGGCGGCCGTGACGTGTTGCTGGAACGCGCCGCCGAACTGCTAGACTGCGCCTGCAGGGGCGTGCCACAGTTTTGTTCCTCACCCACGCCCCAAGTCGCGGGTGAGGCGCACACGAGGTCCCGACAAGCTTGCGCGCCCCTGGGGCGATGGAGGGCCCTGGCAACACCAACATGGGCGTTGGCGTCATCCGTCCAACCGCGGCGACTTCGTCACATGCGGGAGCAAGCGCTGGCGGCCCCTTACGAGGGCGCGCCGGAGTACAACCCAGCGGCCGCCAAGGCCAGGTGCCGCAGCTGGAAGTTCAAGGCGCGGGGCACTAGGGTGGTGTCCTCTGTGGGGCAGCCGATGATGCCTACGTGCCCCGCATGGTGAACCTGGCGTACGCGTTCGGGGAAGGCCCCAATGCCTTCCTCGGGCCGAGATGAAACGATGGGACGCTCGAAGCAGGAGATTACCACGACTCGCCTGGGGGCTCCGTCGACCCCTTCAACGACGACGACAGGGTGTAGCAGGTATCGCAGCAGCAGGTGTGCACTAACAATGGGCTGCAGGTGAACCAGACCACAGCCATGGTCGGAGACCCAAGAGCGGCGGTTCCGCCCTCGACCGGAGCAGAACGCTGGGGGCTGCGCGTGGAGGGCCTGGAGCCGCGGCCTCCCCCGCGCCGCGTGGAACAAGGTAACATGCGGAGGTAGGTCCTCTGTCGGGGGGAGCATCGACAAGCCCTCCCCCTCCCGGCAGAGGGCCCGTGGTCGCCGAGGGCGCTGCTGCCGTCCCCCTTGCCCCTTGGTCTCGTCCTGGTTTCCGGACGCCCCAACGGTGGTCAGGGGCAGCACAAGGTGGGGCCTGTTGGGGAACGTAGCAGAATTCAAAAAAATTCTATGCTTTCACCAAGATCCAACTAAGGAGACATCTAGCAACGAGCAAGTAAGAGTGCATCTACATACCATTATGTAGATCGCGTGCGGAAGCTTTCGAAGAAGCGTGGATGAAGTAGTCGTACTCTTCGCGTTCTTCGTCACCGATGATCTAGCGCCGAACGGACGGCACCTCCGCGTTCAACACACGTCCGGTACAGCAACGTCACCTCCTTCTTGATCCAGCAAGGGGGGAAGGAGAAGTCGTCAGAGATCCAGCAGCACAACGGCGTGGTGGTGGATGCAGTGGAGATTGCAGCAGGGCTTCGCCGGGCGCCCTGCGTTTGAGGAGACGGAGTTGTGACGGGAGGGGGAGAGGCGCCAGGGCAAGGGTGCGGCTGCCCTCTCCCCCCCCCCCACATATATATATAGGGGCCAGGGGGTGCGCCAACCCCTGCAGATCCAATCTGCAAGGGGGGCGGCGGCCAGGGGGGAGTCCTTGCCCCCCAAGGCAAGTGGCGCCCCCTCCCCCCTAGGGTTTCAACCCTAGGCGCATGGGGAGGTAGGCCCAAGTGGTGCGCCAGCCCATTAGGGCTGGACACTTCCCCCTTGCGGCCTAGGGGCCCCATCGGGATGGATGGCCCCACCCGGTTGACCCCCGGGACCCCTCCGGTGGTCCCGGGACGCTCCCGGTGACCCCCGGAGATCACCCGATGGCCGAAACCTGACTTCCTATATACAAATCTTTACCTCCGGACCATTCTAGAACTCCTCGTGACGTCCGGGATCTCATCCGGGACTCCGAACAACTTTCGGGTATCCACATGCATTTATCTCTACGACCCTAGCGTTACCGAACCTTAAGTGTGTAGACCCTACGGGTTCGGGAGACACGTAGACATGACCGAGACCACTCTCCGGTCAATAACCAACATCGGGATCTGGATACCCATGTTGGTTCCCACGTGTTCCTCGATGATCTTCATCGGATGAACCACCATGTCAAGGATTCACTCAATCCCGTATGTTATTCCCTTTGTCCATCGGTACGGTACTTGCCTGAGATTCGATCGTCGGTATTCCCAATACCTTGTTCAATCTCGTCATGGCAAGTCTCTTTACTCGATCCGTAATCCATCATCCCGTGACTAAATACTTAGTCACATTGAGCTCATTATGATGATGTCTTACCGAGTGGGCCCAGAGGTACCTCTCCGTCATACGGAGTGACAACATCCCAGTCTCGGTTCGTACCGACTCAACAGACACTTTCGGAAATACCCGATGCGTACCTTTATAGCCACCCAGTTACGTTGTGACGTTTGGCACACCCAAAGTATTCCTACGGCATCCGGGAGTTGTACAACCTCATGGTCTAAGGAATAAATACTTGACACTGAAAAGCTTATGCATTACGAACTATACGATCTCGTGATATGCTCAGAATTGGGTCTGGTCCATCACATCATTCTCCTAATGATGTGATCCCGTTATCACCGACATCCCATGTCCATGGTCAGGAAACCGTGACCATCTGTTGAACAACGAGCTGGTAACTAGAGGCCTACCAGGGACTTATTGTGGTCTATGTATTCACACATGTATCGCTGTTTCCGTACAATACAATTCAAGCATGAACAACAGACGATTATCATGAACAAGGAAATATAATAATAATACTTTTATTATTGCCTCTAGGGCATATTTCCAACAGTCTCCCACTTGCACTAGAGTCAATAATGTAGTTACATTGTGATGAATCAAACACCCATAGAATTCTGGTGTTGATCATGTTTTGCCCGTGAAAGAGGTTTAGTCAACGGGTCTGCTACATTCAGATCCGTATGCACTTTACAAATATCTATGTCTCCATCCTGAACATAATTCCGGATGGAGTTGAAATGGCGCTTGATGTGCTTGGTCTTCTTGTGAAACCTGGGCTCCTTGGTAATGGCAATAGCACCAGTGTTGTCACAGAAGAGAGTCATCGGGCTTGACGCGCTTGGAATGACTCCTAGGTCGGTGATGAACTCCTTCATCCAGACTCCTTCCTGCACTGCTTCGGAAGCAGCTATGTACTCCGCTTCACATGTAGACGCTGCCACCACGCTCTGTTTGCAACTGCACCGGCTGACTGCCCCTCCATTCAAAATATACACGTATCCGGTTTGAGACTTAGAGTCATCCAGATCTGTGTCGAAGCTAGCATCGACGTAACCCTTTACGACGAGCTCTTCGTCACATCCATAAACGAGAAACATATCCTTAGTCCTTTTCAGGTACTTCAGGATGTTCTTGACCGCTGTCCAGTGTTCCGTACCGGGATCACTTTGGTACCTCCCTACCAAACTTATGGCAAGGTTCCCATCAGGTCTGGTACACAGCATGGCATACATGATAGAACCTATGGCCGAGGCATAGGGAATGACACTCATCTTTTCTCTATCGTCTGCCGTGGTCGGCGACTGAGCCTTGCTCAATCTCATACCTTGCAAAACAGGCAAGAATCCTTTCTTTGACTGATCCAGATTGAACTTCTTCAATATTTTGTCAAGGTATGTACTTTGTGAAAGACCAATGAGGCGTCTTGATCTATCTCTATAGATTTTCATGCCTAATATGTAAGCAGCTTCTCCAAGGTCCTTCATTGAAAAACTTTTATTCAAGTAGGCCTTTACATTTTCCAAGAATTCTATATCATTTCCCATCAGCAATATGTCATCCACATATAATATGAGAAATGCCACAGAGCTCCCACTCACTTTCTTGTAAATACAGGCTTCTCCATAAGTCTGTATAAATCCAAACACTTTGATCACTTCATCAAAGCGAATATTCCAACTCCGAGATGCTTGCACCAGCCCGTAAATCGAGCGCTGGAGCTTGCATACCTTGTTAGCGTTCTCTGGATCGACAAAACCTTCCGGTTGCATCATATACAACTCTTCCTTGAGGAAGCCATTAAGGAATGCTGTTTTGACGTCCATTTGCCATATCTCATAATCATAGAATGCGGCAATAGCTAACATGATTCTGACTGACTTCAGCATCGCTACGGGAGAGAAAGTCTCGTCGTAGTCAATCCCTTGAACTTGTCGATAACCCTTAGCGACAAGCCGAGCCTTATAGATGGTCACATTACCATCTGCGTCTGTCTTCTTCTTAAATATCCATTTGTTTTCTATGGCGTGCCTATCATCAGGCAAGTCCACCAAAGTCCATACTTTGTTTTCATACATGGATTCTATCTCGGATTTCATGGCTCCAAGCCATTTATTGGAATCCGGGCCCGCCATCGCTTCTTCATAGTTCGAAGGTTCACCGTTGTCTAACAACATGATTTCCAGGACGGGGTTGCCATACCACTCTGGTGCGGAACGTGCCCTTGTGGACCTTCGAAGTTCAATAGTAACTTGATCTGTTTCTTCATGATCATTATCATCAACTTCCTCCCTTGTCGGTTCAGGCACCTCAGGAACAGTTTCCTGCGCTGCACTACTTTCCGGTACAGGAGGGGTGACTGTCACCTCATCAAGTTCTACTTTCCTCCCACTCACTTCTTTCGAGAGAAACTCTTTCTCCAGAAAGGATCCATTCTTGGCAACAAAGACTTTGACTTCGGATCTGTGGTAGAAGGTGTACCCAATTGTTTCCTTTGGGTATCCTATGAAGACGCATTTTTCCGATTTGGGTTCGAGCTTTTCGGGTTGAAGTTTCTTGACATAAGCATCGCAACCCCAAACTTTTAGAAACGACAGCTTCGGTTTGTTGCCAAACCAAAGTTCATACGGAGTCGTCTCAACGGATTTCGATGGAGCCCTATTTAAAGTGAATGCGGCAGTCTCTAAAGCATAACCCCAAAAAGATAGCGGTAAATCAGTGAGGGACATCATAGATCGCACCATGTCCAACAGATTACGATTTCGACGTTCAGACACACCGTTACGTTGAGGTGTTCCGGGCGGTGTCAATTGTGAAACAATTCCACAGCTCCTAAGGTGTGTGCCAAATTCATGACTTAAATATTCACCCCCACGATCCGATCGCAAGAACTTTATTTTTCTGTCACGTTGATTCTCAACCTCATTCTGAAATTCCTTGAACTTTTCAAAGGTCTCAGACTTGTGTTTCATCAAATAGATATACCCGTATCTACTCAAGTCATCTGTGAGGGTGAGAACATAACGATAGCCTCCGCGAGCCTCCACACTCATTGGACCGCACACATCGGTATGTATGATTTCCAATAAGTTGGTTGCTCGCTCCATTGTTCCGGAGAACGGAGTCTTGGTCATCTTGCCCAAGAGGCATGGTTCGCACGTGTCAAATGATTCATAATCCAGAGACTCTAGAAGTCCATCTGAATGGAGCTTCTTCATACGTTTGACACCAATATGACCAAGGCGGCAATGCCACAAGTATGTGGGACTATCATTATCAACTTTACATCTTTTGGCATCTACACTATGAATATGTGTATCACTACGTTCGAGATTCATCAAAAATAAACCATTGACCAACGGGGCATGACCATAAAACATATCTCTCAAATAAATAGAACAACCATTATTCTCCGATTTGAAAGAGTAGCCATCTCGCATAAGACGAGATCTAGAAACAATGTTCATGCTCAAAGCTGGTACTAAATAACAATTATTGAGGTTTAAAACTAATCCCGAGGGTAGATGTAGAGGTAGCGTGCCGACGGCGATCACATCGACCTTGGAACCATTCCCGACGCGCGTCGTCACCTCATCCTTTGCCAGTCTCAGTTTATTCCGCAGCTCCTGTTTTGAGTTACAAATGTGAGCAACTGTACCGGTATCAAATACCCAGGAGCTACTACGAGTGCTGGTAAGGTACACATCAATAACATGTATATCATATATACCTTTGACGTTGCCGGCCTTCTTGTCTGCTAAGTATTTGGGGCAGTTCCGCTTCCAGTGACCCGTTCCCTTGCAATAAAAGCACTCTGTCTCAGGCTTGGGTCCATACTTTGGCTTCTTCCCGGCAACAGGCTTGCCAGGCGCGGCAACTCCCTTGCTGTCCTTCTTGAAGTTCTTCTTACCCTTGCCTTTCTTGAACTTAGTGGTTTTATTGACCATCAACACTTGATGTTCTTTCTTGATGTCCACCTCCGCTGATTTCAGCATCGAATACACCTCGGGAATGGACTTCTCCATCCCCTGCATATTGAAGTTCAACACGAAGCTCTTGAAACTTGGTGGGAGCGACTGTAAGATTCATTCCCAGCTGAGACAAGCGATTGTGCAATCCAGAAATCTTGAGGATGTGCTCACTGACAGAACTGTTTTCCTCCATCTTACAGCTGTAGAATGCGTCGGAGACATCATATCTCTCGACTCGGGCATGAGCTTGGAAAACCATTTTCAGCTCTTCGAACATCTCATATGCTCCGTGGTGCTCAAAACGTTTTTGGAGCCCCGACTCTAAGCTGTAAAGCATGCCGCACTGAACCAGGGAGTAATCATCACTACACGACTGCCAGACGTTCAAAACGTCTTGGGCCGCATTGGGAGCAGGTGCTTCACCTAGCGGTGCTTCAAGGACATATGATCTCTTGGCAGCTATGAGGATAATCCTCAGGTTACGGACCCAATCCGTATAGTTGCTACCATCGTCTTTCAGCTTGGTTTTCTCTAGGAACGCGTTGAAGTTGAGGGAAACTGGAGCGTGGGCCATTTGATCTACAAGAGATATTGTAAAGAGTTTAGACTAAGTTCATGATAATTAAGTGCATCTTAATCAAATTTTAATGAACTCCCACTCAGAATGACATCTCTCTAGTCATCTAAGTGATACACGATCCGCATCGACTAGCCCGTGTCTGATCATCACGTGAGATGGACCAGTCATCAACGGTGAACATCTTCATGTTGATCGTATCTTCTATACGACTCGTGTTCGACCTTTCGGTCTTCCGTGTTCCGAGGCCATGTCTGTACATGCTAGGCTCGTCAAGTGAACCCTAAGTGTATCGCGTGTGTAAATCTGGCTTACACCCGTTGTATGCGAACGTTAGAACCTATCACACCCGATCATCACGTGGTGCTTCGGAGCAACGAACTTTAGCAACAGTGCACAGTTAGGGGAAACACAATTCTTGAAATTTTAGTGAGAGATCATCTTATTTACTACCGTCGTTCTAAGTAAACAAGATGCATAAACATGATAAACATCACATCCAATCAATTAAAGTGACATGATATGGCCAATATCATCTTGCTCCTTGGATCTCCATCTTCGGGGCACCATGATCATCTTGTCACCGGCTCGACACCATGATCTTCATCATCATGATCTTCATCATCGTGTCTTGAAGAAGTCGTCACGCCAACTATTACTTCTACTACTATAGCTAACGTTTAGCAATGAAGTAAAGTAATTACATAACGTTATTCAGTGACACGCAGGTCATACAATAATTAAGACAACTCCTATGGCTCCTGCCGGTTGTCAAGTTCATCGACATGCAAGTCGTGATTCCCTATTACAAGAACATGATCAATCTCATACATCACATATATCATTCATCACATCTTCGTTTTGGCCATACCACGTCACATAGCACATGCTGCAAAAACAAGTTAGACGTCCTCTAATTGTTGTTGCAAATTTTTACGTGGCTTCTATAGGATTTCTAGCAAGAACATTTCTTACCTACGCCAAAACCACAACATGATTTGTCAACTTCTATTTACCCTTCATAAGGACCCTTTTCATCGAATCCGATCCGACTAAAGTAGGAGAGACAAATACCCGCCAGCCACCTTATGCATCTAGTGCATGTCTGTCAGTGGAACCAGTCTCACGTAAGCGTACGTGTAAAGTCGGTCCGGGCCGCTTCATCCCACAATACCGCCGAATCAAGATTGACTAGTAACGGTAAGAAAATTGAACAAACTCAAACACCCACAACTGCTTTGTGTTCTACTCGTGCAAGATGCTACGCATAAAACCTGGCTCTGATACCACTGTTGGGGAACGTAGCAGAATTCAAAAAAATTCTACGCTTTCACCAAGATCCAACTAAGGAGACATCTAGCAACGAGCAAGTAAGAGTGCATCTACATACCGTTATGTAGATCGCGTGCGGAAGCTTTCGAAGAAGCGTGGATGAAGTAGTTGTACTCTTCGCGTTCTTCGTCACCGATGATCTAGCGCCGAACGGACGGCACCTCCGCGTTCAACACACGTCCGGTACAGCAACGTCACCTCCTTCTTGATCCAGCAAGGGGAAGGAGAAGTCGTCAGAGATCCAGTAGCACAACGGCGTGGTGGTGGATGCAGTGGAGATTGCAGCAGGGCTTCGCCGGGCGCCCTGCGTTTGAGGAGACGGAGTTGTGATGGGAGGGGGAGAGGCGCCAGGGCAAGGGTGTGGCTGCCCTCTCCCCCCCCCCACATATATATAGGGGGCCAGGGGGTGCGCCAGCCCCCTGCAGATCCAATCTGCAAGGGGGGGCGGCGGCCAGGGGGGAGTCCTTGCCCCCCAAGGCAAGTGGCGCCCCCTCCCCCCTAGGGTTTCAACCCTAGGCGCATGGGGAGGTGGGCCCAAGTGGTGCGCCAGCCCATTAGGGCTGGACACTTCCCCCTTGCGGCCTAGGGGCCCCACCGGGATGGGTGGCCCCACCCGATTGACCCCCGGGACCCCTCCGGTGGTCCCGGGACGCTCCCGGTGACCCCCGGAGATCACCCGATGGCCGAAACCTGACTTCCTATATACCAATCTTTACCTCCGGACCATTCCGGAACTCCTCGTGATGTCCGGGATCTCATCCGGTACTCCGAACACCTTTCGGGTATCCACGTGCATTTATCTCTACGACCCTAGCGTTACCGAACCTTAAGTGTGTAGACCCTACGGGTTCGGGAGACACGTAGACATGACCGAGACCACTCTCCGGTCAATAACCAACAGCGGGATCTGGATACCCATGCTGGTTCCCACGTGTTACTCGATGATCTTCATCGGATGACCACCGTGTCAAGGATTCACTCAATCTTGTATGTTATTCCCTTTGTCCATCGGTACGGTACTTGCCCGAGATTCGATCGTCGGTATTCCCAATACCTTGTTCAATCTCGTCATGGCAAGTCTCTTTACTCGATCCGTAATCCATCATCCCGTGACTAACTACTTAGTCACATTGAGCTCATTATGATGATGTCTTACCGAGTGGGCCCAGAGGTACCTCTCCGTCATACGGAGTGACAACATCCCAGTCTCGGTTCGTACCGACTCAACAGACACTTTCGGAAATACCCGATGCGTACCTTTATAGCCACCCAGTTACGTTGTGACGTTTGGCACACACAAAGTATTCCCACGGCATCCGGGAGTTGTACAACCTCATGGTCTAAGGAATAAATACTTGACACTGAAAAGCTTATGCATTACGAACTATACGATCTCGTGATATGCTCAGAATTGGGTCTTGTCCATCACATCATTCTCCTAATGATGTGATCCCGTTATCACCGACATCCCATGTCCATGGTCAGGAAACCGTGACCATCTGTTGATCAACGAGCTGGTAACTAGAGGCCTACCAGGGACTTATTGTGGTATATGTATTCACACATGTATCGCTGTTTCCGTACAATACAATACAAGCATGAATAACAGACGATTATCATGAACAAGGAAATATAATAATAATACTTTTATTATTGCCTCTAGGGCATATTTCCAACAGGGCCCTCGTTTGGAAATATGAAGTAAGGCTCACGCCTATGAAGGTCTCCGCTCGTGCTACTCTCACGTAATAATTAGTGGGGATGTACACGCCCCGGAGTCTCCGGAGTGCCGCCCTCGGGCCTCGGGGGCTCCCTCCCACGTCCTAGTGGTAGCACTTAGCTCCGCGCTCGTGGAAGACCTGAAGCCTAGATAGGTGTTGGACGCGGCTATTTGCTTTCCTCTCCCTTTCTTTGTAACTTGGTTCACCGCCTTTTCGGATCGAATTTCAAGTCTTACTCGTTGCCAAAAATGGGAGGAATTTTCCGTTGATTTCTGCTGGATTTTGTCGCCTTTTGGCCGTTTTTAAAGCTCGTACCTCGAGCCCTCCAGCTCGGGGACCAGAAGGCCCATCTCACCTGTAGGATCTCTGTAACCTCGGCAGGAACCCCATGGGGCAAGAGCCTACGCGCCACAAAATTGCCGCGTAGGCATCCTGCCGCGGTCCGTAGGACACCCCTGGCCCCGCTCCCCGGAGTGGGGCCACGTGCTGCTCAGGAAGCTCAGGGCCGCGGATCCCTAGCGATCTACCCCAGAGGAGAGGAGTGCCAACAGCGTCGTAACCTGCAAGAGGTCAGGTAAGATCTAGGTGAGTTACAATGACAACCCAGCTCAGAAAACTCGAGGACGCGCGTCCCAGGTTCGGCTCTAAGAAGCAAAAAAGGAAAGTAGAACATTAGTTTACACACATAGGGGGATCCCCCATCAAACTGCTCTCATACCCTACGGGGCCATGTCCAAGTCCTTGCGTGCAGGATCGAGGCGGAGGAGTACAAGCTCAATCGGACATGTTACTCACCGTGTCGTCCGAGTCGCTCTCGTGCACAGTACCGGTGCTGTCGATGGCCTCGTCTTCACCATCGTCAACCGCGCCGCCTTCGTATGCCGCGACCACGGCCTCGTCATCCTCAGTAGCAAAGGCCCTGACCAGAGCATCCACGTTGTCGTCCACCCAGCACGCCAGGTTGTCTCGGATGGCCTGGAGCACTGGGGCGATTGCGGCATCAAAATCAAACTGGGGGTCGATGTTCTGGAGGTAACTGAAGACCTGGGAGAATGCGGGCCCGAGGAGGCTTCGGCTCTTTTCGTCAACAAGCTGGCGGGCCCTCGTGGCCCGGCTCTCCAGGCGCATCACAACCTCAGTGAAGAAGACAAGATGGCCAGCATAATCCTCCACGTGGGGATGAGGGACGTTCTCCTAGCAGATGGCCCCCAGCGCCCGGTTAGCCTTCACCCGGAGAGCCTGGAGCATGGGGGCGTGCTCGTGCTGCAGCAGGAGTCGAAGGCAAGCCTCGTCCTTACTCTGCCGCACGAGAGTCGTGACATCATCAACCTGTCGCTGGAGCAAGTCCAGGTCGGCCTATGCGGAGTCCATCCTGGCTTGAGCAGAAGACTGGGCTACCATGGCGACCCTCTCGCACTGCTGATGTCTACACACGCTTCTACTCTTGTAGACTATGTTGGGCCTCCAAGCGCAGAGGTTTGTAGGACAGTAGCAATTTCCCTCAAGTGGATGACCTAAGGTTTATCGAACTCAGGGAAGTAGAGGTTGAAGATGGTCTCTCTCAAGCAACCCTGCAACTAAGATACAAGAAGTCTCTTCTGTCCCCAACACACCTAATACAACTAGGAGTTGTATAGGTGCACTAGTTCGGCGAAGAGATGTTAAATGGCAAGTGATATGGATGGCAAAACAAAGTAATATAAATCTGTAATAAAAAATGAAGCAAGCAAACAAGTGGTAAACGTGAGCACAAATGGTATTGCAATGGTGGAAACAAGGCCTAGGGATCATAGTTTCACTAGTGGCAACTCCCAACAACATTAACATAATCGAATCACATGATATTTCCCATAAAACATGCAATGGAGACGCACCCGGAGATCATTCCTTCGTGGTCAAGAGAGGACGAGAATTATGTAGGGCTACAAAAGCACACCTCAAAGTTCGTAGTTCTCAATCTAAGGATTTCCCAATGTCACCGCGGCCATCCAAAGAGAGTCCCACAATCACCACAACATATCAAAAGGATAGTCAAAGACAAGCACCAAGAGACTCTCAACCTTCAATCAACACACAAGAGAGGAAATCACTCATGAAAATATTTTTCTAATCCATGTCCAATAGACCGCTGTCACCTTGGTCTCGGGGATTATACTAGATAAAGACAAGTGAGTACATCAATCCAATACATAGAGGAAGGGGAAATATCATGGGATTACCCTAGATTAACATAGCCTATGATCACAACGAAGATCACATCATGGGAGAGAGAGATAACCACATATCTACACGTACGAGCCCTCGGCCCCGGAGGAAACTACTCACGCATGAACATGGTGAGGAGGAGGTTGATGATGGTGTTGATGGAGAGGTGCAGCCCCGCGAGGAGGAGATGGTCGGCGGCAGCCACGGAGGCGGCGGCGGCCCTAAGGGGCAGCGGCTCCTTGGCCCCCCTTCTTCCTTGTGGATGGTGCTGCAATGGTGCTGGTCCTCCCCTCCAAGACGGCGGCTCGGGAGGAGGAAAATTCGTGGCCCTTGGTGACCTAGGTTTTCTCTCTTTATATAGACTCTCGGATTTCTGTCATCAGATTTTGGGCCTCAGTAAAACGGGCTAAACTCGGCCGTCCGGACTCCGATTTGGACGAATTTTATATCCAGAAGCATCGCCTCGAAATTACCCACAACTTTCGCAACTAGACTTTTTCCGTTTGACGTCGTCTTAGGCAGGAACGTGACAATCTTTAAAATACGTTCTCAGACAGATTTCAGGAAAGTCAGAGTCCTACTCCAATACGACTCCTTTTGCGTTTTTGTCAATTTCCAAGTAATTCCTACACAATAAAGTGTAAAACAAAAACATTGTGCACTTTTGCAACCATTAGTAGGTTAGTCCAAATATGATCAAAAGTGTATGGAAGTGTATAAATATCATAGCAATATCACACAAAAAAAGGCATGGAGCAAGCAGAAATTATAGATACGTTTTGGACGTATCAACATCTCCAAGCTTAATTCCTGCTCGTCCTCGAGTAGGTAAATGATAACAAGCATAATTTCTGTAGTGATATGCTATTAACCATATAGGACTTTTTCATAGTCATATGACAAAAGCTTACTGAGACAATGAATCTATAGTAATTAAGTTGCCTCATGAGAAAATCACAAAGAACTGAAAGTTTTACAATATGATATTGAAACATCAAATAGATTTGTAATGAACATGATGTGAAAATATGATAAAGTGATATCTAGCTTGCCCCCTTTAGTGAAGCAAAACATAAATGTAGGGGCACCTCCAAGGTTTAAGTGATGATTAGATACAATGATTTCAAAATAAACAATATCACAATCATGCAAAAGACAATGCTACTTTGGGACAATGCACATTACACTCAGAATGACAATCATGCTCTCAGTAGTTGGTGCTTTTAAAAGAGGGTGGAGACTCTCGAACCGTGGCTTTTGTTGGCAAGGTTGAAAACCCGTAGTCGGAAACAAAGACAAAACATGTACCAGAGCTCTTGGTTTTAAAACAGAGGTAATAATTTTTTTTAGATCATGCATGTTTCGTCAACGAATGCTAGCAGACAACTCAATCACTTCTTGAGATGGACAAGTTTCGAGGAACGGCTCCCGAATGAGGACGATCACATCCTCTTAATCTCCTTTGTTTATCACTGCCAAAGTTTTCTGATTTCTCATGAACAAAGCGTGAAGGAGGGTTTGTTTGTTATATTATCTTTTTGAGCCGGGCGCATTCAATGCCAGTTCTTTCTCGTATTATGGGTTTGCACATTATACATGCAATCCCGGGGTGAAGCTTTTCCAACTTAAAAAGATTATGAATTAACTACTACTTCCCCATGGACTTACAACAGAGGCACAAAATAAGAATGCTTTTTCTTTGAATAATTTCGAGATGGCACATGCAAGTCTCCGTTAGGAATGGCAGGTAAATACCATGTAGGAAGGTATGGTGGACTCATATGGCATAACTGGATTAAAGGATGTGGATGCACAAGCAGTCAGTCCGCTTAGTACAGGCGAAGGTTAGCAGAAGACTGGGAGCGACCAACTAAGAGAGCAATGACGGTCATAATCATGCAGAGCGACAAAGCAACATTGAATCAGGCATGGAAGTTATATCGCTACTCAGAAACAAAAGATCATCAAGGCTTGACAGACTTTCTTTACAGTCTTAAATATGCGTGAGCATACGCCAAGTCAATCAAAATAAATTCTTTGAAGGAAGATATTACTAAACCATACCACATCATAGGCAAACAAATCATGTTGGTACTCCAATAACACATTGGGAATCCCCCAGCTATTTGAGACTAACCATAAGAAAACATGAACTACTAAGCGTCATTATGCACGTAGCATCTTTATCATAGACATATCAACCAATGCAACGGAAGCAAACTCTCTTAATAAGATAAACATGATAACTAAAGAGAGTTCAAGCAACCAACTAAACAAAAGCTCTTTAAAAAGATAAGCATGAAAGTTAAGAGCTAAGCATGATAGTAGCTATTAAAAAGACAAAGAACACACACAGCAAAGATAGACATGCAAATTCTATGTTATGTTCTAGGTAGAAGTGGAGCGTGTTTCTCTCCCACATAAAGAAAGCTGAGTTCCGACTCGTTATGAAAAGCTAAATAAAACTAAAAGGAAAACTAAAACAAGACGCTCCAAGCATAGCACATAACACATGAAGTGATAAAAATATAGTGGAACGAAGGAGGAACTGATAATGTTGATGGAGAAGGGGATGCACGGGGGCATCCCCAAGCTTAGACGCTTGAGTCTCCTTGAATATTTCTTGGGGGTGCATGGAGGCATCCCCAAGCTTGAGCGTTTGACACTCCTGAATCATTTTATCATCTTCCCTCGCACACTTGAAAACTCCCTTCATACATAACTCATCATAATCTGATTAGCGAGGTTAGTACCCATAATAAAATAATTGTTCCTTGCTGGAAATAAAGATATTCTTGAAGTTCTACTGTTTCTCAAGATTGCCAAAAGTTTTTTGCAAAGAAAAAGCAAGCTCAAGGTTTGCAAAATGAAGGAGAGGCAAAACAGGACAGAATCTGTGAAAAACAGACCAGCAGGTAGTAAATGATTTTTTCGGGGCACTTCTGCAACTCTAATAAAAAACTCAGAACAGACGCCCGAAAGACAATTGTATAGAGCACGCTGTCGAAAAAATTCAGACCAAAAAGATGATCTGGTGATTTTATACGAATTTTTCTATCCAAGGACAGAATATGTTTCCTGGACAGCATGTCACAACTTTTGAACTTTTTGCAATCAGAGGCTAAACTTGGCACAAAGCTGAAAAATAAAGATACATTGATGTTGCTACAGTAGTAACAAACATCAAGACCATTAAAACTGAAAGCAAAGATAACAAGGGTTGTCTCCCTAGAGCTCTTTCTTTATAGCCATAAAGATAGGCTTAAGACTTTAATG
Source organism: Secale cereale (assembly GCA_902687465.1). Lineage (NCBI taxonomy): Eukaryota > Viridiplantae > Streptophyta > Magnoliopsida > Poales > Poaceae > Secale > Secale cereale. The sequence goes on along the minus strand of LR738711.1, from coordinate 690,367,935 downwards.
ATGCTCTCGTAGGAATAGAGTTGAAGAACAAAAGAGAGCATCAAGAAGCAAATACCAAATACATTTAAGCCTAACATGCTTCCTATGCATAGGAATATTGCAATGGAATAATTCATTGAACCACAAAGCAATAAGCATAGGAAGACAAAACAAGTGCAGCTTCAAAACCTTCAACATAAAGAGAGGGAACTTAATATTATTGAAATATCTATAAGCATATGTTCCCTTCTCATAATAATTTTCAGTGGGATCACGAATAAACTCAACAATATAAGCATCACATAAAGCATTGTTACCATGATCCACATGCAAAAAGGTACTCTTACTCTCCACATAAGCATCTTTGGGGAGCCCATGGTTAGGACTTTTTAGCATTAACGTTTTCAGTCTCCCCCAAGCTTGAGCTACGCTCTCTCCGTCATGAGGATAGAAATTATAAACATAATTCCCATTCTCATGGACTTCATGAAGAGGATAAAACTTGGAGTAAAAGAGAGACATAAGCTCTTGCCAATCAAGCAAGTGCGAGTTATCGAGAAGCTTATACCAATCTGAAGCTTTATATATAAGTGATATGACGAACAATTTCCTCATGACAAACTCCATTGATACACCTACAAGCTTAAATAATGAACATAGTTGTGACAGATATAGCAAGTGTTCACCGGGATGTCTGTCTCCTGCATAACGATTAGCCAAAATATAATCGATAATATCAGCTGGTATTTTATAGGGCACAATTTCAGTAGGGGGAGGAGCAACCACCACAGGTGTGGGGCGTCTTCCCACAAGCAACGAACTAAGAATGCGGTTTTCCATAAACATAACTAATGAAATAAAAACAAGAAACAAAAAGATTTAATTGCAAGATCTAAAGATATACCTTCAAGCACTCACTTCCCCGGCAACGGCGCCAGAAATAGCTTGATGTCTACACACGCTTCTACTCTTGTAGACTATGTTGGGCCTCCAAGTGCAGAGGTTTGTAGGACAGCAGCAATTTCCCTCAAGTGGATGACCTATGGTTTATCGAACTCAGGGAAGTAGAGGTTGAAGATGGTCTCTCTCAAGCAACCCTGCAACTAAGATACAAGAAGTCTCTTGTGTCCCCAACACACCTAATAAAACTAGGAGTTGTATAGGTGCACTAGTTCGGCGAAGAGATGTTAAATGGCAAGTGATATGGATGGCAAAACAAAGTAATATAAATCTGTAATAAAAAGTGCAGCAAGCAAACAAGTGGTAAACGTGAGCACAAATGGTATTGCAATGGTGGAAACAAGGCCTAGGGATCATAGTTTCACTAGTGGTAACTTGCAACAACATTAACATAATCAAATCACATGATATTTCCCATAAAACATGCAATGGAGACGCACCCGGAGGTCATTCCTTCGTGGTCAAGAGAGGACGAGAATTATGTAGGGCTACAAAAGCACACCTCAAAGTTCGTAGTTCTCAATCTAAGGATTTCCCAATGTCACCGCGGCCATCCAAAGAGAGTCCCACAATCACCACAACATATCAAAAGGATAGTCAAAGACAAGCACCAAGAGACTCTCAATCTTCAATCAACACACAAGAGAGGAAATCACTCATGAAAATATTTTTCTAATCCATGTCCAATAGACCGCTGTCACCTTGGTCTCGGGGATTATACTAGATAAAGACAAGTGAGTACATCAATCCAATACATAGAGGAAGGGAAAATATCATGGGATCACCCTAGATTAACATAGCCTATGATCACAACAAAGATCACATCATGGGAGAGAGAGATAACCACATATCTACACATACGAGCCCTCGGCCCCGGAGGAAACTACTCACGCATGAACATGGTGAGGAGGAGGTTGATGATGGTGTTGATGGAGAGGTGCAGCCCCGCGAGGAGGAGATGGCCGGCGGCAGCCACGGAGGCGGCGGCGGCGGCCCTAGGGGGCGGCGGCGGCCCTAAGGGGCAGCGGCTCCTTGGCCCCCCTTCTTCCTTGTGGATGGTGCTGCAATGGTGCTGGTCCTCCCCTCCAAGACGGCGGCTCGGGAGGAGGAAAATTCGTGGCCCTTGGTGACCTAGGTTTTCTCTTTTTATATAGACTCTCGGATTCCCGTCATCAGATTTTGGGCCTCAGTAAAACGGGCTAAACTCGGCCGTCCGCACTCCGATTTGGACAAATTTTATATCCAGAAGCATCGCCTCGAAATTCCCCACAACTTGCGCAACTAGACTTTTTCCGTTTGACGTCGTCTTCGGGCAGTAACGTGACCATCTTTAAAATACGTTCTCAGACAGATTTCAGGAAAGTCAGAGTCCTACTCCAATACGACTCCTTTTGCGTTTTTGTCAATTTCCAAGTAATTCCTACACAATAAAGTGTAAAACAAGAACATTGTGCACTTTTGCAATCATTAGTAGGTTAGTCCAAATATGATCAAAAGTGTATGGAAGTGTATAAATATCATAGCAATATCACACAAAAAAAGGCATGGAGCAAGCAGAAATTATAGATACGTTTTGGACGTATCAACTGCTCTACCTCCTCCAGCTTCATCCTGAGAGCAGCAGTTCTTCCATCAGGTTCCTCCCACTGGAGCTCCAACTTCAGGACATACTCCTTGTCAAGGTCTGCGCTGGCCTTCGCCACCCTATTGTCGATTTCCTCCAAAACTCTGGCCTCACGAGCGGAGACAGCATCCTCGGCCAGGGTCACATGGCGCTCCCTCGCTTCCAGCCGCTCGAGCTCAAGGCTGTGCTCCGTGGCCTCCAGCATCAATGCTTCCTCACGCCGCAAGATCTCCGCCTCTTCGGAAGGTGTCCCTTTTATCGATGCCAAGGCGGTCCTGTGCGCCTCAGCTCATTGTTCCAGGCGGGCGTTCAAGGCTTGAAGCTCCTGCCTGCGCTTCTCTGCAACCTCGCGGCGGCGGTTAGCCTCCCTAGCTTCCTCCAGGGCTCGGGTGTTGGCCTCACGCGAGGCTGCAAGGGACGCCTCGGCCTCCGTGTTGGCACGCTCACGCTGGAGACGCCCGAGGTTGATGGCCACCTTCAGTCGATGCCATTCGTCCATCAGCCGGAGGCCCTCAGTCTCAAGACGGGCATCAACATCCACAAGATATTCCCTGAGTCGATTCAGCGCACTCATCGCCTCCTGAAGAAGCTCATGACGGGTGGCACCCCTCTTGCGCGCAAACTCAAACGCGTGATCGGGACCCTCCTCGGCACTAGAGGCCATTGAAGAAGCTCGAGGAGGCTCGTCCCCTCCCGGTGGGGGCTCGGGGTCTCCTCCGTCCCAGTCATCTTTCGGGCCTCGGCTAGGACCCAGAGGGGCTGGGGCTCGCTGCTCGAAGAAGACACCAGGGCCGAGGTGACCCAACTGTGGTCGACGACCGTGGGGGGAGCCCTCGGCACGCCTTCCGCACCCCAGGCGGGACCACGAAGGAGGAACAACAAGAATGTAGGGTCAACGTGCCAGGCCGGCGTATCCACCCTCCTGGACGGCCTCGCGCCATAGGCGGCACATCGACTGAGGGCGCCCAGGATCGGCGGAGAACTCGAGGCAGCAGGCGACTGCTTCTCAGGAGATTTCTTCGCCTTGGCAGGAGGGGCCCTGAGGAATTACAGTCAGGAGGGAATGCAGCACTCAAGGAATTACAAAGATAAGGTACTCACTCGTCTATGGCAATGTACTTCCTCTGCTTCAACGGTAAGAAGCAACACCACTTCAGCTTGGAGATCCCTTCCTCTTGCGGAGTGCTTCGAAGTTCAGCTCGAGCCGGCCAAAGCCCTGGATGCGGTCAGCAGCGCTAGGCGTGACCGGGGCGGCTCCAGGGGAGGTGCCTCCAGAAACGCTAGGCTGTGCGGGGCCCCCGGCCCCCACCTCAGAACGACTAGATGGGGCCTCGGGGGCTTTGGCCTCGGGAGCACCAGGCAGCGCCAGCCCCTCAGCTGTCCCCTCTGGGCGGCTCTCCTGAGCCCCAGGGGACGGCGCTTCAGGAGCCCCAGGAGACGCCGATGCCGAAGCGGCCGCGCCACCAGCACTCGGCGGCGATCACCCCTCCGCGCCCCTTTCTGGGGCGATCGTCGCGATAACGGCGGACAAGGGAGCCGCGCAGACGGGGTTCTCACGGGACCCGACAAGGCCGAACAGACGAAGCCCCCATTCGTCGAAGGAGAGCATCTGCTTCATGAACTCCACTTTGTTTGAGCAGCAGTACAGAAGACAACCTTCCTCCAGCAAGCGAGCTCGCGCTGGGTCGCCCGTCAGGAGCTCAAGCACCGTGCGCCGTACCACGTGAGGAAGAGCAGACACTTGGAGCCTCATGCGGTTCCCATAGTCGGAGAAGGTCCACATCGGCCGAGAGTGGCGCTAAAGTGGAGCGATGTGGCATTGGATGTACTCCTTCACCATCGTGGGTGCCGTCACCCCAAGCTTCTGCAGCCTGGCTAGCCGGTGCCAAACGGGAGCCAGTTTCTGGTCGCTGAGCTTCTCATGCTTCCAGCCGGAGCTCGGGGCAGCCGGATGTTGGGGAACGTAGCAGAATTCAAAAAAATTCCTACGCTTCACCAAGATCAATCAAAGGAGTCATCTAGCAACGAGCATAAAGGAGTGCATCTACATACCCTTTGTAGATCGCGAGCGGAAACGTTCGAAGGAACGTGGATGATGGAGTCGTACTCGTCGTGATCCCTATCACCGATGATCCCAGCGCCGAATGGACGGCACCTCCGCGTTCAACACACGTACGGTACAGCGACGTCTCCTCCTTCTTGATCCAGCAAGGGGGGGAGAGGTTGATGGAGATCCAGCAGCACGACGGTGTGGTGGTGGATGCAATGGGAAAAGCTGCAGGGCTTCGCCAAGACCCCGCGGGAGGAGAGAGAGGTGTAACGGGGGGGAAGGCGCCAGGGGCTGAGGTGCGGCTTCCCTCTCTCCCCCACTATATATAGGGGCCAGGGGGCGCCGGCCCTAGGAGATTGGATCTCCTAGGGGGCGGCCAAGGGGGTGGCTTGCCCCCCAAGCCAAGGGAGCCGCCCCCCACCCCTAGGGTTCCCAACCCTAGGCGCGGGGGGGGGAGGCCCAAGGGGGGTGCGCCAGCCCACTAGGGGCTGGTCCCCCTCCCCCTACGGCCCATGGGGCCCTCCGGGATGGGTGGCCCCACCCGGTGGACCCCTGGGACCCATCCGGTGGTCCCTGTACACTACCGGTGACCCCCGGAACTCTCCCGGTGGCCGAAACTGGACTTCCTATATATCATTATTTACCTCCGGACCATTACGGAACTCCTCGTGACATCCGGGATATCATCTGGGACTCCGAACAACATTCGGGTTACCGTGTGCATATATCTCTACAACGCTAGCGTCACCGAAGCTTAAGTGTGTAGACCCTATGGGTTCGGGAGACACGTAGACATGACCGAGACGACTATCCGGTCAATAACCAACAACGGGATCTGGATACCCATGTTGGTTCCCACGTGTTCCTTGATGATCTCATCGGATGAACCACGATGTCAAGGATTCACTCAATCCCGTATGCAATTCCCTTTGTCTATCGGTATAGTACTTGCCCGAGATTCGATCGTCGATATACTGATACCTTGTTCAATCTCGTCATGGCAAGTCTCTTTACTCGTTCCGTAATCCATCATCCCGTGACTAACTCCTTAGTCACATTGAGCTCATTATGATGATGTCTTACCGAGTGGGCCCAGAGATACCTCTCCGTCATACGGAGTGACAAATCCCAGTCTCGGTTCGTGCCAACTCAACAGACACTTTCGGAGATACCCGTTGCGTACCTTTATAGCCACCCAGTTACGTTGTGACGTTTGGCACACCCAAATTATTCCTACGGTATCCGGGAGTTGCACAACCTCATGGTCTAAGGAAAAGATACTTGACATTGGAAAAAGCTTAAGCATTAGGAACTACACGATCTTGTGCTAGGCTTAGAATTGGGTCTTGTCCATCACATCATTCTCCTAATGATGTGATCCCGTTATCAATGACATCCAATGTCCATGGCCAGGAAACGGTGACCATCTGTTGATCAACGAGCTAGCAACTAGAGGCTTACTAGGGACACGTTGTGGTCTATGTATTCACACATGTATCGTTGTTTCCGCATAATACATTTCAAGCATGAATAATAGAAAAATATCATGAACAAGGAAATATAATAACAACCATTTTATTATTGCCTCTAGGGCATATTTCCAACAGTCTCCCACTTGCACTAGAGTCAATAATCTAGTTACATTGTGATGAATCGAACACCCATAGAGTTTTGGTGTTGATCATGTTTTGCTCGTGGAAGAGGTTTAGTCAACGGATCTGCGAGATTTAGATCCGTATACACTTTACAAATATCTATGTCTCCACCTTGAACATAATTCCGGATGGAGTTGAAACGGCGCTTGATGTGCTTGGTCTTCTTGTGAAACCTGGGCTCCTTGGCGATGGCAATAGCTCTATTGTTGTCACGGAAGAGAGTCATCGGGCTTGACGCGCTTGGAATGACTCCTAGGTCGGTGATGAACTCCTTCATCCAGACTCCTTCCTGTGTTGCTTCGCAAGCAGCTATGTACTCTGCTTCACATGTAGAATGCGCCACGACGCTCTGCTTGCAACTGCACCAGCTAACTGCTCCACCATTCAAAATATACACGTATCCGGTTTGTGACTTGGAGTCATCCAGATCTGTGTCGAAGCTAGCATCGACGTAACCCTTTACGACGAGCTCTTCGTCACCTCCATAAACGAGAAACATATCCTTAGTCCTTTTCAGGTACTTCAGGATGTTCTTGACCGCTGTCCAATGTTCCATACCGGGATCACTTTGGTACCTCCCTACCAAACTTATGGCAAGGTTCACATCAGGTCTGGTACACAGCATGGCATACATAATAGATCCTATGGCTGAGGCATAGGGGATGACACTCATCTTTTCTCTATCTTCTGCCGTGGTCGGGGACTGAGCCGTGCTCAATCTCATACCTTGTAAAACAGGCAAGAACCCTTTCTTTGACTGATCCATATTGAACTTCTTCAATATCTTGTCAAGGTATGTGCTTTGTGAAAGACCAATGAGGCGTCTCGATCTATCTCTATAGATCTTGATGCCTAATATATAAGCAGCTTCTCCAAGGTCCTTCATTGAAAAACTCTTATTCAAGTAGGCCTTTATGCTCTCCAAGAATTCTATATCATTTCCCATCAACAGTATGTCATCCACATATAATATAACAAATGCTACACAGCTCCCACTCACTTTCTTGTAAATACAGGCTTCTCCCCAAGTCTGTATAAAACCAAACGCTTTGATCACGTCATTAAAGCAAATATTCCAACTCCGAGATGCTTGCACCAGCCCGTAGATCGAGCACTGGAGCTTGCATACCTTGTTAGCATTTTCAGGATCGACAAAAGCTTCCGGCTGCATCATATACAGTTCTTCCTTGAGGAAGCCATTAAGGAATGCCGTTTTGACGTCCATTTGCCATATCTCATAGTCATAGAATGCGGCAATTGCTAACATGATTCGGACGGACTTCAGCTTCGCTACGGGAGAGAAAGTCTCGTCGTAGTCAATCCCTTGAACTTATCGATAACCTTTAGCGACAAGCCGAGCCTTATAGATGGTCACATTACCATCTGCGTCTGTCTTCTTCTTAAATATCAATTTATTTTCTATGGCGTGCCAATCATCGGGCAAGTCCACCAAAGTCCATACTTTGTTTTCATACGTGGATCCTATCTCGCATTTCATGGCTTCAAGCCATTTGTTGGAATCTGGGCCCGCCATCGCTTCTTCATAGTTCGAAGGTTCACCGTTGTCTAACAACATGATTTCCTTGACAGGGTTGCCGTACCACTCTGGTGCGGAACGTGTCCTTGTGGACCTTCGAAGTTCAGTTGTAACTTGATTTGTATCTTCATGATCATCATCATTAACTTCCTCCCTTGTTAGTGCAGGCACCTCAGGAACAATTTCCCGCGCTGCGCTACTTTCCGGTTCGGGAGGGGTGACTGTCACCTCATCAAGTTCTACTTTCCTCCCACTCACTTCTTTCGAGAGAAACTCTTTCTCCAGAAAGGATCCATTCTTGGCAACGAAAACCTTGCCTTCGGATCTGAGGTAGAAGGTGTACCCAATCGTTTCCTTTGGGTATCCTATGAAGGCGCATTTTTCCGATTTGGGTTCGAGCTTTTCAGGTTGAAGTTTCTTGACATAAGCATCGCAACCCCAAACTTTCAGAAACGACATCTTAGGTTTCTTGCCAAACCAAAGTTCATACGGTGTCGTCTCAACGGATTTCGACGGAGCCCTATTTAAAGTGAATGCAGCAATCTCTAAAGCATAACCCCAAAAAGATAGCGGTAAGTCGGTGAGAGACATCATAGATCGCACCATGTCCAACAGAGTACGATTTCGACGTTCGGACACACCATTACGCTGAGGTGTTTCGGGCGGTGTCAATTGTGAAACAATTCCATAGTTTCTTAGGTGCGTGCCAAATTCGTGACTTAAATACTCACCCCCACGATCCGATCGTAAGAACTTTATTTTTCTGTCACGTTGATTCTCAACCTCATTCTGAAATTCCTTGAACTTTTCAAAGGTCTCGAACTTGTGTTTCATCAAGTAGACATACCCATATCTACTCAAGTCATCAGTGAGGGTGAGAACATAACGATAGCCTCCGCGAGCTTCAACACTCATTGGACCGCACACATCGGTATGTATGATTTCCAATAAGTTGGTTGTTAGCTCCATTGTTTCGAAGAACGGAGTCTTGGTCATCTTGCCCAAGAGGCATGGTTCGCACGTGTCAAATGATTCATAATCAAGAGACTCTAGAAGTCCATCTGCATGGAGCTTCTTCATACGTTTGACACCAATATGACCAAGGCGACAATGCCACAAGTATGTGGGACTATCATTGTCAACTTTACATCTTTTGGCATTCAACTATGAATATGTGTATCATCACGTTCGAGATTCATCAAGAATAAACCATTGACCAGCGGGGCATGACCATAAAACATATCTCTCATATAAATAGAACAACCATTATTCTCGGATTTAAATGAGTAGCCATCTCGCATCAAACGAGACCTAGATACAATGTTCATGCTCAAAGCTGGTACTAAATAACAATTATTAAGGTTTAAAACTAATCCCAAGGGTAGATGTAGAGGCAGCGTGTCGAAGGCGATCACATCGACATTGGAACCATTCCCGGCGCGCAACGTCACCTCGTCCTTCGCCAGTCTCCGCTTATTCCGCAGCTCCTGCTTTGAGTTACAAATGTGAGCAACTGCACCGGTATCAAATACCCAGGAGCTAATACGAGCGCTGGTAAGGTACACATCAATAACATGTATATCACATATACCTTTGACGTTGCCGGCCTTCTTGTCTGCTAAGTATTGGGGGCAATTCCGCTTCCAGTGACCCGTTTCCTTGAAATAAAAGCACTCTGTCTCAGGCTTGGGTCCATTCTTTGGCTTCTTCCCAGCAACTGGTTTACCGGGAGCGGCAACTCCTTTGCCGTCCTTCTTGAAGTTCTTCTTACCCTTGCCCTTCTTGAACTTAGTGGTTTTATTCACCATCAAAACTTGATGCTCTTTCTTGATCTCCACCTCCGCTGATTTCAGCATTGAATACACTTCAGGAATGGACTTCTCCATCCCTTGCATATCGAAGTTCAACACGAAGCTCTTGTAGCTAGGTGGGAGCGACTGAAGGATTCTGTCAACGACCGCTTCGTCTGGGAGATTCATTCCCAACTGAGACAAGCGGTTGTGCAACCCAGACAACTTGAATATGTGCTCGCCGACAGAACTATTCTCCTCCATCTTACAGCTGTAGAATGCGTTGGAGACGTCATATCTCTCAACTCGGGCATGAGCTTGGAAAACCATTTTCAGCTCTAGGAACATCTCATATGCTCCGTGGTGCTCAAAACGCTTTTGGAGCCCCGATTCTAAGTTGTAGAGCATGCCGCACTGAACCAGGGAGTAATCATCACAACGAGACTGCCAAGCGTTCATAACATCTTGGTTTGCCGGGGCGGGAGCGTCACCTAGCGGTGCTTCTAGGACATATGTTTTCTTGGCAGCTATGAGGATGATCCTCAGGTTACGGACCCAATCTGTATAGTTGCTACCATCGTCTTTCAGCTTGGATTTCTCTAGGAACGCGTTGAAGTTGAGGGTGACATGAGTGTGGGCCATTTGATCTACAAGACATATTGTAAATAATTTATACTAAGTTCATGACAATTAAGTTCATCTAATCAAATTTAATGAACTCCCACTCAGATTGACATCTCTCTAGTCATCTAAGTGATACATGATCCGAATCGACTAGCCCGTGTCCGATCATCACGTGAGACGGACTAGTCATTAACGGTGAACATCTTCATGTTGATCGTATCTTCTATACGACTCATGTTCGACCTTTCGGTCTTCCGTGTTCCGAGGCCATGTATGTACATGCTAGGCTCGTCAAGTGAACCCTAAGTGTATTGCGTGTGTAAATCTGGCTTACACCCGTTGTATGCGAACGTTAGAGCCTATCACACCCGATCATCACGTGGTGCTTCGGAACAACGATCCTTAGCAACGGTGCACAATTAGGGGGAACACAATTCTTGAAACTTTTAGTGAGAGATCATCTTATTTACTACCGTCGTTCTAAGTAAACAAGATGCATAAACATGATAAACGTCACATGCAATCAAATAAAGTGACATGATATGGCCAATATCATTTTGCTCCTTTGATCTCCATCTTCGGGGCACCATGATCATCTTTGTCACCGGCATGACACCATGATCTCCATCATCATGATGTCCATCATCGTGTCTTCATGAAGTCGTCTCGCCAAATGTTACTTCTACTACTATGGCTAACGTTTAGCAATAAAGTAAAGTAATTACATGGCGTTATTCAGTGACACGTAGGTCATACATTAAATAAGACAACTCCTATGGCTCCTGCCAGTTGTCATTCTCATTGACATGCAAGTCGTGATTCCCTATTACAAGAACATGATCAATCTCATACATCACATATATCATTCATCACATCTTCTTGGCCATATCACATCACATAGCACATGCTGCAAGAACAAGTTAGACGTCCTCTAATTGTTGTTGCAAGTTTTTACGTGGCTTCTATAGGTTTCTAGCAAGAACGTTTCTTACCTACGTCAAAACCACAACGTGATATGTCAATTTCTATTTACCCTTCATAAGGACCCTTTTCATTGAATCCGATCCGACTAAAGTGGGAGAGACAGACACCCGCCAGCCACCTTATGCAACTAGTGCATGTCAATCGGTGGAACCAGTCTCACGTAAGCGTACATGTAAGGTCGGTCCGGGCTGCTTCATCCCACGATGCCGCCGAATCAAGATTGGACTAGTAGCGGCAAGAGAATTGAACAAAATCAACGCCCACAACATGTTTATGTTCTACTCGTGCAAGATGCTACGCAAAGACCTAGCTCAGATGCCACTGTTGGGGAACATAGCAGAATTCAAAAAATTTCCTACGCTTCACCAAGATCAATATAAGGGGTCATCTTGCAACGAGCATAAAGGAGTGCATCTACATACCCTTTGTAGATCGCGAGCAGAAGCGTTCGAAGGAATGTGGATGAAGGAGTCGTACTCGTCGTGATCCCTATCACCGATGATCCCAGCACCGAACGGACGGCACCTCCGCGTTCAACACACGTACGGTACAGCGATGTCTCCTCCTTCTTGATCCAGCAAGGGGGGAGGAGAGGTTGATGGAGATCCAGCAGCACGACGGCGTGGTGGTGGATGCAACGGGAAAAGCTGCATGGCTTCGCCAAGACCCTGCGGGAGGAGGGAGAGGTGTAATGGGGGAGGCTCCAGGGGCTGAGATGTGGCTGCCCTCTCTCCCCCCCACTATATATAGGGGCCAAGGGAGGCGCCGGCCCTAGGAGATTGGAATTCCTAGGGGGGCGGCGGCCAAGGGGGTGGCTTGCCCCCCAAGCCTAGGGGGCGCCCCCACCCCTAGGGTTCCCAACCCTAGGCGCAGGGGGGAGGACCAAGGGAGGTGTGCCAGCCCACTAGGGGCTGGTCCCCTCTCCCTACGGCCCATGGGGCCCTCCGGGATGAGTGGCCCCACCCGGTGGACCCCCGGGACCCTTCCGGTGGTCCCAGTACACTACCGGTGACCCCCGGAACTCTCGCGATGGCCGAAACTGGACTTCCTATATATCATTCTTTACCTCCATACCATTACGGAACTCCTCGTGACGTCCGGGATCTCATCCGGGACTCCGAACAACATTCAGGTTACCGTGTGCATATATCTCTACAACCCTAGCGCCACCGAACCTTAAGTGTGTAAACCCTACGGGTTCGGGAGACACGTAGACATGACCGAGACGACTATCCGGTCAATAACCAACAGCGGGATCTGGATACCCATGTTGGTTCCCACGTGTTCCTCGATGATCTCATCAGATGAACCACGATGTCAAGGATTCACTCAATCCCGTATGCAATTCCCTTTGTCTATCGGTATAGTACTTGCCCGAGATTCGATCGTCGGTATACCGATACCTTGTTCAATCTCATCATGGCAAGTCTCTTTACTCGTTCCGTAATCCATCATCCCGTGACTAACTCCTTAGTCACATTGAGCTCATTATGATGATGTCTTACCGAGTGGGCCCAGAGATACCTCTCCGTCATACGGAGTGACAAATCCCAGTCTCGGTTCGTGCCAACTCAACAGACACTTTCGGAGATACCCGTTGCGTACCTTTATAGCCACCCAGTTACGATGTGATGTTTGGCACACCCAAAGTATTCCTATGGTATCCGGGAGTTGCACAACCTCATGGTCTAAGGAAAAGATACTTGACATTGGAAAAAGCTTAAGCATTACGAACTACACGATCTTGTGCTAGGATTAGAATTAGGTCTTGTCCATCACATCATTCTCCTAATGATGTGATCCCGTTATCAATGACATCCAATGTCCATGGCCAGGAAACCGTGACCATCTGTTGATCAACGAGCTAGTAACTAGAGGCTTACCAGCGACACGTTGTGGTCTATGTATTCACACATGTATTGTTGTTTCCGCACAATACAATTTAAGCATGAATAACAGACAAATATCATGAACAAGGAAATATAATAACAACCATTTTATTATTGCCTCTAGGGCATATTTCCAACACCGGAATCCGCGGAAGAAGCAGCAGGGGGCTGCGCACACCGACATCCACAAACACCCACCGCTTCCTAAAGCCACTGGCGACCGGCGAAAGGTCGAAATCGATCCTCGAGTCGAACATCGCCGCAATGGCCTGGAAGGATACACACCTTCAGCACTGGAGTGCATCCGTCAGGTGCAGCGAGAAGAAGTGGCGAAGTAAGGCCACGGAGGGGGCAATGCCCACCATGGCTTCGCAGACAAAGGTGAAAACAGTAAGGAGGATGATAGATTGGGGATCAAGGTGCAGCGCGCTGATTTGGTAATGCGAGAGCACCGTGTTGAAGAAATCAGAGAAGGGAGGAATCAGGCCTGCCCAGAGGGCGTGAAGGTGGAGGGGGACCTCGGTGGCCGTCCTGTCGATTTCGGCGCGGGAAGCGGGCCAAGCCACCGTCGCCCCCACTCATTGGAATCGGCGGCGAGCGTCGTGCGCAGCTTGTCCATCATCTCTTTGTTGATCACCACAGACCGCTCAGTGGCGGGCCCGAACGCCAGTGGCGATGGAGCCGAGGTACGAGACTCCTCCCCCCCCCCTTCCTTGTTTCGGCTGGAGACCATGGTGGCAGAAAGAGTTGGTGTTGAATCGAACCCAGGGGAGGGATCGATAAGACAAAGAAGCTGACGGGCTTGCTACCGGCGAAGGAGGTGGAATTGTGTAAGCAACAGGGGCGGTCTAGCCGGGCGAAAATCAAGGTTGCGTGGGGAAGTGGAGACGCCCACGTCCCGTCAATCGCCACGCGTCAATCAAGGCCGCAGGCTTTTGGGGCCCGCGTCGCTCTGCACTTGACCCTTGGCTTCTCCGCGAAGCCAAGCCCGAGCGCGCCTTGCGCCCGAGGGCTACTATCGGCGTCCTTGGAACGGGGGTACCCAGACTTGCCTACCCGCGGCCCAGGGCGTGGCTCATCCAGCGGCCTGGTACGACCCAACCTCATCAGCAACCACTCAAGACCCTCGCGAGGGGCCAAGCCTCGTGAGGCGAATGAAGCAAGACCTTCCCTGGGGCGGCCTCACTAGGCTAGCTCCCGAGGAGTAGAGATATCAAGGCAAGGGGCAGCTCACGAGGTTCCCTTGAGGTGAGCCATGACGACCAAGGCCAAGCGGGCGCCAGCGGGCGCAGGATGCCAGTTTTCTCTTCGGTGCTAAAGGGGCAAGCGCAGGCGAGGAGTCCCGAGGCATCAGGCAATGGTTTCCATATCAGTGCAACAAGACCAAGACTAGCAGGACGGCAGAGCGGAGGTCACCGCGGAGCCCACAACAGCATCACCACCAGAACCGTGGGCAGGCGAAGACCACCTGTTGTCAGGATAGCTTGTACTAGTTGCCCCACTTCAAACTTGGCTGTTGTGGGATCTGAAAACACAAGTGCTCCCTGGGTGATTTTGGTAATTAATGTCAACATATCTCTTGTTGGACTAATGTTTCATCTAGTATATTTCAGACAGGTTCAACAAATGGAGTGGCATGGACTAGCGGATGTGGAACCCCTTCAAGATGCTAAGGACAAAGGATTGGCTCAAGCTCAAAGCTCAGGATTCTACATTTTCTATTTTGGTGATCCAAAATCACATTGAGTCCATAGGAAAGCCAATACTATTAAAAGGGGACGAGGTGTTGCTTAATGGCTTGCTTGCTCAAAGTGCTTAGTGATATGCTCCAAAACCCTCAACCACTTTCTCACATCCACATATGTCCCAAACCAAAAGTCAAACTTGGCCCCACCGAAACTTTCTTTCCGGCACCACCGAGTTCAGTTGACATAGCCATTGCCACAAACCCTAATCAATTCGGTCTCACCGATGGGATCTCGGTCTCACCGAGATGGGCTTGCAAACTCTCTGTTTCCTGTTGCAATATTTTCGGTCCCACCGAGATATGAAATCGGTCTCACCGAGTTTGCTTGGCCAACTCTGAGTTTCGCTTATTACCCAAATTGGTCCCACCGAGTTTGTGTAATCGGTCAAACTGAGATGAGGCTTTACCCTAACCCTAGCACATCGGTCCCACCAAAATGCCTAACGGTCACATTATGAACTAAATCGGTCTGACCGAGTTCTCTGATTCGGTCCCACCGAGTTTGGTAAATTGTGTGTAACGGTTAGATTTTGTGTGGAGGCTATATATACCCCTCCACCCACTCTTCATTTGTGTAGAGAGCCATCAGAACAAGCCTATGATACGTCCATTTTGCATCATGCTTTTATGTTGATATTTATTCCACTATGGGTTGTTATTACACATTATGTCACAATACTTATGCCTTTTCTCCCTTATTTTACAAGGTTTACATAAAGAGGGAGAATGCCGGCAGCTGGAATTCTGGGCTGGAAAAGGAGCAAACATTGGAGACCTATTCTGCACAACTCAAAAAGCCTTGAAACTCCACGAAACTCCATTTCAGAAAATATAAAAAATATCTAGCGAAAGAAATACTGGAGGGGGGCCACCCACTGTCCATGAGGGTGGGCTGGCCCCCCTGGGCACGCCCCCCTGCCTCGTGGGCCACCTGGTGACCCCCCGATGCCCATCTTCTGCTATATGAGGTGTTTTGACCTGGAAAAAATCATAAGGAGGTTTTCGGGACGAAGCGCCGCCGTCTCGAGGCGGAACCTTGGCGGAACCAATCTAGGGCTCCGGTGGAGCTGTTCTGTCGGGGATACTTCCCTCCGGAAGGGGGAAATCGTCATCGCCATCATCACCAACAACTCTCCCATCTTGGGTAGGGTTATCTTCATCAACATCTTCACCAGCACCATCTCCTCTCAAACCGTAGTTCATCTCTTGTATCCACTCTTTGTACCAAAACCTCATATTGGTACCTGTAGGATACTAGTAGTGTTGATTACTCCTTGTAGTTGATGCTAGTTGGTTTACTTGGTGGAAGATCATATGTTCAGATCCATTATGCATATTAATATCCCTCTAATTATGAACATGAATATGCTTTGTGAGTAGTTACGTTTGTTCCTGAGGACATGGGAGAAGTCTTGCTATAAGTAGTCATGTGAATTTTGTATTCGTTCGATATTTCGATAAGATGTATGTTGTCTTTCCTCTAGTGGTGTCATGTGAACTTCGACTACATGACACTTCACCATTGTTTGGGCCTAGAGGAAGGCATTGGGAAGTAATAAGTAGATGATGGGTTGCTAGAGTGACAGAAGTTTAAACCCTAGTTTATGTGTTGCTTCGTAAGGGGCTGATTTGGATCCATATGTTTCATGCTATGGTTAGGTTTACCTTAATACTTCTTTTGTAGTTGCAGATACTTGCAACAGAGGTTAATCATAAGTGGGATGCTTGTCCAAGTAAGGGCAGCACCCAAGCACCAGTCCACCCACATACCAAATTATCAAAGTAACGAACGCGAATCATATGAACGTGATGAATACTAGCTTGACGATAATTCCCATGTGTCCTCGGGAGCGATTTCCTTTATATAAGAGTTTGTCCAGGCTTGTCCTTTGCTACAAAAAGGATTGGGCCATCTTGCTGCACCTTATTTACTTTTACTATTTGTTACTTGTTACCAATTACCCTATCACAAAACTATCTGTTACCGATAATTTCAGTGCTTGCAGAAAATAACTTGCTGAAAACTGCCTATCATTTCCTTCTGCTCCTCGTTGGGTTCGAAAATCTTACTTATCGAAAGGACTACGATAGATCACCGACACTTGTGGGTCATCAAGACTCTCTTCTGGCGCCGTTGCCGGGGAGTGAAGCGCCTTTGGTAAGTGCAGTTTGGTAAGGATAATTTTATATAGTGTGCTGAAATTTACTGTCACTTGTCACTATGGAACTTAATCCTTTGAGGGGCTTGTTCGGGGTATCTTCAAACCGACCAGTAGAGCAAAGATTTGCTCCTCAACCTATTGAACCTACTGAAAATGTTTGCTTTGAAATCCCTTCGGGTATGATAGAGAAATTGCTAGCTAATCCCTTTACTTGAGATGGAACACTGCATCCCGATTTGCACCTAATCTATGTGGATGAAGTTTGTGGATTGTTTAAGCTTGCAGGTATGCCCGAGGATGTGATCAAGAAGAAGGTCTTCTCTTTATCTTTGAAGGAGCATTGACATGGTTTAGGCTATGCGATGATATTGGATCATGGAACTACAATCGATTGAAGTTGGAATTTCATCAGAATTCTACCCTATGCATCAGGTTCATCGTGATCGTAATTATATATATAGTTTTTGGCCTCTCAAAGGAGAAAGTATCACTCAATCTTGGGGGAGGCTTAAGTCAATGCTATTTTCATGCCCCAATCATGAGCTCTCAAGAGAAATGATTATTCAAAAATTGTATGCTCGGCTTTCTCACAATAATCGCTCCATGCTCGATACTTCTTGTACCGGTTCTTTTATGATGAAGACTATTGAATTAAAATGGGATTTATTGGAAAGAATTAAATGCAACTATAAAGATTGGGATCTTGACGAAGGTAAGGAGTCAGGTATAACACCTAAGTTTGATTGTGTTAAATCCTTTATGGATACCGATGTTTTCCGTGAATTTAGCACTAAATATGGACTTGACTCTGAGATAGTAGCTTCTTTCTATGAATCATTCGCTACTCATGTTGATCTCCCTAAGGAGAAGTGGTTTAAATACCATCCTCCCATTGAAGTAAAAGTAGTTGAACCTGTTAAAGTTGAAGAAAAGACTATCACCTATAATGTTGATCCTATTGTTCCTACTGCTTATATTGAGAAACCACCATTCCCTGCTAGGATAAAGGATTATGCTAAAGCGTCAACTGTGGTTCATAAGAGTAATATTAGAACACCTACACCCTCTTAGCAAATTAAAGTTGAACCTAGTGTTGCTATGGTTAAGGATCTCTTGGTCATTAATATAGATGGGCATGTTATTTACCTCCATGAGGAAGCAGCTAGAATCGCCAAACCCGATACTAGGAATAAACATAGACCTGTTGTAGGCATGCCTGTTATTTCTGTTAAAATAGGATATCATTGCTATCATAGTTTATGTGATGTAGGTGCTAGTGCGCGTGTAATACCCATCTCCTTATATGAAGAAATTATGCACGATATTGCACCTGCTGAGCTAGAAGGTATTGATGTTACTATTAAGCTTGCCAATAGAGACACTATTTCACCAATGGTGATTGTTAGAGATGTTGAAGTCTTGTGTGGGAAAGTTAAATACCCTGCTAATTTTCTTGTTCTTGGTTCCCCACAAGATGATTTTTGCCCCATTATATTTGGTAGACCCTTCTTGAACACTGTTAATTCTAAGATAGACTGCAAAAAGGATATTGTTACTATTGGATTAGGGGATATGTCTCATGATTTTAACTTTGCTAAATTTCATAGACAACCCCATGATAAAGAATTGCCTAGTAAGGATGAAATTATTGGTCTTGCTTCTATTGTTGTACCTCCTAATGATCCCTTTGAAAAATATCTGCTAGACCATGAAAATGATATGTATATGAATGAGAGAAGGGAAATAGATGAAATATTCTTTAAACAGGGACCCTTATTGAAACACAACTTGCCTGTTGAAATTTTAGGGGATCCTCTCCACCCAAGGGTGATCCCGTGTTTGAACTCAAACTATTACCTGATACTCTTAAGTATGTTTATCTTGATGAAAAGAAGATATATCCTGCTATTATTAGTGATAACCTTTCAGAGCAGGAAGAAGAGAAATTCTTGAAAACTCTGAAGAAGCACCGTGCTGCTATTGGATATACCCTTGATGATCTTAAGGGCATCAGTCCCACTTTATGCCAACACAAGATCAAATTGGAAAAGGATGCTAAACCAGTTATTGATCATCAATGATGGTTAAATCCTAGGATGAAAGAAGTGGTAAGAAAAGAAATATTGAAGCTTCTAGAGGCAGGTATAATTTATCCAGTTGCTGATAGTCAGTAGGTAAGTCCTGTCCATAGTGTCCCTAAGAAGGGAGGTATCACTGTTGTTCCTAATGATAAATATGAATTGATCCCTCAAAGAATTGTTACAGGTTATAGGATGGTAACTGATTTCCGCAAATTAAATAAAGCTACTAAGAAAGATCATTACCCTTTACCTTTTATTGATCAAATGCTAGAAAGGTTATCCAAACATATTCATTTTTGCTTTCTAGATGGCTATTCTGGTTTCTCTCAAATACCTGTGTCAAAAGAGGATCAAGAAAAGACCACTTTTACTTGTCCCTTCGGTACCTTTGCTTATAGACGTATGCCTTTTGGTTTATGTAATGCACCTGCTACCTTTCAAAGATGCATGATGGCTATATTCTCTGATTTTTGTGAAAAGATTGTTGAGGTTTTCATGGATATTTTTTCTGTTTATGGAACTTCTTTTGATGATTGCTTGAGCAACCTTGATCGAGTTTTGCAGAGATGTGAAGAAACTAATCTTGTCTTGAATTGGGAAAAGTGCCACTTTATGGTTAATGAAGGCATTGTCTTGGGGCATAAAATTTCCTAAAGAGGTATTGAAGTTGATAAAGCTAAAGTTGATGCTATTGAAAAGATGTCGTGTCCAAAGGACATCAAAGGTATAAGAAGTTTCCTTGGTCATGCCGGATTTTATAGGAGGTTCATTAAGGACTTCTCCAAAATCTCTAGGCCTCTGACTAATCTCTTACAAAAAGATGTTCCTTTTTTCTTTGATGATGATTGTGTAGAAGCATTTGAAATACTTAAGAAAGCATAGATCTCTACACCTATTGTCCAGCCTCCTGACTGGAATTTACCCTTTGAGATTATGTGCGATGCTAGTGATTATGTTGTAGGTGATGTTCTAGAACAAAGAGTTGATAAGAAATTGAATGTTATCCAATATGTTAGTAAAACTCTAGACAGTGCCCAGAGAAATTATGCTACTACTGAGAAAGAATTTTTAGTAGTCGTATTTGCTTGTGATAAGTTTAGACCTTATATTATTGATTCTAAAGTAACTATTCACATTGATCATGCTGCTATCAAATACCTTATGGAAAAGAAAGATGCTAAACCTAGACTTATTAGATGGGTTCTCCTGCTATAAGAATTTGATTTGCATATTACTGATAGAAAGGGAGCTGAGAACCCCATTGCAGACAACTTGGCTATGTTAGAGAATATTCTTGATGACCCACTACCTATTGATGATAGCTTTCCTGATGAACAATTAACTGTCATAAATACTTCTTGTACTGCTCCATGGTATGCCGACTATGCTAATTACATTGTTGCTAAGTTTATACCACCTAGTTTCACATACCAGCAAAAGAAAAAGTTCTTCTATGATTTAAGACATTACTTCTGGGATGACCCACACCTTTATAAAGAAGGAGTAGATGGTATTATTAGACGTTGTGTACCTGAGCATGAACAGGAACAGATCCTACGCAAGTGTCACTCCGAAGCTTATGGAGGACACCATGCTGGAGATAGAACTGCACATAAGGTACGGCAATCTGGTTTTTATTGGCCCACTCTCTTCAAGGATGCCCGTAAGTTTGTCTTATCTTGTGATGAATGCCAAAGAATTTGTAATATCTATAGATGTCAAGAAATGCCTATGAATTATTCACTTGTTATTGAACCATTTGATGTCTGGGGCTTTGATTATATGGGACCATTTTCTTCCTCTAATGGGTATACACATATTTTAGTTGATGTTGATTACGTTACTAAGTGGGTAGAAGCTATTCCAACTAGTAGTGCTGATCACAACACCTCTATTAAGATGCTTAAAGAAGTTATTTTTCCGAGGTTTGGAGTCCCTAGATACTTAATGACTGATGGTGGTTCACATTTTATTCATGGTGCTTTCCGCAAGATGCTTGCTAAGTATGATGTGAATCATAGAATTGCATCCCCATACCACCCACAGTCTAGTGGTCAAGTAGAACTAAGTAACAAAGAGCTGAAATTAATTTTGTAAAAGACTATTAATAGATCTAGAAATAATTGGTCCAAGAAACTTGATGATGCATTATGGGCCTATAGAACTGCGTACAAAAATCCTATGGGTATGTCTTCGTATAAAATGGTCTATGTAAAAGCATGCCACTTACCTCTTGAACTAGAACATAAGGCATATTGGGCTATTAAAGAGCTCAATTATGATTTCAAACTTGTCGGTGAGAAGAGGTTATTTGACATCAGCTCACTTGATGAATGGAGAACCCAGGCTTACGAGAATGCCAAACTGCTTAAAGAAAAGGTTAAAAGATGGCATGACAAAAGGATACAAAAGCGCAAGTTTAATGTAGGTGATTATGTCTTGCTATACAACTCTCGTTTAAGATTTTTTGCATGAAAACTTCTCTCTAAATGGGAAGGTCCTTACGTTATTGAGGAGGTCTATCATTCTGGAGCCATAAAAATCAACAACTTTGAAGGCACAAATCCGAAGGTGGTGAACGGTCAAAGAATCAAACATTATATCTCAGGTAATCCTATAAATGTTGAAACCAATGTTATTAAAACCGTAACCCCAGAGGAATACATAAGGGACACTTTCCAGAATGATTCAGAATCCAAAAAGGAAGAGGTATGTGGTACGGTAAGTAAACCGACTCCAAGACAGTTCTAATTGCAATTTTTCTCCGTTTTGGAATATTTAGAAAAATAGAAAAATAAGAAGTAGTCCGGGAAGGACACGAGGCGTCCACGAGGGTGTTGGGCGTGCCCCCTACCTCGTGGGCACCTCGTGTGCCTCCTGGACTCCGTTTTCTTGCACGTTACTTCTTTCGGTTGGTAAAAAATCACTATATAATCTCCCGAAGGTTTTGACCACCGCACCACGCAAAAATCCTCTGTTTTTGTTTCGAGATATTTTCTGCCAGAGTTCACAAGACCAGGCATCATGTCATCCTCCTCCTCCAACAATGAGGGCAATGATGCTTGGCTAATGAAGATAGATCTGAAGAGAGAGGAACCCGGGGAGATCAACAAGGAGAATAGGATCAAGAAGGCTATGGAAGATCAGGCTCCGGCAGTAGAAGAAGAAGACATCCTTCAACCCCTTCCAAACCTTTTTACTTCAACTGAGATTGAATCTTTCAAGATGATTGAGTTAGATCAAATACAAAACAAGTATCTCACAAGTGAAAATATTTTGCTGAAGGAGCATATTGCCGCACTCAAGGGTATCATCCGCAAGTTGGAGGATCTCCTACGCTCGATGTATGATAATCCATCATCACTGCTTCCAACTCCATCATCACCACCTTCGAAGAAGGAGACATAATCACATGGGTATGGGCACTCCCCTTGGCAACTGCCAAGCTTGTGGGAGGTGCCCCGGTATCGTATCACCATCACACTCCTATCTTTACCGTTTTTCTTAGATCGATCATTTTGGTAATATTTTGATCTAGTAGAATAAAGTTTAGTATGATCTAGTCGTGAGCCTTGCTTTATGATCCTATCTATGTAATCGAGTTCGTGAGCTATATATATAATAAAGATTAGTTTTGAGTCAAGGGCTTGATTTTCTCGCTATGATCATGAGAGAATAAAAGAAAATATAAAAAGTACCAAGAGATCATATTAATCTTATGGAAAGTAATGACTTCACATATAAAGAGTATGATGAATAAAAGTTGTTGAGAGTTGACAAACAAAGTCTTGGTCATCGTTGCAATTAATAGGAAGTAATAAAGAAAGGGAGGTTTTCACATACAAATATACTATCTTGGACATCTTTTATGATTGTGAGCACTCATTAAAATATGACATGCTAAAGAGTTGATGTTGGACAAGGAAGACAACATAATGGGTTATGTCTTCTTATATCCGAAATAAAGTATATTGTCATGGATCATCCAGCATGTTGAGCTTGCCTTTCCCCCTCTTGCTAGCCAAAACTCCTTGCACCAAGTAGAGATACTACTTGTGCTTCCATATATCCTTAAACCCAGTTTTACCATGAGAGTCTACCATACCTACCTATGGATTGAGTAAGATCCTTCAAGTAAGTTGTCATTGTTGCAACTCTCTAAACATGTATGATCTATTAGGGTGGAGAAAATAAACTTTATACGATCTTGTGATATGGAAGCAATAAAAGTGACGGACTGCATAATAAAGGTCCATATCACAAGTGGCAATATAAAGTTACGTTCTTTTGCGCTAAAATTTTGTACATTCAACCCCAAAAGCACATGAAAACCTCTGCTTCCCACTTCGAAGTGCCTATCTATTGTTCTTACCTTTTAAGAGTCAAGGTGATCTTCACCTTTCCTTTTTACATTTTATCCTTTGGCAAGCACATTGTGCTGGAAAGATCCTGACAAATATACCCACTCAGATGTAAGCTATAATGATCTATTACTGTTGACATTACCCTTGAGGTAAAAAGTTGGGAGGCAACACTATAAGCCCCTATCTTTCTCTGTGTCCGACTAAAACTCCATACCCATAAGTATTGCGTGAGTGTGACAATTGTGGAAGACTAAATGATAGTTAAGTATGTGGACTTGCTGAAAAGCTCTTATTTTAACTCTTTCTGATGTTACGATAAATTGCAATTGCTTCAATGACTGAGATCATAGTTTGTTAGTTCTCGATGAAGTTTCTGATTCATACTTGACATTGTGAATAGATTGTTACTTTAGCATAAGAGTTATATGACAATATATATATATATATATGTTGATGTTATAAGATTGATCATGATGCCTTTAGGTCCGTATTTTATTTTTATTGGCACCTCTATCTCTAAACATGTGGACATATTTTTCGATGCCGGCTTTCGCTTGAGGACAAGCGAGGTCTAAGCTTGGGGGAGTTGATACGTCCATTTTGCATCATGCTTTTATGTTGATATTTATTGCACTATGGGCTGTTATTACACATTATGTCACAATACTTATGCATTTTCTCTCTTATTTTACAAGGTTTACATGAAGAGGGAGAATGCCGGCAACTGGAATTCTGGGCTGGAAAAGGAGCAAACATTGGAGACCTATTCTGCACAACTCAAAAAGCCCTGAAACTCGACGAAACTCTGTTTCATAAAATATCCAAAATATCTGGCAAAAGAAATACAGGAGGGGGGCCACCCACGGTCCACGAGGGTGGGGGCGCCCCCCCTGGGCGCGCCCCCTGCCTCGTGGGCCACATGGGCACCCCCTGATGCCCATCTTCTGCTATATGAGGTGTTTTGACCTAGAAAAAATCATAAGGAGGTTTTTGAGACGAAGCGCCGCCGTCTTGAGGCGGAACCAATCTAGTGCTCTGGCGGAGCTGTTCTGCCGGGGTTACTTCCCTCCGGGGGGAAATCGTCACCGCTGTCATCACCAACAACTCTCCCATCTTGGGGAGGGTTATCTTCATCAACATCTTCACCAGCACCATCTCCTCTCAAACTCTAGTTCATCTATTGTATCCACTCTTTGTACCAACACCTCATATTGTAACATGTAGGTTACTAGTAGTGTTGATTACTCCTTGTAGTTGATGCTAGTTGGTTTACTTGGTGGAAGATCATATGTTCAGATCCATTATCCATATTAATATCCCTCTAATTATGAACATTAATATGCTTTGTGAGTAGTTACGTTTGTTCCTGAGGACATAGGAGAAGTCTTGCTATAAGTAGTCATGTGAATTTGGTATTCGTTCGATAGTTTGATAAGATGTATGTTGTCTTTTCTCTAGTGGTGTCATGTGAACGTCGACTACATGACACTTCACCATAGTTTGGGCCTAGAGGAAGGCATTGTTAAGTAATAAGTAGATGATGGTTTACTAGAGTGACAGAAGCTTAAACCCTAGTTTATGCGTTGCTTCGTAAGGGGCTGATTTGGATCCATATGTTCCATGCTATGGTTAGGTTTACCTTAATACTTCTTTTGTAGTTATGGATGCTTGCAATAGAGGTTAATCATAAGTGGGATTCTTGTCCAAGTAAGGGCAGCACCCAAGCACCGGTCCACCCACATACCAAATTATCAAAGTAACGAATGCGAATCATATGAACGTGATGAAAACTAGCTTGACGATAATTCCCATGTGTCCTCGGGGGCGCTTTCCTTTATATAAGAGTTTGTCCAGGCTTGTCCTTTGCTACAAAAAGGATTGGGCCATCTTGTTGCACCTTATTTACTTTTACTGTTTGTTACTTGTTACCAATTATCCTATCACAAAACTATCTGTTACCGATAATTTCAGTGCTTGCAGAAAATAACTTACTGAAAACTTCCTATCATCTCCTTCTGCTCCTCATTGGGTTCGACGCTATTACTTATCGAAAGGACTACGATAGATCCCCTACACTTGTGGGTCATCGGCCAACACTTCCAACATACATTTTCTGAGAGAGAGCCACCTACACTTGTGTTGAGGTCAAGATATTCCATTACAACCACATAAATCTTGATCTCTAGCCTTCTCCAGGTTGGTTTCCACTCAAATCATATTTCGACCAAATCCAATCCTATGAAAGAGAGTTGAGTGTTGGGGAGGCTATCATTTGAAGCACAAGAGCAAGGAGTTCATCATCAACACACCGTCTATTAACTTTTGGAGAGTGGTGTCTCCTAGATTGGTTAGGTGTCACTTGGAAGTCTCCGCCAAGATTGTCGAGTTGAACCAAGGAGTTTGTATGGGCAAGGAGATCGCCTACTTAATGAAGATCTACCCAAGTGAGGCAAGTCCTTCGTGGGCGATGGCCATGGTGGGATAGACAAGGTTGCTTCTTTGTGGACCCTTTGTGGGTGGAGCCCTCCGTGGACTCGCGCAACCTCTACCCTTCTGGGGTTGAAGTCTCCATCAATGTGGATGTACGATATCACCACCTATCCAAACCACACCAAAAATCTATGTGTCTCCAATTGTGTTTGTGCACTCCAATCCCATCCCTTTACATTCTTGCAAAATTGCATGATTTACTTTCCGCTACCCATATACTCTTGTCATGCTTGCTTGATATGTATTGTGAATGTTTAAACATGTGCTAAAACTCCACCTCAACTTGAAGAAATTAAAAACTAGCACTTTTCTTGCTAAGAGTCTATTCACCCCCCCCCCCCTCTAGACACCTCTTCTCGATCCTTTCAATTGGTATCAGAGCATTGGTCTCCATTGCTTTGGTTTAATCACCATTGGAGGAAGATGGATGAGTCTATGTTGGGGAGTCTTAGACATAGAGTGCCTATACTTGATGGAGAGTACTTCCATGAGTGGAAAAATGAGATGCTTGAGATTTTCAATGAATATCATTTGAACAAGTACATTACTACTCCTTGTGCTCGCCTTGTTGATCCTTTGCATCCCGCACCCGATAAGGATCTTGACATGATTCGCAATCTTAGAACTATCAATCTTATTTTTAGAGGATTGCCCAAAAATATTATTGCTAGCTTACCTGCTCTAGATTGTGCTTACACCATATGGAGATTCCTAGAGGAACAATTCCCAAATTATTCCTTGAAAAATCTGGATGAGATTCTCCATAAGTCTATTGCCTTGAATAGGATGAGTACTAGTGATCCTAAGTTTGATGATTGCCTATTTGAGCTTTGTGATCTCATGCGTGCCAAAGGAGATGTTGGAATTATTAGCAATATCATTTCCGAAGTCATTAGAATTCATAGAGATGAACATTGTTACGGTCATACTTCTAATGAATCACTCTCTCTAGGAATTGATCCATCGCATGATGATGTGGAACATGGATACTATGATGAGGATGATGATAGTGACTATGATCTTGATGATGCGATGAGACACTTTGGTCTTATGGCTAATCATCGTGGCTACATGGTTGGAGGAAAGGAATGGGTCCTTGATAGTGGATGTACCGATCATATGACCGGAGACAAGGATATGTTTCGTGAGCTTGCTGAAAACGACGGACCTCGAAAGTACGTCACTTTTGGTGATAACTCAAAGGGTAAGGTGGTTGGCCTCGGTAAGGTGACCATATCACATGATAGCTCCATACATAATGTCATGCTCGTTGAATCTCTTGGCTATAATTTACTTTCCGTATCTAGACTTGCTGACTTCGGCTTCAATGTCCTATTTACTAAAATAGATTGCCAAGTGTTTCATAGAGATAATCATAAAATGGTCTTTAACGGTATTCGTAGAGGTGATCTTTACATTGTTGATTTCACTAAAAAGGCTCAACCTAGAACTTGCTTAATTGCTAAATCTTCAAAAGGGTGGTTGTGGCATAGAAGGTTAGGTCATGTGGGCATGCGAAATCTTGATAAGCTTATTAAAGGTGATCATATCCTTGGAGTAAAATATGTTATATTTGACAAGGATAAACCTTGTAGTGCTTGTCAAGCAGGAAAACAAGTTGGAGGAAGCCACCCAATGAAGAACATTATGACCACGAGAAGACCACTTGAGCTACTTCACATGGATCTCTTTGGTCCCAATGCCTACAAGAATCTCGGTGGTAACTCATTTGGCCTGGTCATAGTTGATGATTTTTCAAGATTTACGTGGGTGTTCTTTCTTGATGATAAATCGCATGACCAAAAGATCTTCAAGAACTTCACTAGGAAGACCCAAAATCAATTTGAAGTGAAGATCAAAAAGGTTCGCAGTGACAACGGAATGGAGTTCAAGAATGCAAATGTGGATACCTTTCTTGACGAAGCAGGGATTTCACACGAGTTATCGGCTACGTACACAACTCAACAAAATGGAGTAGTTGAGAGAAAGAACCAGACTCTTATCGAGATGGCAAGAACGACGCTTGACGAGTACAAGACACCAAAACACTTTTGGGCGAAAGCGGTTGAGACAGTGTGTCATGCAACCAATCACTTGTATCTTCACAAGCTTCTCGCCAAGATGGCATATGAGCTTCTCACCAGTAACAAACCCCAAGTTGGATACTTTCGAGTATTCGGCTCAAAGTGCTACATTCTTGACAAGCATCGTCGCTCTAAATTTGCTCCTAAATCTCATGAAGGTTTCCTACTTGGTTATGGCTCAAACTCTCACACTTACCGTGTCTACAACAATTTCACCGGAAAGGTTAAAGAGACGGTAGATGTGAAGTTTGATGAATCTAACGGCTCGCAAGTAGAGCAATTGCCAATTGATGTAGGAGATAAAGATCCTTCGGAAGCAATTCAAGACTTGTCTATTGGCAAGATCCGTCCAATGGAGGTGAAAGAGAGTACTTCATTCGTCCATGTGGAAGCTTCTACCTTACGACAAGGTGAACCAAGACTTGATACGGGAGCATCCACAAGTGGGACACACCAAGTTGAAGAAAACGAGGAAGTACACCAAGATGAACCTCATCAACCTCCTTCTCCACCACGACAAGGGAACGACAACGTCAACAATGAAGAAGGCCAAGAAGAAGAAGAAGAAGAGGATGAATAAGATGTTCCACCCCGATTGAAACAAAATCTCTCACGAGTTCAAGCAAGAGTCGCCAGAGACCATCCCGTCGAACAAATCTACAATGATATCCAAACCGGGAGAATCACTCGCTCTAAAACACGTTTGGCTAACTTTTTGCGAACATTATTCATTCATCTCTAGCATTGAACCTATGAAGGTTGAAGAAGCATTGGAAGATCCGGATTGAATAAATGCCATGCACGAAGATCTACACAACTTTGAGAGAAATCAAGTGTGGACATAGATCGAGAAGCCCGACAACAACCACAACATCATTGGTACCAAATGGGTGTTTCGCAACAAGCAAGACGAAGATGGTCAAGTCGTCCGCAACAAAGCACGTCTCGTCGCCCAAGGCTACACTCAATTCAAAGGTATGGACTACGGTGAGACATATGCCCCCGTTGCTAGACTTGAGTCCATTTGCATCTTACTTGCTTATGTAATCACCATGATATCACCTTGTACCAAATGGACATTAAAAGTGATTTTCTAAATGGTGAGATTGAGGAGGAAGTTTATGT
This sequence comes from Secale cereale, assembly GCA_902687465.1. Taxonomy (NCBI): domain Eukaryota; kingdom Viridiplantae; phylum Streptophyta; class Magnoliopsida; order Poales; family Poaceae; genus Secale; species Secale cereale. Next base: position 690,338,790 of record LR738711.1, on the reverse strand, counting down.
TAAACAACCTCCCGGCTTTGTCAATCCTAAGAAACCCGATCAAGTTTACAAACTTCACAAAGCTCTTTATGGTCTTAAACAAGCTCCTAGAGCATGGTATAAATGCTTGACCAAGTTCCTTATTGAAAAAGTCTTTGAGATTGGAAAAATAGATTCTACTCTTTTTACTAAAAGGGTTAATGGTGAATTATTTGTGTGCCAAATTTATGTTGATGATGTAACATTTGGTTTGACTAATCCTCATTTTAGTGAGAAGTTTGGAAAGCGTATGTCGAAGAAGTTTGAGATGTCTACGATGAGTGAACTCAAATTCTTTCTTGGTTTGTAAATCAAGCAAACTAAGGAAGGTACCTTTGTCTCTCAAACAAAGTACACCAAGGACTTATTCAAGAAGTTCAGTATGCAAGAATGCAAAGGTATGAATACACCCATGCCTACTAGTGGACATCTTGATTTGGCTAAGGACGGTGAACCGGTTGATCAAAAGGTTTACCGCTCTATGATTGGTTCCTTACTGTATCCATGTGCATCCCGTCCCGATATCATACTAAGTGTGTGCATGTGTGCACGATATCAAGCGGCCCCTAAAGAATGTCATCTTAAGGTTGTGAAAAGGATAGTGAGATACTTAATACATACACCAAATTTTGGCATTTGGTATCCTAAGAGGTCCTCTTTTGATCTTGTTGGCTACTATGATTCGGACTATACCGAAGACAAGGTTGATAGAAAGTCCACTTCGGGTACTTGTCAATTTCTTGGTAGATCTCTTGTGTCTTGTCCTCCAAGAAACAAAACTCGGTATCCTTATCCACCGCCGAAGCGGAATACATTACCGCTGGATCATGTTGTGCTCAATTACTTTGGATGACCCAAACTCTTAAAGATTATGGGATATATGTGAATTATGTTCCATTGCTTTGTGACAATGAAAGTGCTATTAAGATTGCTCACAATACTGTCCAAAATTCTCGAAGTAAGCATATTGAAGTTCGTCATCATTTCATTCGAGATCGTGTTGCTAAAGGGGACATTAATCTTAAGCATGTTCGAACCGATAAGCAATTGGTGGATATATTCACCAAACCGCTTGATGAGAAAGTCTTTTGCCGATTGAGAGGTGAATTGAACATCATTGATGCTTCAAACTTGGAGTAGGAACTCCATTTGGATACTTGCAAGGCATGTGCCTATGACTAATCATTGACTTTTTCTCTTATGATGTTGATCACATGTCTTGGATACATTTGTACCCTTGCATGCTATCTAACCCTTGTAGGCACTTGGATGAATCTAAATCCATGGGATTGCAATTCACTCACATCTTGAGCAATCTCTACATCACCAAGTCCCTACACCGTGGTGGTTGAAGACAAGGAAGCATGAAATCCTTCAACATATCCTTTGACAAATTCTATATATCATTTCATATCAAATATCATGATTGTCACGTTGGATGCACAAGTGCTCTTCCTTGCAAGACTAACCCATGTAGGTAGATGAACTCAAATCCAAGCGGTGCTCCCAATTCTTGATGAGCTACATCAACCTTGAGCAACTCACACAAGTTCAACTACATGATCAAGATTAACACCACCACCCAAGGTATGTTATTCCATCTTAGAGAAGCTTTACCCCAAGACATGGGTCAAAGCAACTCAACAAGATGAGAATACATCAAATGATTAAACGAGAAATGGTAACCCCATTTTGAGCTTAAACGATGAGTATGACTTATGATCAAGTGTTCTCACTTGACTCCTTAGTCAATATACTCTAACATAGGTGACTTTGTCACCGCCCAATTCTAGATGAAGTTCTCTAGTGTTTCTCTAAGTTCGTGCATTTTGTTCCTCTTCTTTTAAACAACAACAAAAAACTTCATCTAGATTTTCTTTTCTCTATTTTGTTCTGCATTTTCTGCATCCAATTCATTGCAAATCCTTCAGTTAATTCCTTGCAAATCTTTGTGAGATCTTATTTGCCTAGTGAGCTGAGGTGACTATTGCTCTTTTTCTGTGTAGAACTCGGTCCCACCAATTTGTCACTTTCGGTCCAACCGAACCCGTTCGGTGCAACCGAAGAACACAACTCGGTGTCACCGATTTCACTGCAGAAAAGACAATTTGCCACTTGTTCCTGCACTTTTGTTCCAGCTCCACTCAATGATTCTTGTCCTCTACCAGCATCACATTTTATAAGCTGCTCTGCTCTGTGACTCAAGGACCAAACCTATTTTGACTCACACTCCATAAGATCCCTTCTTGGAAATTGATGTCAAAGGGGGAGAGAGAGTTCACATCAAAGCTTAATGATAGAATGCTTCAAACAGGGGGAGAGAGGAATCGCATGCCCCAGATGATTGGTGTTCAAGAGGAGAGAAGTCACATGTCTTTAAGAGGGGAAAGACATGTCTATGTTATGTCTCTGCGATCTGATATGTTTTTGTTCTGCTCTGATTCTGTTTCCCTACTATCTTCCATTATCCAATATAAGATTCAGGGGGAGAAAGACTGCTAGGGAAGGAAGTCTTTGAATTCATTGCATATCTTTTACCTTTGGGAACATGTATGTATTCAAGAGTACCCAGTACTCACTCTCTACATGTTATCCCAATCTTGGCACTCTTGTGACTCTTTTGTTGCTCTGTCTAGTAGATGTACCTGTGTTATCTAACCTTGTTTACTCAGGTTCATCCCTTCATAAGCCAGCTCAAGATCACAAGGTAAGTATATGCCTCACACTCATGTGCATGAAGATTTCTTGCTAATGTACATATTGTTTGCAAGAAGGAATCATGAACATGAGGATACACTTCATATATTCATATCATTTGCTCTGATGCATATAGCCAAGATACATGTAACTCATTGCTTGCTCTGTCATGTCTATGCTTTCACATGCTCTTATATTCCACTTCGGTGCTAAAGGGGCAAGCGCGGGCGAGGAGTCCCGAGGCATCAGGCAATGGTTTCCATGTTGGTGCAACAAGACCAAGACCAGCAGGACGGCAAAGCGGAGGTCACCGCGGAGCCCACAATAGCGTCACCACCAGAACCTTTGGCAGGCGAAGACCACCTTTTGTCAGGATAGCTTGTACTAGTTGTCCCCCTTCAAACTTGGTTGTTGTGGGATCTAAAAGCACAAGTGCTCCCTGGGTGATTTTGGTAATTAATGTCAACATATCTCTTGTTGGACTAATGTTTTCATCTAGTATATTTCAGACAGGTTCAACAAATGGAGTGGCATGGACTAGAGGATGTGGAACCCCTTCAAGATGATAAGGATAAAGGATTGGCTCAAGCTCAAATCTCAGGAATCTACATTTTCTATATTAGTGATCCAAGATCACGTTGAGTCCATAGGAAAGCCAATACTATTAAAAGAGGATGAGGTGTTGCTTAATGGCTTGCTTGCTCAAAGTGCTTAGTGATATGCTCCAAAACCCTCAACCTCTTTCTTGCATCCACATATGTCCCAAACCAAGAGTCAAACTAGGCCCCAGCGAAACTTTATATTCGGCACCACCGAGTTCAGTTGGCATAGACACTTCCACAAACCCTAATCAATTTGGTCTCACCGATGGGATGTCCGTCTCACCGAGATGGGCTTGCAAACTCTCTATTGCCTGTTGCAATATTTTCGGTCCCACCGAGATATGAAATCGGTCTCACCGAGTTTGCTTAGCCAACTCTTTGTTTCGCTTATTACCCAAGTCGATCCCACCGAGTTTGTGTAATCGGTCAAACCGAGATGAGGCTTTACCCTAACCCTAGCACATCGGTCCTACCGAGATGATCATATCGGTCCCACCGGAATGCCTAACGGTCACATTATGAACTAAATCGGTCTGACCGAGTTCTCTGATTCGGTCCCACCGAGTTTGGTAAATTGTGTGTAACGGTTAGATTTTGTGTGGAGGCTATATATACCCCTCTGCCCACTCTTCAATCGTGCAGAGAGCCATCAGAACATGCCTACACTTCCAACATACATTTTTTGCGAGAGAACCACCTACACTTGTGTTGAGGTCAAGATACTCCATTCCAACCACATAAATCTTGATTCTAGCCTTCACCAAGTTGCTTTCCACTCAATTCATCTTTCCACCAAATCCAATCCTATGAAAGAGAGTTGAGTGTTGGGGAGACTATCATTTGAAGCACAAGAGCAAGGAGTTCATCATCAACACATCGTGTAATGCCCAGGATGCGACTATAACTCCTACGTGTCGAGGCACGACTTAGAGACATAAGCGCATTCTGGAATGATCGCAAGCGTTGTATCTTTGCACAACTCATGTAAAAGTTCAGGGATGAAAGAGTAAAAATAGTTGGCGTACACTCGCCACGTCACACAATGAGTACAATAACGTACATTCATCCAAATAACATAGGGTCCGACTACGGACGAAATCCAAACGAGAAAAGATACCACGAACACAAGTCCGGATCACTCCAAGTAGGAACCACTACTGATCGTCGGGATACGTAACATAGGAATGACCACGTTCTTCATCGAACTCCAAGTGAAGTTCTGATACATCTCCTGCATTGTTCTCAGCTGTACCTGCATCTGGTGTGTGTAGTAATCTGTGAGTCACAAGGACTCAGCAATCCCATTCCCGGGTATCAAAACTAACAAAGCCTTTAGGTGTGGAGGGGTAATAAAGTGTTTGCAGCAAGCACTAAGCAACTAGCTTACGAATTCAGAGCGAGATGACAATATGTGCCAACGGTCGCCAAGATCATCAAGAAGTGATCCTAGCTACTCACGGTCAAGCATAACCCCACCGTGTTCACTTCTCGAAGCCCTTCGGAAAGAGACCATCACGGTTACTCACACAGGTAGTGTATTCTTAAAGGATATGGTGTCAAGTTATCTACAACCGGATATTAACAAATTCCCATCTGCCACATAACCGCAGGCACGGCTTTCGAAAGTTCAAAACCCTGCAGGGGTGTCCCAACTTAGCCCATCACAAGCTCACGATATGCGGAGTCGCAACTCCAAATTGGGAAGGCCCGAGTGTTCTCGCAATCCCGTGCTCAAGATATTTCGACAACGGTAAAACTAATCCAGCAAGACCCCCCGGCGTGCCGACACCCTGATAGTAGTCGTGCGTATCTCGTCCCAGGCCACGACCGGATGGGTGATCCTACAGGTAATACCAGATACCTCGGGTTTCCCCAAGGCGGCCCCGCAGAACCCCCAGTTTGGACCAACGCTCATGAGGAGCACTGGCCCGGGTTGTTGATTAAGAACTCGGGTTTGCAACTCTCTATGCAAGTTTTAGTGGTTAGGAAAATGTAGTACCAATGTTGGTTCTTGCTGGAAAAGCTTTAAGCAGTGTGAATTATCAAGGGGGGCCCATAAACCCCAACCGTGTTATGAACACAAAATCAAGGAACATAACACCGGTTTATCGGGTCCTAAGGTGGCATGAGTGGAACAAAACACCAAGCAGAAGGCCAAGCCTTCCACCCATTACCAATATATATGTGCATTAAGTTAATTAAGATAAATATTGCATTATCCCAATAAACAAGTCCGAACGTGGAGCAATCTTCAAAAACTTCACCTGCAACTAACAACGCTATAAGAGGGGCTGAGCAAAAGCGTACTTAGCCAAACAACGGTTTGCTAGGAGGGCGGTTAGAGTGTTTCCTGGCAACATAGGAGGCTGACAAAACAGGAATTGGCATCGGGGCTTAGATAAAGAGCGATACAACTAGCAAGGCAAAGATATAGGTGATATCGGGGAATGGTCATCTTGCATGTTAAGTCCATGGAGTGATCGTAACCTTGCTCCTCAAACTATGTCTCGATAGGAACCTTGAACTCTGAATCGTCACCGGGCTCTTACCAACACAACATTACAAACACCGGAACAGCAATCAATCACCATGCAATGCTCAAGCACATGATGCAAGATATGATGCATATGAGCATGGGCAGGATATGATGCGTCTCCAAGGAACATGATGAGTGCACATGTGACATGTCAATATGCAAGAACACAAAACATGTAGGGGACACAACACTCAAAGAGTGAAAGAACCACCATATTCACATATGTGGTTATGTAGTTGAACTAACCAAGTACCCAACAAGTTTTAAAAGTTGACTAGCATGGCAAGGGGTGCAACTAAGAACAACAACATCATGCAAGCATTTTGAATGGGCCGGAAGGAACAAACAACAATTCCGGAAACTCCCATGTACATAGAAATGAAAATAGAACAGATCTGTGACCACCATGTTTTAGAGTTGTTAAACATGTAAAGTAACAGCACCATCACACATTTTTTCACCCCAAATACATATAAAGTTTGTCGAATTTGGAGCTACGGTTATTTAGTTATGAATTAAACAAGTTTGAACAAGTTATTGTCAAAATATATTCAAATAGCATTTTAAATGTTTTAAACATGGCAGCAAAAAGCATATTAATAAACTACAATAAAAACTAAACAGTTTTCATATATAAAGTATTTTGAACAAATGCATATTTTAAAAGATATGAAATATGCAAAAGAAATGCAAAAACTGAATTTGAAAATCAAAACAGAAAAAGAAAAACACTACACAAACTGGTCCTGGTCTAGCCACAGTCCCTGACATGTGGGTCCAGGCGTGGCTGAGGTGGCAGCGTGGGTGCGGAGATGTGTGTGTGTGTGTGCACAAAGTCGCTGCCAGGTGGGGCCTGGATGTCAGCGACTCAGAGAAATGCAAAAAAGGGGCCTAATTCCATTGGCCCTGCGGGGATTCGAACTCAGGCCGTTGTGTTGCAAATGAGAGACTCAAGCCACTGGGCTAGCATGTGTGTGTCTGACAGAGAAGAGGTGCAACGCCTGAAATACAAAGTACAGCAAGCAGACAGACCACTCGACACCGGTGACAGAGACGACGGCGAGGCATTGGGGCAGCTCCGGTGACCAATTAGGACGGCGAAGGCACACAATGGGTCCGTGGAAGGATCCCCCACACGCGACACGCGCTGGGTGCACCTAACACGCACCACAACGACGCCGGCGACCTCGAACAGAAGCGGCGGCGACGAACTATGGTGAGGCCTAAATAGGCCCTATCGGAGCGGCGGAAGCAACTAGCCGAACCTACACAGCACGACAAGGAAGATGCACGCAAGCAATGACGCTAAGGGGTCGGAGCACTCGTCGGCGACGAGGTCCGACGGCGACGAGCTCGGGCGCGCGGAGAACTAGCAGCTAGAGCGAGAGATCGAGGGGGGAAATGCACGGGGAGGACCAGAAGCTCACCACGAACACATTGATGTGCTCGGATTGCCGGGAGGAGGTCGGAGTCGACGGCGAGGACAATCGAACACCCACGGTGGACGGAGTTGAAGACGAGGAATAAGGGGAAGTAGGCGTGGCCTTCAACTCCGTGTAGTAGACATAGAGGGCATAGTCGATGTCGAGGAAGAAGACTGGCAAGGTTGGCGAGGGAGAGGAGGCCGAAGAACATGCCAGCGGCGGGGTCACGCTCTCAGATGCGTGCGGGTCACGGTGCAGGTGGGAGATCTGGTGGCCTAGAGCACACCTGGCGACGGGGAGAGGAAGAGAGGAACCCTAAAGGGTTGGTGGACAGCGAGAAGGCTTAAGAAGAGGGCCAGGGCGACGGAGCGGGGCGGCGTCACGCTCGTGCTCGCGGTCCCCATGGCGAGCACGCGAGCTAGACGAAAGGTGGGTGTGGGTGCGGCCGCGATCGCTGACGCGCAGGCCCGACCCAGCCACGTGGAGGCGACGCGGAGGGGGCGAGTGTGTGCGCGGCTGAGAAAAGGGAAGAGGGACGCTACGGGCTGGCTAGCGCGGGTTGGCTATGCTCACTGCTGGGCCGAGGGGGAAGGCCAAGGCCGAGGCGGTGGAGCTGGGCTGCACTGCCCTGCTGTCGCAAGCAGCTACTGTTGCTTTTTCTTTTTCCATTTCTTCAGGCAGAAAAAGGAAACAGAAAAGCAAAGAGGTCTAGGGAAGGAGTTAAAATGAGACAAAAATATCTCCATGCTCCTGGAATTATGCTCTATTTTATAAAAATGGGTTGGACATTTTTAGAGGTAGAAAAATAAAACAAGTATGAATTACCTTCAAACTTGAGATATTTTGAACCAAACCAAATCATCTTTAAATAGAGTGAAATTTGGCATGGGTGTTCAAGACAAGGTGAAAGAAAAGTTGGGGGAAGATGAACATTAAAGGAATAGGCTAGGTGCCACTTGCAAAATTTAAAGAAAGGGAAAAGAGAGAAAGGGAGTGGTAAAAGTTGGAGGGGTTTAAGGTTGGGCACGACCTTGCATCAAACCACCATAGAAAGATCAAGAAAAACTCACTTGGCAACAAGGATGAGAAAAGCACAATGACAAATGAAATGCCATATGATGACCATGATGTAATGATGGTGATGAAGCAATGCATGAATGCATAAAGAAAGAAAACATGACAATGTAATGAGATGACAAGGCATAAATGAAAAGGAACCCCCAAGGAAAGGATAAGGACCAAATGGTAATTGCAATATATTGCCAATAAGGAAGTATTACATTTGGGGTGTTACACATCGTCTATTACCTTTTGGAGAGTGGTGTCTCCTAGATTGGTTAGGTGTCACTTGGGAGCCTCAGTCAAGATTGTGGAGTTGAACCAAGGAGTTTGTACGGGCAAGGAGATCGCCTACTTCGTGAAGATCTACCCTAGTGAGGCAAGTCCTTCGTGGGCGATGGCCATGGTCGGATAGACAAGGTTCCTTCTTCGTGGACCCTTTGTGGGTGGAGCCCTCCGTGGACTCGCGCAACCATTACCCTTCGTGGGTTGAAGTCTCCATCAACGTGGATGTACGATAGCACCACCTATCGAAACCACGCCAAAAAATCTCTGTGTCTCCAATTGTGTTTGCACACTCCAATCCCATCCCTTTACATTCTTGCAAAATTGCATGCTTCTAGACACCTCTTCTCGATCCTTTGAGGATCCCTTCCCGCTCAATATTTGGGAAGAGGACCCGGGCCTCTATAAATAGGACTAGCCAGCACCATAGAAAGGGGATCGGATCATCTAGATCACCCACACACCCATAAGCTCACCCAAGCTCAAGAACACCTCTCCTCAGGAGGTCGTTCTTCCCATGTACTAGTTCATCCTTAGCCTAGAAGGCAATCCACCACACCACACTGGATTAGGGTATTACACCACAATGGTGGCCCGAACCAGTATAAATCCTTGTATCCCTTGTTCTTCGAGTTCGATGAGCTAGGCCAGGAATCGGTGCGAGAGCGAACTAGAACGGAAAGGAGAGATTTTCATGCGCACCCAAGTGTTCGAACCTCAAGGGTTTGCCGAAACCCACGATCCAACAGTCACCATCATTACAAAACTACTACTATTACTTTTGCTACTGTTACCATTACTTCTATACTATTTTGCTACTAAATATTTTGCTACATATATTAAGTTTTCCATGTGTGGTTGAATTGACAACTCAGCTGCTAATACTTGAGAAAATTCTTTGGCTCCCCTTGTGTTGAATCATTAAGTTTAGGTTGAATACTCCACCCTCGAGAACTATTGCGGTCCCATATACTTGTGGGTTATCATGTACATCCCACGCAGTCAATCCAGGGAAAATGTTTCCGTTCGAATGTACATCCCACTCAGTCAATCCACGGAAAACGTTTTTGTTCGTAGGTACATCCCACACTGTCAATCCAGGGAAAACGTTTATGTTCGTATGTACATCCCACACAAGTTTATTTATAGGCTCGTGTGTGATATGTGTAACTATCACACACGCTCTACTTTCGTTAACCGTTTGCTTTTGTCAACTACATCACACACGATTTGATGAAGAAAACTATGTGGCATTGGGCTATCCATCACAAGCGCTTTTACTGCTAGAACCGTTTGCAAAGTTCCATGACACGTTTAGCAGGTTTATTAGTTTATAATTAATAATTCCAGTATCATATCGAACAACTGTTTGCCAATTTCACATTAGGCACATAATATATTTTAACATCACAGTATGATAGCTACCTGAAAACAGCACAGTAGAACATATAGCTAGTTCAACTTCATAAGAACAACTAGTAAGTGTGCACGTGCAACGCATGTCTTGACTAATATAAATGATAACAGCCATACAAATTTATAAACTATATTGGATGTTGTACAGTTTAGCCATAACTTCAAATATTGTGTCAACTAAAATTGATTGCCATCAATTGTTTAGATCATATACATAGTACGAAAATTCCACTGGTCACATAAATAATAATAGGTATACTCATTACACAATGCAATGCAATGCAGCTTGTGTTAAAGGACAAAAAATGTAACACATGTACCATAAAAAGATAATCTAGAAAACTTGTTGAACAGTCACAAAATCAAGAAAACAATGAATGAATAGGTCCTCTAATTTAGGCTCCAAGCAATGTGGAGGTAGCTCCAGTAATACTTGTTCGGCAGGCAGTAATACTTGTTTGGCTTCAGCTGCATCAACTCTTCTCTTTTCTCCTCTTAACTGGCAAACAGTACTCAACCACATCAGTGATGCACCATCACCATGACAACCAGCACCAACACCTTTACACTCCCCTTCATCCTTGCGTCAGCGGTGAGAACTTGTACCTTGTCCAACCACGCACCGCCGTTGGCATGCAGAGCCACACCATGTTGGGATGCTCACAATATTGATCCAGGCGTGACCAAACAGGCGAGCAGAGTGCCAACACTACAATTAGGTGCATTTTACAACTGTTATATACATGTAACAACATGTAAATTACCAAAGAACGATAAGCAAACTACCAGATCAGAAATGTATTTGTCGAAGTCCAGTGATACCTATCAGATCTAGAAAGATATATGGGTGTTCAATGCACTTCCAGGAAAAATGATTAAATATAAAATACAATTAGAAGCGGTCCCAATGGTACATTGTTCCCGGAGTGAGGCATACCGTGCCAGTAAGTATTGATGTTAACAACGCAATTAAATTTATTCTCCGAGCAAATATAATTTTGCATATTCCTTCCAAATAGTACATCAAGTCAATGTTATTGTGCATGTCAAGGCATAGTACATCTATGAGCAGTGTTATTGTGCAAGTGAAGGTAGAGTATGACAACTTAGAAAATGCATGCCAGAGAATCTTCCTTTTTCAGAAAAAACCCAACTTTACTTTTCAAGTGTGTACAGTTTTCCATCAAATAATTTGAAATTTCCCACATTATTCATGGTCAAAAAACTTGATTGTTTTATCTCTCTCATAAGCAGACTACTTTAATTTAAAGAAGCAACTAGTCAAGACCTATATGATTAGTTTTAAGTGTAAAAAAACTACACTACAAGAAACGTGACTTACGGGTTGAGGTGTCATCTAACTAAATTAATAAATTATTAGTGTTAAGGATATTCCAGTTCGGAAGAGCACAACAAATGAAGCTATTGGCGGTGATAATTGTCAATTTCTTTACTCATTTTCCAATCAAGTTTTCTCAACAGCAAAATATATGATGATGTTCGGCTAAAGAAGTGTATGGAAAGCAAGAGCTAGATAGCTGAATACGATATATGAATTGAAGCGCATAAAAGGGAAAGATCAGTTCTAGCAATCCATGATACATAACTTAATTAAGTATTAGCACCTTTGAGTAACCAAAGTTACAAATTTTCACTCGGATGTTGGACTCATGTTTAAGATCACGGTAACAGATTTCCTGCATTTCTAGCATCAGTTCATGGGCAATTTTTTCTGCATTGGTTTCCTTTGATAATTTTCAAAAGCAAAGTGTACCATGCAGTGGCAGTAGCATACCTTCAAAAGTAGTTGCTGAAAGAAGTACCTTGCTTGTTGACAAGAGAAAGCATACAAGTTACATGATTACATCATTAGAGAATAAATAGAAGCATCTCCGATTAAATTTATTCTTCTTTACTAATAATGTAAGTGTTCACACAGGCTGCAAAGCAATTCGCAACATTCAATTCAACTGGAATCACCAATAACATCAAAAGAGAGGTATTTTGAACTGACAATAGGTTGAATATATAAATTTGGAAGTCTTACTTGGTACAAAAATTAATTTTGTTACATCTACTTATTTTTATCTGATTCCTTTTATTGGAAGGTGACATGCTACAAATTTGGCATGTACATGTGCCAGGTGTAGTTAGTGGCAAACTTAAAAATCAATCTAGTCCAGCTTCAAAATATTGATGTGAACTATATGATTCAGAAATTAGAACACATGACATGTTCACTAGTCAATTTACACCTTTAAATCATTTGTCAAGCAACAACCATACCAATTGTCATGCAGAGAAAAATCCAATGCATAATGCTTCTAATTCTGAAAAGCTGGTAGTCTAGGAACACGACATGAAACATTACAGGTACATTACTCATGCGAAAATTAAGGCTATCGCTCGCCATGTTGTAAGCTTCATCTAAAGTTTATATCGGTGCACATCGGTCTTATCCAACGCAGCAGCTCTCACAAACAAACATAGTAGAGAAATGCAAGTTTAGAGATCTATCATTAGCGCACACGAACAAAATCATATTAACAACTTCATTCCACACAATCGACTGTTCATCAGGTTGATTTATCAAATCAAATTAGTAAGTTGCCACATCCAACGACAAACTGCTAAGGATCTAACCTTTCATGTAGAAGTCTGTGGTAACTCATCTTCTAGTTATGCCAGAGAGTTGGATGAACACCTGAGCTGCAGAAACTTGGCGAGAATCCATTCATCTATTTTCCATCGTTCGCGGCCGCAACAACCACGTGCCTGATGCTCCTTCCGATGTGCTCTCCTGTTCCGGTGGCGCTGCCAAAACCACAAGAATTTCAATCAGAAATTGACAAAAATTTCCTCCAAAATAGAGAGGTAAGAAACCATTAAAAATCCCATGAATTCAGATCCTACAAAACAATCGACCTACAGAGCGCTAAGCCACCTTAATTAGCAGTATCTTCGTGGGTGCAAACGATGAGGAGTGGCAGGCGGTGTTGGGTAACGTAGCATAACTCAAAAAAATTCTACGCTTTCACCAAGATCCAACTAAGGAGACATCTAGCAATGAGCAAATAAGAGTGCATCTACATACCGTTATGTAGATCGCGAGCGGAAGCTTTCGAAGAAGCGTGGATGAAGTAGTCGTACTCTTCTCGTTCTTCTTCACCGATGATCTAGCGCCGAATGGACGGCACCTCCGCGTTCAACACACGTTCGGTACAGCAACGTCACCTCCTTCTTGATCCAGCAAGGGGGGAGGAGAGGTCGTCGGAGATCGAGCAGCACGACGGCGTGGTGGTGGATGCAGTGGAGAATCCTGCAGGGCTTCGTCGGGCGCCCTGCGTAAGGAGTATGGGGTGTGACGGGAGGGGGAGAGGCGCCAGGAGCAAGGGTGCGGGTGCCCTCTCCCCCCCCCCACATATATATAGGGGGCTAGGGGGTGCACCGGCCCTGCAGATGGGATTTGCAGGGTGGGGCGGCGGCCAGGGGGGAATCCTTGCCCCCCCAAGGCAAGTGGCGCCCCCTCCCCCCTAGGGTTTCAACCCTAGGAGCATGGGGAGGAGGGCCCATGTGGTGCGCCAGCCCATTAGGGCTGGCCACTTCCCCCTTGCGGTCTAGGGGCCCCACCGGGATGGGTGGCCCCACCCGGTGGACCCCCGGGGCCCCTCCGGTGGTCCCGGGACACTCCCGGTGACCCCCGGAGATCACCCGATGGCCGAAACTGGACTTCCTATATATCATTCTTTACCTCCGGACCATTCCGGAACTCCTCGTGACGTCCGGGATCTCATCCGGGACTTCGAACAACTTTCGGGTTTCCACGTGCATGTATCTCTACGACCCTAGCGTTACCGAACCTTAAGTGTGTAGACCCTACGGGTTCGGGAGACACGTAGACATGACAGAGACGACTCTCCGGTCAATAACCAACAGCGGGATCTGGATACCCATGTTGGTTCCCACGTGTTCCTCGATGATCTTCATCGGATGAACCACCGTGTCAAGGATTCACTCAATCCCGTATGTTATTCCCTTTATCCATCGGTACGGTACTTGCCCGAGATTCGATCGTCGGTATTCCCGATACCTTGTTCAATCTCGTTATGGCAAGTCTCTTTACTCGATCCGTAATCCATCATCCCGTGACTAACTCCTTAGTCACCTTGAGCTCATTATGCTGATGTATTACCGAGTGGGCCCAGAGGTACCTCTCCGTCATACGGAGTGACAACATCCCAGTCTCGGTTCGTACCAACTCAACAGACACTTTCGGAGATACCCGATGCGTACCTTTATAGCCACCCAGTTACGTTGTGACGTTTGGCTCACCCAAAGTATTCCTACTGCATCCGGGAGTTGTACAACCTCATGGTCTAAGGAATAAATACTTGACACCGAAAAGCTTATGCATTACGAACTATACGATCTCGTGCTATGCTTAGGATTGGGTCTTGTCCATCACATCATTCTCCTAATGATGTGATCCCGTTATCACTGACATCCTATGTCCATGGTCAGGAAAACGTGACCATCTGTTGATCAACGAACTGGTAACTAGAGGCTTACTAGGGACTCATTGTGGTCTATGTATTCACGCATGTATCGTTGTTTCCGTACAATACAATTCAAGCATGAATAATAGATGATTATCATGAACAAGAAAATATAATAATAATACTTTTATTATTGCCTCTAGAGCATATTTCCAACAGGCGGCAGCCATGCTGTCTGTTGGGCGGCGATGTACCTGGAGGAGCGGTGGGGCGGCGGCCTGCTCTCGCATTCGTTGGAGGAGGAGCGGCGGGAACATTGGCCTGCTCTTGTGTCTGTTAGAAAGGGATCGGCAGGGGCATCGGACTACGCTTGCGTCCGTCGGAAGAGGATCGGCGGCCTACATGGGCCAGCATAGGAGGAGCGGTGGGGGCGGCGTCCTGCTCTCGGCTCCGTCGGAGGAGCGGCGAGGACGGCGGCCAGCTCTTGCGGCCATCAGAAGTGGATCAGCCGGGACGGCGTCCTGCTCTCAGATGCGTTAGAGGAGATTTGGTAGCCTTGGTGTTTTCCGCGGCCCTCGCGCCCGTCAGCAAGAAACCAGGACGTGTTGTTTCCTTGTATGATTCTCTCCTTTTTTTCCTACATATGCGGGCGTGGGAGGACGTGGGTTTGGCAGAGTAATCGTCCGCCATCGAAAATTGCTAAACACACTCTTGGCTGATGGTTAGCGCAATCTGGACGGTTAGATAAAATTAAATGACTATGATCGTGAGGCTATAATTAATCGGGATTATTATGTGTAGGTTAGGTCGGGTCTGTTTAGCGATGAATATGTTTGCTTGTTTAATAGTAGTATAGATATATTCATTTCCCTAATTGAGATCATCTAGGCTTGTATTATCCACCTCTGCTTTTAGTTCAGTAAGAACCTGTTTTGCACTAGCCAACTGGGAAAGTGCCTCCTCCTTCGCCAAAACCATCTTAGCAAAGTCTGATTTAGAGAATCTGAGCTCATTCTCCACCTTCCTCTTTTTATCCCGCATCTTCAAATATTATTCAATGTTGACAACACTTTCTCTAAGCCTATCTCTGTTCTCTTCCTCATACATGCTCCAGAGCTTTGCTAGGCACATCTTCAAAGACTATGGCCACTCTTGATCAACCCACTCCAAGTAAGAACACTTCCGTTCATCCTATAATATTTAAAACTAGATCAATAACAATTGTAGGGGCAATGGGTTTATAGCAACATAGAAAATCACCAATGCTTATTTTGAAAAACTGAATAAACAGGTTAATTATGACATATCTTCTCAAAAAGCTATAATTAATTGCTACTGAGACAACAACCAAATTCTGAAACATCTGAAGCTATAATTAACTACAACAACGCTACAAGTTCTTACTCATGTACTATAAATAACAAATTGAATATTTTAAGATGAAGGTAAATATAACTGCAACAGCATGGCGACAGTGTTTGGATGACAGCAAATTGATACTAACAGGTGTGTGTACATGCACAAATTTAGTAACATAGAACTAATAGCACTAAGGTTGTCCACCATGTATGCTAAAACCGGTGTAAAGACAAATGTTGCTACATCTCGCATCGGTGCCCTGCACTGGCGAGCTGATGCAGCAGAAAAAAATCAGGAACCCGAACTTCGGAGCACCTAGTTGCTCTGATGCCCAGTTCCTTCATGCCATAAAGATTTAGTATTTTACTGCTTAGCTGCTCGGATGTGTGGACAAGTTAGCTGCACTAACTGCTGAAGCGGTGCCAAATAATTTTCTAATGGCACCCATGCTAAGATGGCAACATTTTTAGATACTAGGTACAAATTGTGACACTTTCTTAGGATGTGTTTGGTTGAAGGTGTGGTATGAATGGGTTGGGACCGTGACAGTGTCTGAATCACATCTAACAAATGATTTGTAACAATGAAAGAGGGTCTAACCTTCTCTGCACATGCCAGAAACTTCCTCCCACTATCAACAGATTCAAACGCAACTAGCTTTACGCATGGTGATTCATGGTGACAACGAGCAGACAGATCTTCAGCCACCCCACTACATTTGTTGCAACTGATGGTCCTAGGGAACTACAAGTGGAAGAAATGACTCAAATTGACCGCCGGGTAAAAATCCTCCATTCCAAGTCATAGCCCAAGAGAGAGAAGAGAGGCATACCCGGGTGGTGAAGGAGGAACCGCTGGAGAGGTCTTTCAAGAAGACTATGGCGACCCCGGCGGTAGGATGCGAGATGGCGAGAGCAAGGAAGCGGCTATAGCTTAGGAAGGAAGGAAGGAAGGGGGAAACAAGGGAAATGTGACTTGTGGCCGGGGAGAAATGTGGCGGGAAACTTTGCGCGCGGTGCCGCCGGACACCATTCACTTTGAACTATATTGTGCATCACAAATGATTCTTATGCTTTACGCGCATGGGATGAGTTTGATAATTCAAATTTTGGTGGAAATTTCCCCGGGTACATCAATGCATAATTTAACATTGCTTGCTAATTTGGGCACACCAAAGAGCGTACAGCACACAGACCACACTTATTGAATCGAGCAATTTTAGTAATTAAATAGAGCCAGATGACCTAAACATTGATCTAACAAAAGACCAAAATTAAAACCAAAGCCTAAGTACGCATAATTTTAACAAATTTGCCGTTGTGCCGGCCTATGCATCGCCGGTGTTTGATGAGACATCGATGACTTGTCCTGGCGACATGCCGCCATTTGTGGACTCCGTGTCCCCCTGTTGAAGTCGACCGCATCCTCGTCCTTGTCCTCGGCGCCGCCCTCAAGGTTGTAGTACTCGTAGTAGTGGTTGCGCCAGAGCTCGCGTTGGTACTCCACCGCCGATTCCTCGATGGACATACTCTTCTCTAACTCGACCTGGGCCGCGTGCAACTCCTCCTCCCGGTGCTCCTTGATCTCCGCCGCCTCCTGCATCTCCAGCTCCCGCTCGGCGACCTCATGAGGAAGCAGGTGCTCCATGGCCACCGCCGCCTTTTCGGACGTAATTGAAATTTGAACACATGTACATGCAACAGCTAACCATAACGGTTTCAAAAGACATATTTTGTGTACTTGTGTGTGATTTAATTCCATGTGCAGTAAATTGGAAGGAATTTTCAAACATATTGGTCTAACGGGTATGACACAATTAAGCATGGAGTGCCATGGCATTTAAATTCCAAAAAATTAAAAAAATATCAGAAACACATGAAACCTTGGTTGATGTAATATCATGCCACAAAGATGATGTGGTAAAAAATTTGGCATGTTTGACGAAAGTTTGGACACACACCCCTCATAAACCGGGGAACCTCACTAGAAGGCTCGTGGTTCCGAGAGGGAACAATGCATGTTTGATGACGAACAGGAGATAGCTTCCTCTTACGGCCTTCAAAAAATTTCTACATGTAACTTGCACTAATACAACTGTCATGTCAAATTTTGGAAAAATTCAAGGGTCGTTTGACCTTTTGAAGACATTTAAGTGATTTTCTAGCCATTTAATGGTCGTAATTCAAATTTGAACTAGATGTACATGCAACGGCTAACCTTAACGGTTTGAAAACTCATATTTGTGTACTTGTGTGTGATTTAATTCCATGTGTAGTAAATTAGAAGGAATTTTCGAACATATTGGTCTAACGGCGATGACGCAATTAAGCATGGAGTGCCATGGCATTTAAACTCCTAAAAATAAAATAAAGATCAGAAACACATGAAACCTTGGTTGATGTAATGTCATGCCACCAAGATGATGTGATAAATTTTTTGGCATGTTTTACGAAAGTTTGGACACACACCCCTCACAAACCAGAGCAACTCACTAGAAGGCTCGTGGTTCCGAGAGGGAATAATGCATGTTTGATGACAAACGGGAGATAGCTTCCTCTTACGGCCGTCAAATTTTTTCAACATGTAATGTGCACTAATACAACTGTCATGTGAAAATTTGGAAACTTTCAGGGGTCATTTGACCTTGTGAAGATATTTAAGTGATTTTCTAGCCATTTAATGACTGTAATTCAAATTAGAACTACATCTACATGCAATGGCTAACCATAACGGTTTGAAAATTCATATTTGTGTATTTGTGTGCGAGTTAATTCCATATGCAGTAAATTAAAAGGAATTTTCAAACATATTGGTCTCACGGCATGGACACATGCATGGAGTGCCATGGCATTTAAATACCAAAATAATAATGATCAGAAAAACATGAAACCTTGCTTGATGTAATGTCATGCCATCAAGATGACGTGGTAAAAAAATTGGCATGTTTGACGAAAGTTTGGACACACACCTCTCACAAACCGGAGCAACTCACTAGAAGGCTCGTGGTTCCGAGAGGGAACAATGCATGTTTGATAACGAACGGGAGATAGCTTCCTCTTACGGCCTTCAATTTTTTTCTACGTGTAACGTGCACTAATACAACCGTCATGTGAAAATTTGGAAAAATTCAGGGGTCATTTGACCTTTTGAAGAAATTTAAGTGATTTTCTAGCCATTTAATGACCGTAATTCAAATTTGAACTACATCTACATGCAACGGCTAACCATAACGGTTTGAAAAATCATATCTGTGTACTTGTGTGCGAGTTAATTCCATGTGCAGTAAATTAGAAGGAATTTTCAAACATATTGGTCTCACAGCATGGACACGTCCATGGAGTGCCATGGCATTTATATTCCAAAAAATAAAAAAATGATCAGGAAAACATGAAACCTTGGTTGATGTAATGTCATGCCACCAAGATGATGTGGTAAAAAAATTGGCATTTTTTATGAAAGTTTGGACACACACCCCTCACAAACCGGAGCAACTCACTAGAAGGCTCGTGGTTCCGAGAGGGAACAATGCATGTTTGATGACGAACGGGAGATAGCTTCCTCTTATGACCTTCAATTTTTTTTTACGTGTAATGTGCACTAATACAACTGTCATGTGAAATTTCGGAAAATTCCAGGGGTCATTTGACCTTTTGAAGACATTTAAGTGACTTTCTAGCCATTTAATGATCGTAATTCAAAATTGAACTACATCTACATGCAACGGCTAACCATAACGATTTGAAAAATCTTATTTGTGTACTTGTGTGCGAGTTAATTTCATGTGCAGTAAATTAGAAGGAATTTTCAGACATATTGGTCTAACGGCATGGACACATATGTACATGCATGGAGTTCCATGGCATTTAAATTCCAAAACAATAAAAAATGATCAAAAAAACATGAAACCTTGCTTGATGTAATGTCATGCCACCAAGATGATGTGGTAAAAAAATTGACATGTTTGACGAAAATTTGGACACACACCCCTCACAAACCGGAGCAACTCACTAGAAGGCTAGTGGTTCCGAGAGGGAACAATGCATGTTTGATGACGAACGGGAGATAGCTTCCTCTTACGACTTTCAAACTTTTTTCTGCGTGTAACGTGCACTAATACAATTGTCATGTGAAAAATTGGAAAATTTTAGGGGTTATTTGACCTTTTAAAGACATTTAAGTAATTTTCTAGCCATTTAATGACCGTAATTCAAATTTGAATTGAATCTACATGCAACGACTAACCATAACGATTTAAAATTTTGTATTTTTGTGTACTTGTGTGGGAGTTAAAAAATCTTCAGACGATGTAAATATCTGGTGTTCAAAAAAGAAAATGTAAAGATCTGGCAAGACAACCGGTCCCACACGTTTGGCACTCTATTTCGCGCCTCGAGGTTTGGAAGGTGAATGGCAGGGGTTATTAATCAGACACGGTTCTGTATTGGAAACCGTCGGCTATTATGTTCATACACGGATTTTAATACAGGAATCGTGTGTAATTCAAACTAGAGTACTCGTAAATTCCGGCGACCGACCTGTGTACTGTTTTCGTCGATCTAGATTCCGGCCGCCAATAAATACTGCCTTACTCATGTATCTCCGCCTGCATTCTCATCTGCATCCTCCCCTCTCTCTCTCTCTCTCTCTCTCTCTCTCTCTCTCTCTCTCTCTCTCT
>LR738711.1:690298384-690318108 GCA_902687465.1 Secale cereale | reverse complement strand
CCCCCCAATTTGGATTGGAATTGGGGCCAGTACAATCTTTGTCTGTGGAAGTCAGTGCCACCGGCTGAGAAAGCCAGGCAAGTGCCGTTCAAGAAGGAGAGGTGGAGGAGGAAGCCAAGTACCAGGCAGCCTATGAAGCCCGTGATGCCTCCTGGAAAAATGAGAAGGTGGAGCTTTGGGGGCGGGCACGTCGTCGTGCGAAGGAGGTGTACAAAGACGGGTACTTCACGAGTAAGGTCAAAGACGCTAGGCGTCTCATCGCTGCGTGGGGGTGGGTCGATAAGCTGCAGCGCGCCCCCGATGAGGAGCTCCAGTGGGCGCCCAACGAAATGGCAAGATCGTCCGCCAGCAAGAGGTCGATCGGTACGTCAAGCGCTGCGAGGGGAGGAGGCGGAGTACTGCCTCCGCGCTAGGAAGACGCCGCGCATCAGGAGGGATTATTAGTTTCAGTATTATTCATTTTCAATTTTATGCATTGTACCTAGTAGTTAAGTATCATCACGTATATGTGATGATATTATATATAATTTGTGATGGACTAATTTCCTATATAGGACTCCTCTTCTATACTTCTGGGAGTATGTACTCACATCCTCAATATACCTCATATACGCATTAATTATACCTCTTTATCATTCTCAATATATTCATTAAATATTCTAAGATACCTTAATACAAATTTTGTTGGAAAAATATCATCTGCGACGTACTTTTTGTAATATATCTTTTTCACATACAAACACATCAGTATATACGTAACATTTAAAATATGTAGACTCGCATGTATTTTTTCATGAAAATTATTTTGGGGTATCTAATAATTACTAATGAAGTATATTAAAAATAATAAAGAGGTATAAAAGATTCATCTATATGGTATATGAGGAGCGGGAGTACGTACTGCCATGAGTACACAACTATTTTCATATATATATATATATATTTATATATATATATATATATATATATATATATATATATATATTTCATTTTCGATCTGTTTTTGTATACTAATTTGAATCTACGTGTTATAATCCACATATACAGAATGGAAAGCGTATATACACACATTGAAACAGAACATATAAGAACGGAAAACAGAGTACACATATTGAAACAGAGCAATACTATGATTGCTCTTAATACATAGCTATCCACGTCGAAACGACTCAACAAAATAAAACTCGTCCATGAGACCATGACCATCAACCCTTGGGTACGGTAGCTCTTGGCTCTGCGTGAACTCCTGCAAGCGTTCGTCCAAGCGGTCGACATGCTCACGGTACATCTGGAGCGCGATCTCGAGCTCCAAGTTGGCTATTTCAACGAAGATCACCAGCTTGAGGATGCGACGGCCATGTTCCTCTACTGCGCCCAGGTGGACACCTGGGCCAACGTGGCGGTCGAGCCTACCGACCAGCGTGTTAGCATCGAGCGGGCCGCGGACAAGGCGAACGGCGCGAACCATGCGAACGGCGCGGCGGGCGTCCGGTGCAAGTACGACGTGGCTGGCCTCTGGTGCAAGTATGGCGCACAGGGCCTCTGCCCACTCCTGGCGAGGAATAGGGGTACTGACGGGACGTGTACCCAGCTGTACGCCTTGTCGATAGCAGGCAAGCGCCGATGGATCCGCTCTTGCTGTGCACCGTGTCGCGCCTCTCGCTCTGTGGCGCTCCAACGGTCTCGCCATGCGGCGAGCCACACCTTATCGGCGTGGACGCGCCTAGCTTGCTCTGCGGCGCGCCATCGATCATGTTGTGCGGCGAGCTGTAGCCTCTCGGCGCTGACATGCCTATCTTGATCCGTGGCGCTCAACCGCCATGCGCCAAGGGTTTGCTCAACCCTGGTGATGATGCGCATCACGGCGTCGTCCATCGCGTTGCCGGGGAGTGCCTCGGCCTCGACGGGTTGTGGCGCCTTCTCATTTTCCTCATCGACGAGGTTGATGGCAGAGGCGGCACTTTGGTGGGTTGGCATGCTTGGGGAAAGGTGGATGTGCTACATGCTGCGCTTGTTGCCTCCGTACGTCGCGTGCCACCTAGGTTTATGTGTAATATCGCTGGATGACGGGAAAATGTGAGGAAATGGCGGGAAATGGTGGCGTGTTCATAAAATGCCATCAATTAATGGAAACTTAGCATATAAGGAACATCGAGCTAGCACAAGAAGTAGATGATGATCAGATGAACACGGACCACACTACGGAACCCATCGATAATGAATTCATCAATCGCAAACAGTTGTATACTAGCAAGCATTTTCCCACAACACACACGGCTTATTCCATCACAAACAGGTCGGATGGATCAACTGTATGCCACGTATCTCACATTGTCAAAAAGTAATGCGGTAGACCTACTTTAACATGTGTTAAAAAACTAAAAAAAGACCTCGAGGTTAATTGAACTGATGGGATGGACAATAGAGGTCATTTAATTTGACCTCAATGATCCATCCCATCAGATAACTTAACATCAAGACAACTTCCCATCCAGTCACCCATCTGATGGCTGCTCCAGCCGAGCACAGTTAACTTGAGAGTTCTCTTAGATGAGCTATTGGTGGAATAGCTAATCCTTGCTGATATGGGATGCCTCTTCGCATCCTTATGGCATACCCGGATGACTGTCGGTCACCCAATGGCCAATAGATGTTGTGTAGACAGATCATATCACATACGTCTTATTAGAAGCAATCGTCTGTGTTATTATCGGTCTTCGCACACATTTGGGTTTACAGACCTGTTTGTCGTGTATCACACACATCTTGTTAAATTGAATCGTTTCTGTTCTCTTGGCTCAAAGCAAACAGTTCATCCAAGTGAACTGTATGTCGTATATCGCATACACCTTAATTTGGCTGACCGTTTCTTTTGTGTTGATTAATCACAAATAGTTCATCCGAGTGAACCGTATGTTGTATATCGCAGACACCTTCATCTCGCTACCCGTTTCTGTTCTTCTTCCTCATCGAAACAGTTCATTGAACTTAAATGTATGCCCTTCATCGCACACGCAACTAAAATATGAACCGTGTTTGATGCATCCGTCATCGCAAACGTTTTGCACCTTTTTTGACGGGTTTTTTACATCACCGTTTGCGATTATTGAATCGCACACAGTTTCATCGAAGGGTCTCTGATTATACTGTCGCGTTAGCAGCATCTTGCTGTAGTGCATATTCAGTGATCTACATGAAAGTTTTTATTAAATCCTTCTTGAATACATATCATATTAGGACTAAATTCATAACCCATACTAATTGCCATTACTATTTATCAAACACTAAAAATGATATAAGTGAAGCATGAGAGTGCAACTATTTATTTAAAATATATACACCGCCATGCTCTAAAAGATATAAGAGCAACTACCTAGCTCAAAAGATATAAGTGAAGCACACAGAGTATTCTAACAAATGACGAATAATGTGTGTCCCTCTCAAAAAGATGTTTCCAGAAAAGATGAGTTTGACAAACTAAAAATCAAACAAAACAAAGACTCATATAATACATGAAACTCCAAGCAAAACTCATATCATGTGATAAATAAAAATATAGCTCCAAGTAACTTACTGGTAGTTGGTAGAAGAAAGAGAGGATGTTGTCCGGGGCATCCCCAAGCTTAAATGCTTGGGAGTCCTTCAATATTACCTTGGGGTGCCTCGATCATACCCAAGCTTAGGCTCTTCTCACTCCTTATTCCTTCATACATCATGATCTCACTCAAAACTTGAAAACTTCAGCACACAAAACTCAACAAAAACCTTCATGAGATTCATTAGTATAACAAGAAAATCACCACCTTAAGTACTATTCTAAACCCATTCATATTTTATTATTTCATAATACCTATTGTACTCTAACTTCACCATGATTTATACCCCCCAATAAAATAGATTCATCAAAACAAGCAAACAATGCAACGAAATAGAATCAGCCAAAAATAGAACAGTTTGTAATTATTCAAACAATCCATACTTCTACAAGTCTAACAATTCTTAAAAAAATAGGAAAACTTGGGAAATTTGTATATCAATCGTGTGTAAAAATTTCAGAAAATTTACGCTCTAGTGATTTTTTTCTGTACTGAGCGCAAAAGTTTATGTTTATTCGCCAAATCAAATCAACTATCATCCAAATCATCACAAAGGCTTTACTTGGCCCAAACACTAATTTAAAACACAAAAACACAACCATAACAGTAGCATAATTGTGTGCACACCAAGACCATATAAAGAACAAGAAAACTTAAGATAACTGTTGGGTTGCCTCCCAACAAGCGCTATTGTTTTTATGCCCCTAGATAGGCGTAATACATAGTTTCAAGTGTTGTTATAAAAATGAAGGAGATCATTCATGATCATCTCATACTCCCTCCTTTCAGCAGCAAACTTCCATTGTTTCAAGAAAAAATAATTAAAAGGGCTAAATTTAATAGGATATGGATCCATAAGATCAAGTTTGGGAGGAGGAGATTCCATCCTTGGCCCCTTATATGTGATGACTATTTCTTTGTTGTAGATGTTTCTTTGATTACGCTCCCTAAGCTTTTTCTTAAGGACATATCCTAATCCATTATTTTGTATAGCAAAATTATCATTTTGTTCAGAAATTTTATCAAGCAAAATGGATGGAGGAACCTTTTTCCTAAGATTTTCATGTAAGCAGTATAATCAAGAGATTGTAGTCTCCTTATTTCCTCATGATTATAAAGAATTTACTCCATAGGAGGACAGACACAATTTATATTATAATGAGCAAATATTTCATGTGCTTCCTTCATAATGTACCCAGATTCATAAGATAAAATATAGTGGTGACACGCTTAACGAAAGGATCATTGATATTCGAGAATTCTATAAGGATCCTTTGTATGGAGGGATGCATGTGAACTAATTTCCTTTCAAGTTCAACTAAAAGCAAAGATATTGCATCCACAAAGCTAGAAGTTTTATTAACAATTGACACTCCTAGCATAGGCAACTAGCCGGCACAAGTAAATAAATCCTGGATGACACCTTTTCGCATAATATTACCACTACCTATACGGAGTTTTTTAGTATGCATGATAGTGGGTTCTTCTTTAGGAGGACATCATTGGCAAGATTATCTAATTTTTCTTTAGCAACTTCATAAAATTCCTTTTTATTTTTCATGAGTTCCAACAGCATGGACGGATTGTCCAAAGAACTCGCACTAGTGGCGGAAGCATTACTACTCTTTTCAAACTTAGACATGATAACAACTTCAAGCAGGCAAACACATAAGCAAAAAGGAAAACGGAAAATATTTATATGTTTTTGTGAAAACATTTTAGAAGTGAGGGACATGAAAACGAGAGGCAAAATGGCAAATAAAGTAAGAGCCAGTTCTTTTGAGTTGCAGCTTATGCATAAGCTCCGGTGAAAATAAGCCTCAGATAAGCTCCTGTGGAAATAAGCCCATGAGAATAAGCCAGCGAGTTCTTTTCAGTTCCTTTTCCTCTAGCTTAATTTTGGTATACCAAGTGAAAAGTCTGTAGTACCCCTGGATTGTAATTTGTTCTAATATTGAGTTGTGTTTTACCGTTTTGTTGCCCATATGAACATAAAATCATTTTTTCAAAGATCATGAAATGTTAGTCAAAGATCATTTTCTCACATACAGTGGGGATCGTTTTCTCACATACAGACATTGTAAAAATTGTCTCATATAAAGGGACGTAACAAAAAAAAAGGATAGCTGCATGTAGGAAAATTGTGCTGATGTGGAAGTTCATCAGCACGAAAGCATGCCATTCATATATAACTAGCTTCGTTGGGAGTGGTTATTTACAAACGCACATCGACACTGACAAACGCTGACGAAACTGAAGAAAACACAAGTTCAATAGTGATAAGATGCAACAGGGGGTGAGTACAGAATCTCAATCTGCATCAGGTGGACTCCTGATGATAACACACACTCTCGACGGGATCTGCGTGCAGATCTGCTGGCTTGTGCGCGGCAAGCCTGGTGCATGACGCGCAGTGCTGAGGAGTGGCGGGGTGGGGCAGAGCAGAGGGAGATGGGGGAGGAACACGGCTACTCAGCACCAACGGGATCCATGTCATCGTCGTCGGAGTAGGGCGACGTCGGTAGGCGGTCGTCGTCGGCGACAGGTGGCGCGGGAGGCGGCGGCGGCAGGTGGGAACCCTATTTCGCGGGAGGAGTGGGGTGAGAAGATGCCGGCGCAACACTTGGGTAATTATGTTCGGAGTACGTGGGATGGGATGAGGGCAGTGGCATTTCCTTCATAATTGAGTCCAAATGGGAGGGCGAGGAGATATAATGGTTCGTTTTTAAGTGAGCGCTCACGGGAAGCTGCGGGAAGCTGCCCACCCCCAACTTTTTTCCATTATGAAGGAGAGGGTTGTGGAAATAAATTAAGCTCTAAGCCCCCAAAACGAGTTCTTTTGAGCTTTTGGCTTAATTTGACAATAAGCTGAAAAAAGGCACAAAAGAACTGGCCGTAAATGCAAGGAGATGAAAGTTCATGCTAAGGTACTTGATAAATATTGATGATGTCTCCCCGGCAACGGCGCCAGAAACTCTTCCTGCTACTTGTGAGTTGTGTTGGGATTTCCGCGAAGAGGAGATGATGATGCAGTATAGTACAGATAAGTATTTCCCACAGTTAACAACCAAGTTTATAAATCAAGTAGGAGAACCACGCAACAACTCGCTAGCAGTACCTATAGACAAACCAACAAATACTTGCACAAAATACAAACAAGGGGTTGTCAATCCTTTAGCGGTTAATTGCAACGATCAAATCTCGTAGTGATAGCTAAATAGATAAACAAAATGTCAAATAAAATAAAGGAAAATAAATTTCAGCAAGGTCTTTTTGGATTTTAATATATGATTAAAATGGACCCCGGGGCCATAGTGTTCAACAGAGGCTTCTCTTTTGAAAATAGCATACGATGGGTGAACAAATTACTGTGGGGCAATAGATAGAAAAGCAAATAATCATGATGATATCCACGGCAATGATCATGTATATAGGTATCACGTTCGATACAAGTAGACCGACTCCTGTCTGCATCTACTACTATTACTCCACACACCGACCGCTATCCAACATGCATCTAGAGTATTAAGTTCATAAAGAACGGAGTAACGCCTTAACCAAGATGACATGATGTAGACAAAGTAAATCCAAGCAATATGAAAAAACATCATTTTATCCTTAATGGCAACGATACAAGATACATGTCATGTCCCTTTTTATCACTGGGATTGAGCACCGTAAGATTGAACCCATCACAAAGCACCTCGCCCATTGCAAGATAAATCAATCTTGTATGCCAAACCAAACAGATAGATCAGAGAGAAATATAAATCTATAACAATCATGCATAAACCATTTCAGAGAAGACTCAAATAATATTCATAGATAAACTGATCATAAACTCACAATTCAACGGATCCTAACAAACACACCGTTAAACAGGATTACATCGAATAGATCTCCAAGGAGAACATTGTATTGAAGATCAAAGAGAGAGAAGAAGCCATCTAGCTACTAGCTATGGACCCGTAGGTCTGTGGTAAACTACTCACACATCATCGGAAGGGAAGCAATGTTGATGTAGATTCCCTCCATGGTCGATTCCCCCTCCGGCAGAGTACCGAAGAAGGCCTCCAGATGGGATCTTTGAAGAACAGAAACTTGCAGCGGCAAAAAAAGTATTTCTGGTCTCTCTCTCTCTGATGCCAAGAGAATATTTGATAATTTATAGAGGTGGAATTAGGTCAAGAGGTGCCACAAGGGGCCCACAACCCTGGGGCATGCCTATCGAGCATTTCGCTCCCTCGCGACTCTTCAGGTATTCTCCCGAACCTTCTAGGGTCTCTTCTAGTCCAGAATAAATTTTGTTTGGACTCTATTTGATATTGATTTCTTGAAAGCCGAAAATAAGCAAAAAACAGCAACTGGCACTAGGTGCTAGGTTAGTAGGTTAGTCCTAAAAATGATATATAATTGCATAATAAACATCCAAGATTGATACTATAATAACATGGAACAATAAAAAAATAGATACGATGGATATGTATCACCTTGTTGTACTTTGTTACTATTGCAACTTGTTACTTGTTATGAATTATTTAGCTACAAAACTATCTATCACAGCTACTTTCAGTACTGCAAAGAATACCTTGCTGAAAACCACTTATCATTTCCTTCTACTCCTCGTTGGGTTCGACACTCTTACTTATCGAAAGGACTATGATCGATCCCGTATATTTGTGGGTTATCATTAGCTAGCTTGGAGATACTCCATTTATATTTCTTTAAATTGATTTATTTTGGTTGAAACTTTTGTTTCATTGTTTTATTATATTTTAATGTCTACTACACAACTTTATTCTTGTAGACTTTTTGGGCATCCAAGTGTAAAGTTTTGTAGGACAGCGGAAAATTTCCATCAAATGGATGACCTAATGTTTATTAATCCGTGAGAGGTGTTGGATGAAGGTGGTTCTCCCTCAAATAGCCCTGCAATCAAATACATATGGTCTCTTGTGTCCCCAACAATCTAACACAATTCTCACTTGCATAGGTGCACTAGTTCGGTGAAGAGATGCTGATAGATGTGTAATATGGATGGTAGAAATAGATTTTTGTAATTTGAACAAATAGAAACAGCAAGGTAGCAAGTAACAAAAGTGAGTAAAACGGTGTTGCAATTCTTGAAAATAAGGCCTAAGGTTCTCAACATCATTAACACAATTACACCACATGATAATCATTCAAAAGTGCAGCAACGAATTACTCCAAAGTTTCTTTTTTCTATCATAGAAAGTATGATGAAATTGTGTATCGCTTTCCAATCTTGATCTATTGAACCAGCCACAAAGTGACGGATAATTCCATAAATTGTACTACGACAACACCATATGATACTTCATTCAACCTTTATGCTAAGAGTACCCCAATGTCCGTACGGGTGTCAACAAGTTAGTTCCTATTCATGCATCATGTAATCTGGAATCCAAAGTATTCAATCTAACATAAAGAAACTTGAACGAGCAAGACTCAATTCATTAAAACTGATATAGGGGGAGAACATCATATTATCCAACTTTATTAATAAAGCTCATAATGCAATTAAGAGTGAATCCATCAAGAACATGATAAAGAGAGAGAGAGGGAGAGAGAGAGATATCAAATACATAGCTACTAGTACATACCTTCAGCCCATGGAAGAACTACTCACACATCACCATGAGAATGAAAAAGAAGTTGGTGTGGATGTGATGATGGAGATATCCCGGCACGTCCCGACGCCACTGAGGAGAGGGGGAAGGCCCCCTCCTCCTCCTTCTTCTTCCTTGGCCCTATAGGGATAGACGAAACTCTTCCCTAGATTGGACCTCTCAATTTTCTTCTATGTTTCCGCTACTGTTTTTTGGCAGAACACCGTTTTGTATCTGGAGATCCGCAACTCAAATCGGGATGAAATTTTGAGGGGGTGTTTTCATAAAATTATCTTTCTCTCGGCTGAAGGAGAGCTCCAACGAACTTAAGGGCTACCCACACAGACCCAAGACGCAGCCAGGTGGTGTCCATGCCATCTGGTGTTGGAAATATGCCCTAGAGGCAATAATAAAAGAGTTATTATTATATTTCCTTGTTCATGATAATCGTTTATTATCCATGCTATAATTGTATTGATTGGAAACTTAAATACATGTGTGGATAAATAGACAAACTTTGTGTCCCTAGTAAGCCTCTTCAGGACTAGCTCGTTGATCAAAGATGACCGCGGTTTCCAGGTCATAGACATGAGTTGTCATTTGATAACGGGATCACATCATTAGGAGAATGATGTGATGGACGAGACCCAAACGTTAAACATAGCTTTTGATCGTATCAGTTATCGCTATAGTTTTCTGCATGTCAAGTATAAGTTCCTATGACCATGAGATCATGTAACTCACTGACACCGTAGGAGTGCTTTGTGCGTGCCAAACGTCGCAACGTAACTGGGTGACTATAAAGGTACTCTACAGGTATCTCCGAAGGTGTCTGTTGAGTTGACATGGATCGAGACTGGGATTTGTCACTCCGTGTGACAGAGAGGTATCTCCGGGCCCACTCGGTAATACGTCATCTCAATGAGCTCAAAGTGACTAAGTAGTTAGTCACGGGATTATGTATTACGGAACGAGTAAAGAGACTTGCCGGTAACGAGATTGAACTAGGTATAGAGATACCGACGATCGAATCTCGGGCAAGTAACATACCGACGAGACAAAGGGAACTGTATACGGGATTGCCTGAATCCTTGACATCGTGGTTCATCCGATGAGATCATCGAGGAACGTGTGGGAACCAATATGGGTATCCAGATCCCGCTATTGGTTATTGACCTGGGAGTGTCTCGGTCATGTCTGCATAGTTTCCGAACCCGCAGGGTCTACACACTTAAGGTTCGGTGACGCTAGGGTTGTTAGTGAGAACAGTGTATGGTAACCGAAGGTTGTTCGGAGTCCCGGATGAGATCCCGGACGTGACGAGGGTCTCCGGAATGGTCCGGGGACGAAGATTGATATATAGGATGAGAGTGAACGGAGTCCGGAAGTGTTCCGGGGAGCACCGGGGAGTCATCGGATGACCGAAAGGAGTTTCGGGGGGTCCCGGCAAGTGTTGCGGGCCCTATGGGCCATAAGTGGGAGACGCAACAGCCCTCATGGGGCTGTGTGCCCCCCTTGGGCCCTCTCCACCTGCGCATGGGGGCTGGCCCCCCTTAGGGAGCCGCACCCCAGAGTCCTTGGGGGGCAAGGCACCCTGGGGGGGCAAACCCTAGCCCTGGGGGCGCCGCCCCCTTCCCATCTCCCTTGGCCGCCGGCCCCTAGGGGAAACCCTAGGGCGCCTCCTCCCCCCTCTCCCCCCTATATAAAGAGAGGCAGAGGGGAGGGGAGCCACACATGTTCATGCCTTGGCGCTGCCCTCCCTCCACCGTAGAGATCTTCAACTAGACAGTAGTGCTTGGCGAAGCCCTGCTGGAATTCCTCCACCACCATCTCCACCACGCCGTCGTGCTGCTGGTTTTCTCCATCAACCTCTCCTTCCCCCTTGCTGGATCAAGAAGGAGGAGACGTCCCCGAGCTACACGTGTGAAGAACGCGGAGGCACCGTCCGTTCGGTGCTGGGATCTTCGGCGATCTGAATCGCGGCGAGTACGACTCCATCAACCGCGTTCTTGAACGCTTCCGCTTAGCGATCTACAAGAGTATGTGGATCCGACTCTCCCCTCGTAGATGCATCTCCTAGATTGATCTTGGTGAGCGTAGGAAATTTTTTGTTTCCCATGCAACGTTCCCCAACATCTGGTTCTGTGGGGCCCTCAGGCACCGTCTTGCATTGATTCATTTTCCCAAAAATCATATATATATATATATATATATATATATATATATATATATATATATATATATATATATATATATATATATATATATATATATAAGAAAAAATCTTATTAAATTCCCGAGGTATTTTGACCTTCCTAGATAATGATTTTCTATAAAACCAAAAATAGGAATTGAAACTGGGCACTAGGTTAATAGGTTAGTATAGGAACATAATATAAAAGTGCACCAAAACCATATATAATTGATGTTAATAAACATGAATACTTCACAAATTATAGATAGATTGGAGAAGTACCAATTGTACTCCATTAATGATTTGTAATATTTTGTTGAATTATGCATCCAAGTTCGAGTAGTGGAGTGGACACAAGAAAACAGAAGAAATTTTCATAGAGGTTGCATTATGGGAACTCTAAGTTTGTGCACAGCCTCAGCAACCTCCAAAAAATTAAGGGGCATGCTCCATATGAGTTATGCATGCTGCCGATATGGCAACTCCGTCATAGTTGGTCTAACACAAGATCACGTCGGCTACTCTTGTTTTATATATCAATGAAAATGAGTCCATACTAGTCACTTGAGTTATTATATAAGCCAGCAAACAAACATACACCTGCTCCCTGTGTCGCTCTCACGGGCGACACGGAGAAACCTAGCCACCACAAAATGCGACACTCTGTACCCTCCAGAACCCCTCGCCACTACCAGAAGATACGGTCGAGCTAAACTTGTGCCATGGAAGGTGGCAGAGGAGCGTGCTTTCATGACGCCTTCGCCCCCGATCGGAATAGTGATAGTCTAGGCAACGAGTTCTATGACGGCGGTGACTCCTCCGCCGGTACGACAACTAGGTGAAGTGGGGATCAAGCATGGCTTCGGTGACGGCCTCGCAACATCCTATTATGGGTCGAGGCCAGGTGACTACGGCGGCACCTTTTTTTCCCTGTGGTTTTGGCTTCCGACATTTGGGATATGTGCGGAGCGACTCAGTTGTAGCCTACGAGGGAATGTTTGGGGCGAGGTCATGGTTCTTTTTCAGGCTCTCCCTTGCCTCTAGATCTGCTATGTGGGATCTAGCCCGTTGGGCCTAGCAGGTCTCCTGCCAACGTTGAAGACGATGACGTGGTGGCTGGGTGGCCCACCATTCATGTGATTCGGCATCAAGTCTACTGGGGAAAGTCGTGTCCTAGTTTTTGGATGGATCCGTTGACGGCGGCACCTATGGGCACCATTACCTTGTGGGAGGTGTCGGGACGTAGTGCCACCAAATTTTAATTCCTTGTTTTCTTTCTGAAGATCCAAATGTGCACCAAATTTTCTGACAAGTCCAGTTGGACTAAAGCAAAAGAAAATATTGTCAGAGGTTGTACTGAAGCATAACAAGAATATTTATCGCAATGGTGACAGTGCCACCGAGATTGAACAATATTCTTCCACGTCGGCACCAATAGATTTGATTTGATCAGGACTCATGCTATCAAAGGATCCAATAAATTAGTGCAACTCCAGCCTGGACATACTATACAAGCCTGTCAGGTCAAATAATGTGCAAACATACGAACCTGAAAAAATATTGCGCAAGTCGATGATCTCAGGAAAGATTATGCAGGAGTGGAGTACATCTTGTCACAAAAAAAATACGGAGATGGCTGCTAATTAATCAACTAGCTAGCTTTATTTTGATGGTAAGTAAACATGAGAATCTTTTGAGTCGTGCTGGAGCGCCCGTCCCTCTCAAACTCCTTAAAGGAGACAACATCTACCCCGCATGGCCTCATCATGCCCATTGTGTTTCCCTTATCCAAGTTAATTTTATAGGGAGTTAGTGAAGCATTAGATTAGAAATAATGCATCCACGCCGTGCATGCCCCCTACTATTTTATTCTCCGTCTCCACCTCCCATTTCGGTGTCAATTGCGGCTAGCTGGTTGCGTTCATTAGTCGCTTCTGCATAGTACATGTTGAAGTGCCACACAGACACAGATGCTTGTAGCTAGTCTGACGAAATTACATCTTGGTTTTGATGACCGTAGGAAAATGAAAGTTACAATATGAGTCGCCGTACAGTGTGACATGTTGTGGTTGTTGATGTGCCTGTCCTGCAAGCGTTTAGGAGCTAGGCGTCAACACGCACGTGCGACGATGCGAGAGTCGTGTGACACGACAGGCAAAGCGTGCACTCGAAGGGGGGGTGCTACGTGTGGAAAGTGAGGCCTCTTCGTAAAGAATCAAGGCAAGAATCCGATTGTAATTTAATCAGCACTTCTCCAGACACCACTTGTGAAACTCGCTAGATTTCAGCAGCCTGCTCGCCTAGATACATCTACACTGCTTGCATAGCGGCTGCCATTTAATTATCACTACTATCACGTCACATCACGATCATTTTCTTACTGCCTTAAGTTACCCAACTATACTTTCAAAGGAAAAGTTACCTAATTATTGCCTTTTCCACCTTTTCTTTTACGCTTCTCGCTGACCAACTCCTCCTTTTCTTTGTCTTCCATTTCTTTCCCATCACCTTCAAGATGCCTCACGGAAGAAGGCTAAAAAATTAAAACAATAGTTTACATGGAAGCTTATGGCCATGGATTAGCCATGTCCCCTCCTAAGATCACGACCAGCACTAAGCTAATAATGGCTTCCCAACCACATCAATCACCATATATGTAAAGCCCAGTCCTTGTTGCACTAATGTCACATCACGTCACCATTTCGATCTTAGCTGGCACACTTCACAAAGGCAAATCTCTGTCTTCAAATGTGGAATTAAGAGTAAGCTTTAATATAAAGATAAATAAACTGGGGTGTGAGCCCCTGACTTGAAACAGAGGAAAAGCTTTGAGTCACACCAACAAAGATTTTTTTTCTTTTGAAAAGGAGGTTACTGTTTTGGATTTTATTAACCATGAGTTAAGGGAAATCTAGGCTAATTCTAACCATGATGTGGTCCCCCTTCTCCCTATGGATCTCAACCGATGCGACTCTCCGCTTGTGACAGTTCATGTAAAGATGCTTATTGCACGCGTCTCTTGTACCCATATAAATAGGAACATGACCTGGATAATAAGGTGACAAATCAGAAACAATTGCTTTCAACTTTTAAGCAATAGTTTGCTTTGAAAATTAACTTCCGTAGGAGTTAATTGTTTTGCTTCGGAGAAGCCAAAGAGGTGGCTAAATAATATGTTGATCTGCTTGGTTATGCATATTGCCAATTTTGATTAAATATTTGGTAATTCCAATTTATTATGGGCGGCTCACTATGTTGAAGAGCACTCACAGAAACGTTTGAGCAGTTTTAAAGGCAAGTTGCTTTTCGTTGGAGGATGACCTGATCAACTCGGTCCTCATAAACATGATTATGTACGTGGTCTAATTTTCCAACTCCCTAAAGGGGTCCGCCGGACTGGATTATTTCATATCCAAATTCTTCTCACAAGGAGATTGTGAAAAGTATTGGCCTATGAAATGGAGCATGGTTTGTCGAGCAAAACACTGGGATGGTCTAGGCATCCAGGACCTACATGTTAGGAACTTACTCAGTAAGTGGAGTATTTAACCAAAAACTACCACAATTCGTGGAACCGTGCCTACAAACTACCAATTTACGATTTTGTCCTGAAAACTATCATTTTTTTGCTAATCCGTGTCTAAAAACTACCATGTGAGTAAATCAACTGATTCAGCCATTTTAAACGCGTTAATGACAGGCCTGGCCCGCATGTAAGTGCTGACATGGCATCGCAAGTCAACACCGTTTGACTGACCGTTAAAACCGGCCGCCGGAGTGCAGCCCCTGCACTCGCCACGCCGCAGGCGGCGCATGCCTCTCTTGCTCGCCCCCGTCGACTCCAACCACGGGCGGGCACGGCTGGGGTGCGGGAAGGGAGCGGGGCGCCCGCGGGCGAGCGCGGCAGGGCCAGGCGCGCGGCCATGGGCACGGGCAGGGGCGCGACGGCCAGGGGCGCGACGACGGGCGCGCGGCCAGGGCGGCAAGGCCAGGCATGCGGCCATGGGCGCACGACCACTGGGCTCGGCTACGGGCGCCCGGCCAAGCACGCCACGGGGGCTCGACGTGGGGTGCATCGGCCAAGCGCGCGTAGCCAGGGGGCTCGGCCAGGCACACTGCCACGGGGGCTCGACGAGGATCGCAGCGGCCAAGCGCGCGCAGCCAGGGGGCTTGGCCAGGCACGCTGCCACGGGCGCGCGACCACCGTGCTCGGCCAAGCATGCGGCCGCGGGCAGGGGCACCGCCACTGGAGCGCGGCCAGGGGCGCAGCCACAGGCGCGCGACACCACTAGGCTCGGCCAGGCATGCCGCCGCAGGCGCGGCCAGGTATGCGGCCACGGGCGCAGACTGCACGGGCGGGCGGCCACGGGCGTGCAACAATGGGCACGGTCACGGACGCGTACCCCGGTCACGGCTGTCGAGCTCCTCCTGCGCGGCCGTAGAGATTCTTTCGATGGCAGCAAGCTCTTCTTGGGTGGCCGTCGAGCTCCTGAGCGGGCGTTCGCACGTGCCGGTGCACAACAAGTGTTTGATAAAATGTCTATATGCCACTTAACAGTCAACACAACCGGTCAAACAATCGAATGGCCTGTCAATCCTGACGAGTGGTCCCATCTTGTCATAATTAGGTTTATTTTTTTTCCTAATCAGTCATCAAGTGGATGTGGTAGTTTTTAGTCACGAATTAGCAAAAAAGTGGTAGTTTTCAGAAAAAAATCGTAAAGTGATAGTTTGTAGGTAAGATTCCACGAATTGTGGTAATTTTTGGTTAAATACTTCAGTAAGTTGTTGTTCAAGCTACTTACGGAAGAGGGTGTTCGGCAAACTCTTTTTTGCCTTTTTGCGAGAAAACTTCGAATCTATTTATCTTCAATCAATGCAGTACATCAAACTAAAAAATAATACAAATTACATCCAACACCGTAAACCACCAAGCAGCGAGTGCAAGCATTGAAGCGAGCCGAAGACATGCCGTCGTCATCGGCCCTTCCTCCTCAGAGCTGGGCAAAACATGTTGTCATAGATAGTCAGAAACTTATCGTGCTAAGGTTTCATAGGACCAGCGCACCAGAATAGCAACCACCGCCGATGAAGACACACATAGATCAGAAGGATCCAATTTGAAGACACACACAAACGTAGACAAACAATGGTATGAGTACACCTACAAAAGACAACCACCGACCGAATCCAAGATCCGCCGGAGACACACAACAAACTCTACTGCACAATAAGTATCCAGGAGAAAAAGTGGTGCCGCATTTTCGAACCGTGGTAACTCGCAATTTCGCGCCGCCCTAATGGCAATAAAGAAGCATATTTTCTGCTTCGGTTCTTTTGCGCTAAAGGATGGCTTAGAGATACCTTTCTGGGAGGATATGTGGCTTCAAAAGACTACTTCATGAATAGTATCCAGCTTTGTGTCCTATTATTTGGGATAAGAATGATACTCTTGCACATGTGCTCAACTCCTCCTCGCGGGATGTTTTCTTTAGGAGGATTTTGGTTGGCCCCTGTATTATATGGCAACATCTGTTATCCTATTTGGAACCAGTTAACCTATCACAACGATGGGATGTTTTTTGTTGGAAGCTCACTACATCTGGTCATGCACCTAGAGATTCTAATGGTTAATAATAAACAAATAAGTAAAATACAATTAAAAATATTTTTTCATGTGGTATCTTCGGATGAGATTTTTTACTAGCATGGAAGGAAGAATTGTAGCTTTTGTACTCACGATGAGATCATCAAATACCTCTTCTTCCATTGCAAGTGTCTGTGTTCTACATAGCCAGTCATGTAAATAGCTTCCAATTTGTATTTGTCCACCAGTGTTGCCAATATATATGGCCACTAGCTTGATAGAATATTGAATAAGTTTAACACGATAATAAGGGTGGAAGCGTCTGCCTTACTACAGTCGCTTTGGCTAAGTAGAACTGATTTTGTTTTTAATGACAAAAATATTATTCATTTCGGGTTATTTTCTGTTGTATGCACAGGTTCGTACATGCTATGCTACACCGAGCATAGTACCAATTGATGTTCAAGATGGTGGGTATATGGTTGTAGCGGGTGTAGAGTGAGGTTTTTATCCAACATGGATGATGACGACATATCTCCAAATTGGCCCACCTCCTCCTTCGATGAAGGCTTAATGTCGGTCTCATACGACTTTACTGTTACTAATATATATGTTTTTTTAGTCAGACTTGTTAGTTTGTGTTGTGTATCCTTGGCGTGTAGAAGCTGGATATCGCTTTTAATGCTTTTGTATCGCTTAAATGCTATATTTTAAATAAAGGGAGTGTCTCATCTAGCAGTTTGACATAACCTCCACTTCACTCATGCTTGTTTGTTTTCCTTCCCTTTTGGCTTTATACCCAACCAGGGGTTTTTCAACAGAGATTTTTAGAAACTAGCACTTTTCGGAATATTCAGTGAAGCCCAAAAATTTACAATAACTTTCGCGAAAAATGAATTTTGAATGAGGTCTAATAAGGCTCATATGCATATGTTTGACAGGATGATATTTTTTATTTTCATAATGGCATGTCAATTTTACTTTTGGGTGTTATCCAGATAAAATAGTTTATCGATGGGGTGGCAGTTTTATAAAGTGGCACGACAAAACAAATTCGTGACATTTTTTATCTAGATGATGGCGGTTATAAAGTTTAGCATGGCATTTTATTTTGTAGATCATACTCACTGTAAATTCATAAAATTAGAGAGATGGTAGTTTTTAATAAAGTAGTATTGCATTTTTTTTAATCAATTAGATCATGGCAATTAGGGCTTTTTTTGTTGATGGCATTTTTTTTCAAAATAAAATAAGTTGCACATATGCTATCGGACAACGGTTTGCTAGGAGGCCAACCCCACTGAACGGCTTCCCAGCCGTCGCACAAACCTCAGCGCAATGTCAACGCCACGTGGATCCTAGGGGGTTCGAAATCTCCACCTCGTGTGCATGTGGCGGCACATCTTGCCACTAGAGCGAGAAAGGGGTTGTGAACATTTATGTTTATACTTCTATGTGTATATTTTTAAGCTATTTTTTATTTGTCCAAAAGTTCTAATTATTATTTTTACCTACTCATATAAATATTTTATTATTATATCATGGAATTTATTATTAATAATAACATGGCATTTTTCATTTTTAAAGGATGGCATTTTTTGTTAGTAAGAGGGTGAATATTTTTTATTTAGAGGATCACATTTTTATTTCTGATGGTATGGAAGTTTTATTACTAAGAGCATGACATTTTTATTAGTAATAGGATGGCATTTTTTATTTATTGTGAGGATGGCATTTTTATTGTTAAGAGGACGACAATTTATTTTTGAGAGGATGCCATTTTTATTTTTAATAGCATGATTGTTTTATTACTTACAGAATAATATTTTTATTTTAGTGACATGAATTTTTTATTATTTAAAGTATGTTTATTAGAACTTGTATGCCAATTTTATTATTGAGAGAATGCATTTTTATTTTTAATGGCATGACAATTTTCTTTTTAGAGGATGGCATTTTTATTTTTTGCCCCACAACTTTTTGTATTTTGGAAAAAATAGAATAAAATTGGGTGTGATAGATGGAAACTTTTCTGGGCGTAAATAAATAGGATCATTTTCAAAAAAGAAAAAAACTCCTAGTTTTTTTGTTGGTGGCATTCTTTTCTAAATAAAAATTTAATTGCGCCTCTCAGTTAGCTGGGGGGCATTTTTAAAGGATGGCATTTTTTGTTAGTAAGAGGGTGAATATTTTTTATTTAGAGGATCACATTTTTATTTTTGATGGTATGGAAGTTTTATTACTAAGAGCATGACATTTTTATTAGTAATAGGATGGCATTTTTTATTTATTGTGAGGATGTCATTTTTATTGTTAAGAGGACGACAATTTATTTTTGAGAGGATGCCATTTTTTTAATAGCATGATTGTTTTATTACTTACAGAATAATATTTTTATTTTAGTGACATGAATTTTTTATTATTTAAAGTATGTTTATTAGAACTTGTATGCCAATTTTATTATTGAGAGAATGCATTTTTATTTTTAATGGCATGAAAATTTTCTTTTTAGAGGATGGCATTTTTATTTTTTGCCCCACAACATTTTGTATTTTGGAAAAAATAGAATAAAATTGGGTGTGATAGATGGAAACTTTTCTGGGCGTAAATAAATAGGATCATTTTCAAAAAAGGAAAAAACTCCTAGTTTTTTTGTTGGTGGCATTCTTTTATAAATAAAAATTTAATTGCGCCTCTCAGTTAGCTGGGGGGGCAGG
>LR738711.1:690286325-690298312 GCA_902687465.1 Secale cereale | reverse complement strand
CCCCCCCCCCCCCCACCATAGTGAATGGTCAAGGGAGGCTGAAACATTCGCTATAGTGTGCCTCCTTGAGCAAATAAAATAGTTCCCTAAAGGCAGCCCCCCTCCCTCCCCCAATCGATTGGTCACAAGGCATTGGTTTCCAAAAGTTAAATGGGCATCTAGGTCAACCAGGGGTCACGATAGGGTGAACGAAGAGTGAATCACCTGAAACGATCATTGGACGCCCCATTCACGAGCGGATGAATCGTTCGTTAGAGGCAGCCGCTAGTTGACGTGCACCAGGTATTACCTTGAATCCTATTTGCGCCCTTGGTGCCATCTATAAGCATATCTTCAAGCTGGCGCACACCCTCCCCCTTCACCTTGGGCTCGACCAATTATTATTTTTCTTTGATTCTTGACAGCTCACGTATCACGCGTGAATGCTAAAGTCGCTTTTGTTTTCTCTCTATACTTTTCCAGCTGGTTTTGTGAAGCGTCTACAAGCTTTCCAAAACATTCTGCAAGCTTTTGCATCTGGTTTTCTAAATTTCCATTTTTCTGAATTTTGTTTTTTCTTTTCCCATGTTTTTTGATTTTTTCCAATTGTGTCAGCTTTTTTGAAGTTCATGAACTTATTTGCAATCCATGAACTTCGTTTCAAATCAATGAACTTTTTAAAAATCTAACGAATATTTCTTGAACGTGTGTATTTTTTAAAATTTTGATTTTCTTTAAAACCATATTTTTTTGTAAATAAACAAGTTTTTAAATGCATGATAGTTTTTCAATTCCACAAAAAATGAATGTGTGAAATTTTTCCATATCCACGAACTTATTTCGAATCCCGCAGTATTTTTTGAACTCGTGAACTATTTCAAGTCCATAAACTTATTTGAAATACCCGATGTTTTTTTGAACCCGTGATCTTTTTCAAATTTCGTGAACATTTTTTATGAATTCCCATTTTTATTAAAATTTTAAATTTTATTTAAAAGTTGAATGGTACACGGTCAACCAGTCATTGGTGGACGGGTCAAACACGACATGTCAACTGCCGAACTGGCCAACCAGAGAACGGGAGCTCCTAATCGGCGCCTTCAAAAACGGCGCTCGTTACATCATGAAATGGGCCGGCTCACGAAAGGGTTCCGCCAGAAAATGATACTAAATGCGCGAAAAAAATAAAAAAAATTACGCTCCCACCGGGTATCAAACTCGCGCCCTACCCTACCTACAGTTCTTCGCCTGACCACTAGGGTGCGAGGTTACAAGTGATAAAATGCAGCGTTAGTACTTTAAACACTATCATAGCCCCTCATGCATGATTTCAATTAAGAAAAATGGAACTTCGTTGATTTTGGAAAAAGTTAATGAACATGCAAAGAAGTGTTGCCCCTTCAAGAGAAGTTCAATCATTTTGAAAAAAGTTCAAAAGAAAATAGTTCAGAAAAAAATTGAAAAGTGTTCACCAAAATTTGGAAAATTAAAATTACCATTTTGAAAAAGGTTCACAAAACTTGAAAAAGTTCATCAATCTTGGAAAAAATCATGTAATTTTAAAATATGTTCATTGAATTTGAAAAACAATCACTGAATTTGGAAAAAGTTCATCAAATTTGAAGAAAGCTCATCAAATTTGAAAAAAATCATTGAATTGAAAAAAGTTCATTAATTCTTTTGAAATAACTGCTAATTATTAAAAATATTTCACTAACAATAGAAAAGTTCATAGATTTTGAAATAAAAAATAATCATATTTGTAAAAAAACATCGTAGATTTGGGAAAACTTCACGCATTTAAGAAAAGGTAAAAAAACAAAATCGATGAAAATAGAAAAGGAAAATGGTATAAAGGAGAAAAAAAAAGAAAAAAAAAGGGAAGTTAGGAATAAATAAAAGAAAGAAAGAGTTGAAGCTTAGCATATCCAGCTTCGTGTTGCGGGTTATACGAACGGACCTCCATGAGTGAAGTTGCCGGTTCGATTCTGTGCGAGCGTGCTTGTTTTTTCATATTAAAATATACAATAACAGGCAGGCCCAGCGCGGGGCGCTGCAAATGCCCGTTTGTAAATTTGCCTATAAAAGCGTGCGCAACACCAAATAGGAATCGTCCCAGAGAACCACAAGAACAGCCGCATCGTGAGCGCTCGCCTTGTTCATGGGCCACACCATGGAGCGGGCGCGCGTGAGCGCTAGCTCCTCTACCTGACGCGATGACTAATTTTTACAATCAGTATTTTTTTTCATACTTTAAAATGTTTACTATAGACTCGAGACGAGAGATCAAAAATAAAGCAAGAAATAAGAACGGAAAACAGAAAGAAAAAACAAAAAAAAAACAGGCCGTGGCCTCCCGCGCTGATGGGCCAGCCCATCTGGGCTACGCCGACGTGAGGCATCCCCTGCGCTCGCTTAAAGCGAGAAATAGGGGTGCTCTCTACCTGACGCTTAAGACTCCGGTGAGGAGGTCTCAGATATTAGAGCATCTCCGACAGTCGCATAAGAGTTTCACGCCTTAAATAAATTTTGCGCCACTGTAGCACTATTAGCGCGTCGAAACCAACATTGGTTTAGCAGATGCCCAAAAACGCACGACCAAAAGCATGCAGTGTAAACTGTGAAGCACGAGCAATCCGGTGTCTTAAATTTACAGCTTGTGATAGCGTTTCTTAGCGCGTGTTCAACCTTTTTTTCGTCCGCATTATTTTACAACTTCTGCTGAAGCTATCCGGCACCCTAAAAACCCGAATATTAACGCGCGGGGCAGTTTTTGGGCGCCTAGCCGCGTGTTGAAGATGATCTTAGGGGCCATAAACTCAGCAAAGCAGACTCAAAAAGCAAGGAGACTCAAAAGAGAACCCGATTCCGTTTCCGTTCGGAAACGTGGGAGCCCGATTTCCGTTTCAAGTAAAGTGTGGCAGATAGGAGTATAGAGGTGACCGATTTGGATTCCTCCGATGCGAACCTTGGTAAGTCGAGCCCGGAACCCATTTGGATTCAATAACTCCGATTCAGCGGCAACGGAAACCTGACCGCCAGCAGTGCAATTGCCAACCTTGCTAAGTGGTGTAAGAACCGATTCAGGAGCCTGGGACCTATTGTGATTCTAAACTACGGATCAGCGGCAACAGACACCTGACCGATATATGTAGCACACGGGAGGTTGATTCTCTCTGCTAGCAGTCCGGCCATCGTCGTTTCTTGTCTTGAATCTATGCCAGTCGTCGTCGGGTCTTGTCATGGCCACATCATGCACAGTATCCTCAGCCTGTCGTCACCCTTCCGAACCGGAGCTCATCGAGTACCTCCTCGGTCGGATCAAGGAGGGCTTGTCATGGGAATTCATCCACGACGCCAACGTCTATACCGCGGACCCGGCCAGCCTCACCCAGATGTTTCTCCGGGCGAAAGATGGCACTGGCGAGGAAGCGTGGTACTTCTTCTCGCCGGTGAGGACGAAGAACGTTCGCGGCCAGCGCAAGGCGCGGACGCTCGAATCCGGGGCGGGATGCTGGCACTCTGAGGCAGGCACGAAGGCCGTGCAGGACGCCGATGGTCACCGCGTGGGATACCGTCAGTTCTTCTCCTTCGTCTACAAGCACAACCGTCAACGGATCCGGACTGGGTGGTTGATGGTGGAACTCCGGCTCGACCGCGAACAGGGGGAGAACATGCCGTCGGACGCCCCGGACCTGGTCTTGTGCAAAATTTACTTCACACCACGTGCGCTTTCTTCAACCGCGCAAGCCACGAGAGAGGCTGCTGAGAAAGAGATTGGAGGTAGAAGGAAGAACGACAACCAGAGTCCCGACGAAGCACCTCCAGTAAGACAGCGTTGTTGTCATAATCTGCCTGAAGCAACCGCTTCGAGCAATGTCGTGACCACCGTCATGGACGAAGACGTGCCTTCAGGTCGAACGACGCCGCCGTCGACTTCAGCTCCAACGTCGTCGATGTTGCAGTCGCCGCGGGAGAGGTTATCCTATTCGTCGCTCGCAGCCGAAGACAAGCCAGCAACAGTTTTTCCTGATGAGAGCAGCGTCAGTGCGATGCGCATCATGGCGTCACCTTATTTCGTACTTCCTTCAGCCGATTACAGCAGACAAGAAGTATATGTAGTTTGCAAAGGTGACTGCAGTTTAACTCATCAGA
This sequence comes from Secale cereale, assembly GCA_902687465.1. NCBI lineage: Eukaryota > Viridiplantae > Streptophyta > Magnoliopsida > Poales > Poaceae > Secale > Secale cereale. The sequence goes on along the minus strand of LR738711.1, from coordinate 690,294,178 downwards.
TTATTAGAGGTGATTGTCGTGTAACCCTTACAATTTGTAGGGGCGATTGCCACGGCGCCTGATTTGTACTACCACGTAATTTATTTTTTAGTTGTTGACTGTTTTTGAGATAGCTACCTGCTTATTTCAAGCGGTTACTACCTCGTAACTTTGATGAAGAAGTTTCGGTTTATGATGTTTTGAACTAAAACCATGACGAGGAATTTGGAATGGAGGGAGTAGCTGCTGCCTGAAGCTCACCCTTTTTGGGGTTTTTGCTTCTTGGTTTTTGTCATACTCCCTCAGTTTCTAAATATGACACATTTTACAGATTTCAACACGGACTGCATACAGATGTACATAAACATAGTTTAGAGTGTAGATTTGCTTATTTTGTTTCGTATATAGTCTATATTGAAATGTCTAAAAGAGGAATGGAAGAAATACTAGGCAGGTGTATGTGTTGTTGTATTGTCCATCTGTACCAAGAGAACTCAGGTGATCAGGGACTATGTGATCATGCATATCCAACTAGGTAGGAAGTGCGGCTTGCCACACCCGGCAGCATCGCTGCCGGGTATAGTCATGTCCAATCCAATAATACAGTCACTGAAACATTATAAATATAAAAATAACATAATGTAATTGTGTTTACCAATCTAATATATCAAATTTATATCAGAAGCACTGCATCGATACATAGTTACATACACATTCAGCACATTAGAAAATGTGGCTTGCTGCACCCCCTGTCACAGCCATATCGAACCTGGTGACCATCCAACACGGTAGGTCACGCTTCAAATTCTATAGGTTGACATGATGAACGGGAAAAATGTGCAGGTTCAGAACATTGTACCAAAAGCAAAGAAGAATGGCAGCACACTTAACTTATTACAATTCAATGACGGTTATATCCAACTTGGTAGAAGACACTTCATTTCAATTTAGGTTGTTACACGAATAGCAAAGCACGATGGCAGCACCCACCGAGTCACTACTGGGTACACAATATATATTCCACAGATTGAAGAAAATATAGACCATTGATTCCTTCATTTGAATTTCTCAAAAAAAGATATATAGGAGGAACTAAGCACTAATAACAGTGATGGTTTGGTTAATTATATCACTCTGAGCATGTCATAGAAAATGTCACATGATATACCAAAAGCAAGTCCTAACAGTAGCCTAAGAGAACCGATATATATAGTTCTTCTATGGCATATAGTGATAGTAATGTATTGGATAGCTTTGTCTGAAGACCTTGCTTGTCGAGGTGTTGTCCAAAAGACCTGTTGATAGAATTCTTAAGAGATGGAAGTGAACTTAGAATGGAAACAAATAAAATTTTGCAAACCAAAAAGGTATATCCACAAGAATGGCACAAAAAGTACATCATTAGTAAAAACCGTCTTCCTAGTTTTGATAAGTAGGGCAGGAAAACTCAAAATAGAACACCAGGAAGCAAACCTTAGAAATAAATATTAAGACTGGAACAGAAATAACATAATGCAGACCTGATAAATAAACCACTCACTGTAAAAAATTGATAGATTATAGCAATGACTGTTAAACTTAATTAGTTACGCCTATATCACCATCATTTGCTCTTCTAATTTCGTAAAAAATGATATAAGTTTGATACAGGAATGAAAAATAGGAATAAGAAACAAATACTAAAATATAGGGCATTCAACTATTTGTCAAATTATGATTTATGTACATGCACCGCTATCACTTTGAGGTCTCTATCAAATATTGAATTTCACATGAATGGAATGTTGCTTGACTTGGTATACAAAATTTAATGATGAGAAAAAACGGAAGGTGGAGAAAAATGAAAAATACCACTTAATCTATTTGTGCAACAGACACAAGATTAGCCATGGTAGCTAGCTACACAAATCTATGACCCCCTAATCATTTGTACACAAGTCCTCCTCACCTCGTTCTCTACTTCCAATTCTTCATGTTGACTCTCACCAGGGTGGCACACCAGTCAACACCACGAAGGGGTCAAACACAACCAGGCCATGAAGTACTCGGCAAGAAGAAAGAAAGGAACAAAATATTTCAAGCGGGAGGAGAATGAAAATGGAGCATCAAAGGCTAATGAAATGGGAGAAGATTATTGCCGACTATATGCCCCCTGCATTGAGGTGAATGCCTGCTCCAGTAGTTGTTGTGGTGTGAACCTTGAGAAATGCTCATAGTACTCCAAACACCTACAAAATCATTCACATTTTTTTTTAGCATAAGAATGGGGGCGAATGTACAATAACTCGCAGGATAGATGAGCACAAAGGAATATATAAGGAAATTCAGAGACATAAATCAATCGACCAGAACCTTGACTTCCAGCCAATCAGTGCACATTGCTATGCTTGCGAAGGGAGACAGTGACGTTAGAATCACATAAATATCTCACGTCAGATATCATTAGTACCTTACACAGCATCATGCTGACCCGTACACCATGTTGTAGTGGAAGGAAAAACCAGAGATTAAGGCCCATTTCGATAGCTACAAAATTCACCACTCAAAGTCCATTATATTTATCCAGTGAGTTGCTTCCCATAAGGCTCACAATTATGGTCACAGTCTATATAAAAATATAGGTCATCAGTAAAAGTAGTTGACAATAAACTATAAGCATACTCATAAAAACTATTCATGCCCCATTGTTACTGTTACTATTGCTATTGCTACTGCTATCCTCCTACATCTAAATATTGGCTCAACCTGTTTTAGTTAATTAGTAGGCACAACAATAAAATCGATTTTTTCTGATTGACACACATGAATAATGGAAGAAAGGGAAGAGAAAAAAAATATTTTCAGCATACAAACAACTGCCATCCGACATAACACATGCCTTCAGGTTATCTACATAAAGGGAAAATGGTAGCTATGTGTAGAAAGAAAAGTAAATGTGATTACTTTTAAAGGCTTTATTGGCAGGTGGGTGCACATGTGACTCATATGTCCATATCAGCAAAGGCGTATTTTAAGAGCACTTACATTTTCCCTTTTCAACATATCATGCCCTATTGTTAGGAAGTGCATTAACATTTACGGAGTGCAGCTTGCCGCACGCTGCCTAAACCCATTCTAAATAGCATGTTGCATGCATCAAAAAAGCATGTAGGCACATCACATAAGCATGTGGCCATTGAGATAGGATAACACAACCCATAAGGTTGCCTCTCATCCAGAAACATGAGCAAGAGAGGGTGCTGGAGGAGATGCAGTGGTGAGAGACGAAGCTTGCGGCAGCGGCATGTTGGAGTCGCCCAGGGCGCAGCATGTGGCGACGGCACGCACCGCCTGGCCTCCGACTTGGCCGAGCTCCTGAAGCATGTTGGTGTTTCCCAGGGCGCAGCCGCTGGCAACGACACACTTCGCTTGGCCTCCTCCCATCGACGCGCCAGCCGGCGGCGATGGTGCGCTCCGCCTGACCTCCTCCCGTCGATGGCGCGACGACGCGCTCCGACTAGAACAGAAGCTCCCATTTCATCTCCTCCCGAGGCGTGACGCGCGAGCTCGATGGGGAAGTGGCGACGTGGGCGGCGGGTCAGCGGAGCGAGCGGCAGAGAGGGGCAAGCGATAGAGAGATGCGGCTAGGGTTCTCACCCAACGGGTCAATCTCCTCACCCTTATGTGCAGCCTAGCCATCTACAGAATGCCACGCAAGGAGAACATATGAAATCCCCAAACTGCCATCGGTGGGTGCTACTTCTCAAGCTTGCGTTGTATTCCCTCGAAGAGGAAAGGGAGATGCAGCACAACAGCGTAAGTATTTCCCTCAGTTTTTGAGAACCAAGGTATCAATCCAGTAGGAGACCACGCGCGAGTCCCTCGCACCTGCACAAACAAATAAGAACTTCGCAGCCAACGCAATAAGGGGTTGTCAATCCATTTACGGTCAATTACGAAAGTGAGATCTGATAGAGATGATAGTTCATATTTTTGGTATTTTTTGTTTATAAGAACAGAAAGTAAAAGCGGAAAAAGTAAAGTAGATGTAGATTGATATGTTGAGAATAGACCCGGGGGCCATAGTGTTCTCTAGTGGCTTCTCTCATGATAGCGATATTCCACTGCAGGTAAACAAATTACTATCGAGCAATTGATAGAAAAGCGAATAATTATGAGACTATCTAGGCATGCTCATTGTATATAGGCATCACGTCCGAGACAAGTAGACCGACTCCTGCCTGCATCTACTACTATTACTCCACACATCGACCGCTATCCAGCATGCATCTAGTGTATCGAGTTCATAAGAACAAAGTAACGCCTTAAGCAAGATGGCATGATGTAGAGGGATAAACTCAAGCAATATGATGTAAATCCCATCTTTTTATCCTCGATGGAAACAATACAATACATGCCTTGCTGTCCCTACTGTCACTGGGAAAGGACACCGCGAGATTGAACCCAAAGCCAAGCACTTCTCCCATTGCAAGAACTATAGATCTAGTAGGCCAAACCAAACCAATAATTCAAAGAGACTTGCAAGGATATTATGAGCACACATAAATATTTCAGAAAAGAACCAAATATTACTCATAGATAATCTTGATCATAAACTCACAATTCATCAGATCTCGACAAACACACCGCAAAAAGAGATTACATCAAATAGATCTCCTCGAAGACCGAGGAGAACTTTGTATTGAGATCCAGAGAGAGAGAAGAAGCCATCTAGATACTAGCAATGTACCCGAAGTTCTGTGGTAAACTACTCACAACTCATGGTGAGGGTGATGATGATGATGTAGAAGCACTCCGTGATGGATCCCCCCTCCGGCGGAGCTCCGGAATAGGCTCCAAGATGGGATCTCACGGGAACAGAAGGTTACAGCGGTGGAACTAGGGTTTTCCCTCCTCTCTGATGGTTTCGGGGTACGTAGGCTTATATAGGAGGAAGGGGGACACCGGGGGCCTCACGAGGGACCCACGAGGCAGGGGGCGCGACCCCACCCTCGTGGCCCCTACTCCGTGGTTCTCAAGTCTCCCGTGCGTGATTTTCTCCAAAAATATATCTCCCGAAGGTTTCATTTCGTTTGGACTCCGTTTGATATCCCTTTTCTGTAAAACCCTAAAACAGGCAAAAAACAGCAATCTGGACTGGGCCTTTGGGTTAGTAGGTTAGTCCCAAAAATAATATAAAAGTGTATGACAAAGCCCATTAAACATCCAAAACATCATAAATAATAGCAAGGAACAATCAAAAATTATAGATACGTTGGAGACGTATCAAGCATCCCCAAGCTTAATTCCTGCTCGTCCTCGAGTAGGTAAATGATAAAAACAGAATTTTTGATGTGGAATGCTAACCAACATAGTTTTTCAATGTAATTCTCTTAATTGTGGCATGAATGTTCAGATCTGGAAGATTCAAGACAAAAGTCTATATTGACGTAAGAAATAATAATACTTCAAGCATACTAACAAACCAATCATAACTTCTCAAAATACTATGGCTAAAGAAAGTTATCCCTATAAAATCATATAGTTTGGCTATGTTCCCTCTTCATCACACAAAATATTCATATCATGCACAACCCCGATTTCAGCCAAGCACTTGTTTTCATACTCTATTGTTTCAAACCTTTCAACTTTCACGCAATACATGAGCATGAGCCATGGACATAGCACTATGGGTGGAATAGAGAGGTGGTTGTGGAGAAGACAAAAAGGAGGAAGATAGTCTCACATCAACTAGGCGTATCAATGGGCTATGGAGATGCCCATCAATAGATATCAATGTGAGTGAGTAGGGATTGCCATGCAACGGATGCACTTGAGCTAAATATGTATGAAAGCTCAACAAAAGAAACTAGTGGGTGTGCATCCAACTTGCTTGCTCACGAAGACCTAGGGCATTTGAGGAAGCCCATCGTTGGAATATACAAGCCAAGTTCTATAATGAAAATTCCCACTAGTGTATGAAAGTGACTAAACATGAGACTCTCTATCATGAAGAACATGGTGCTACTTTGAAGCACAAGTGTGGAAAAGGATAGTAGCAATTGTCCCTTCTCTCTTTTCTCTCATTTTTTTGGAGGGGCTTTTTTATTAGCCCCTCTCTATATATTTTGGGCCATCTCCTTTTTTATTGGCCCTTCCTCACATGGGACACTGCTCTAATAATGATGATCATCACACTTTTATTGAATTACAAGTCGATACTAGAACAAGTATGACTCTATATGAATGACTCCGGCGGTGTACCGGGATGTGCAATGAGTCAAGAGTGACATGTATGAAAAATTATGCATGGTGGCTTTGCCACAAATACGATATCAACTACATGATCATGCATGGCAATATGACAATATGATGCGTGTCATATGAACGGAACGGTGGAAAGTTGCATGGCGATATATCTCGGAATGGCTATGGAAATGCCATGATAGGTAGGTATGGTGACTGTTTTGAGGAATAATTTGGTGGCTGTTTTGAGGAAGGATATATAGTGGGTGTATGGTACCGGCGAAAGTTGCGCGGTACAAGAGAGGCTAGCAATGGTGAAAGGGTGAGAGTGCGTATAATCCATGGACTCAACATTAGTCATAAGAACTCATATACTTATTGCAAAAATCTACGAGTCATCAAAACAAAGCAATCAATGCATGCTCCTAGGGGGGAGGTTGGTAGGAGTTAACCATCGTGCGCCCCCGACCTCCACACAAAGGTTGACACTTTACAAATACCTCATGCTCTAACTTCATCACATAGCGGTTCACCATACGTGCATGTGATAACCCTCAACCGTAAGGGATCGAGATAGTCTTCGCGGGTAAGAATAACCCAATTTATTGATTCGACACACGGGGAGCCAAAGAGTATTTATAAGCTTTAACAATTGAGTTGTCAATTCAACCGCACCTGAAATATACTTACTTGCAACAAAAGATAAGTGGTAACAGTGATATGATAGTGATGATAGTAATAGTAAAAGTAAATAGTAACAGTAGATAGCAATGTAAATAGCAAAAGTAGCGACTAGTAACAAGCAAGGTTTAAAATACTGTAGGCTAGGGAGATGGATGGTTGGGCGCTGCATGGATGAGATAGATTCTAACTTGGGGCACGGCACACGGAAAAGTAATGATCATCTAGGCAAATATCAAACATTAGGCATGTATCCCGTAGGTAGTTGTACGTGCTTGCAATAAGAACTTGCACAACATCTTTTGTCCTACCATCCCGCTACGAACGGGGCCCAAAGGAACTAATGGATATTAAGGTGCTCCTGTCAAAGAGCACCGGAACAAAGCAATGAACTCAATGGATACATGTAATCCTCAAACTACGGACCATCCCCTTTGGTGTCCCAAGCTGTCACTTTTGGGATCGCCGGTTCCGAACCGTAACAGGTGCATACAACTTATAGATAGGATCAAGAACACAAATATATTCATGCAAACACATATGGTTCAGATCTGAAATCATGGCACTCGGGCTCTAAGTGTCAAGCATTAAGAATAACAAGTTGTAGCAAAGATGATAAACACCATAGTAGATGATAGGCAACATGCCCCCAACAATCTGACGAACTATTACATGATCTAACTCATCCAATCCCTACCATCCCCTTCGCCTACAGCAGGGGAATTACTCACACATGAAGGGGGAAGTCATGGAGGGATGATGGAGTGGTGATGATGATGACGATGGCGACGATCTCCCCTCTCCGGAGGCCAATTCAGCCTCCAGATTAGCCCTCCCGAAGAAGAACAGAGGGTGGCGGCGGCTCCGCGATGAAAAACTGCGAAAGGACTTCCGATCTGGGGTTTTTGCGTCGGGAGGAAAAATACGGGCTAAAGTAGGGCACCAGGGGGTGTGGGCGCCCCCCCCCC
>LR738711.1:690243443-690286199 GCA_902687465.1 Secale cereale | reverse complement strand
CCCCGGGGGGGGGGGGGCCCCCCCCCCCCCCCCGGCGCGGCCCAGGGGGGCGCGCCCACAGGGCGCCTGGGCACCCCCTGGCCCCCCTCTGGCCCCACTTCTGGTATTTGGTTCCTTCGGGTGCATGGATTTTCTCTGATTTTTCGTGGATTTTTTTGAGATACTTAAAAATCCGTTTTCCTGCACACAAATAAAGCATACAGGCAGCTCTGCTGAAAACAGCGTCAGTCCGGGTTAGTTTAGTCCAAATCATGCAAGAATGAGGTCAAAACAATATCAAAAGTGTTTGGAAAAGTAGATACGTTTGAGACGTATCAGCATGCTATGGGAATCACTAACCTTAACACAAGTATTTATCAATTTCATAATAACTCCACTAGCGTGACTCTAATATCACTATCCTCATATCTCAAAACAATTATCAAGCATCCAACATCTCATCATATTCAATGCACTTAGTGTGAAAGTTTTTACTACATTGATATTGGATGTCTATCATGAGAAGACTAGTTTTATAGCCTAAACACATTACCATGTTATTTTAATAGACTCTCAAAAGGATATATGTGAAGCATGAGAGTTCAACAATTTCTTCAAAATATTATCACCACCGTGCTCTAAAAGATATAAGTGAAGCAATAGAGCAAAAACTATTCAACTCAAAAGATATAAGTGAAGCACATAGAGTGTTCTATCAATTCCTAGGCCATATTTAACTCTCTCAAATAGGTGTGTCCAGCAAGGATGATTGTGGCAAACTAACAAGCAAACACTCAAATTATACAAGACGCTCCAAGCAAAACACATATCATGTGGTGAATAAAAATATAGCTCCAAGTATAGTTACCGATGGATGAAGACGAAAGAGGGGATGCCTTCCCGGGGCATCCCCAATCTTAGGATTTTGGTTGTCCTTGAATTTTACTTGGGGTGCCTTGGGCATCCCCAAGCTTAGGCCCTTGCTACTCTTCGCTCCATAGTGTTGGAAATATGCCCTAGATGCAATAATAAAATGGTTATTATTATATTTCCTTGTTCATGATAATTGTCTGTTATTCATGCTTGAATTGTATTATTCGGAAACAGTGATACATGTGTGAATACATAGACCACAACGTGTCCCTGGTAAACCTCTAGTTACTACCTCGTTGATCAACAGATGGTTACGGTTTCCTGACCATGGACATTGAATGTCATTGATAATGAGATCACATCATTAGGAGAATGATGTGATGGACAAGACCCAATCCTAAGCCTAGCACAAGATCGTGTAGTTCGTAATGCTAAAGCTTTTCCAATGCCAAGTATCTTTTCCTTAGACCATGAGGTTGTGCAACTCCCGGATACCGTAGGAATACTTTGGGTGTGCCAAACGTCACAACATAACTGGGTGTCTATAAAGGTACACAACGGGTATCTCCGAAAGTATCTGTTGGGTTGGCACGAACCGAGACTGGGATTTGTCACTCCGTGTGACGGAGATGTATCTCTGGGCCCACTCGGTAAGACATCATCATAATGAGCTCAATGTGACTAAGGTGTTGGTCACGGGATGATGTATTACGGACGAGTAAAGAGACTTGCCATGACGAGATTGAGCAAGGTATCAGTATACCGACGATCGAATCTCGGGCAAGTACTATACCGATAGACAAAGGGAATTGCATACGGAATTGATTGAATCCTTGACATCGTGGTTCATCAGATGAGATCGTCGAGGAGTATGTGGGAGCCAACATGGGTATCCAGATCCCGCTGTTGGTTATTGACCAGAGAGTCGTCTCGGTCATGTCTACGTGTCTCCCGAACCCGTAGGGTCTACACACTTAAGGTTCGGTGACGCTAGGGTTGTAGAGATATAAGTATGCGGTAACCCGAAAGTTGTTCGGAGTCCCGGATGAGATCATGGATGTGAAGAGGAGTTCCGGAATGGTCCGGAGGTAAAGATTTATATATAGGAAGTCCAGTTTCGGCCATCGGGAGAGTTTCGGGGGTCACCGGTATTGTACCGGGACCACCGGAAGGGTCCCGGGGGTCCACCAGGGTGGGGCCACCTATCCCGGAGGGCCCCATGGGCTGAAAGGGGAAGGGAACCAGCCCATAGTGGGCTGGTGCGCCCCCCTTGGGCCTCCCCCTGCGCCTATGTCAGGCCCAAGATGCGATTCTATCCCGATCACGTGACACTTACGTGATTGGGGCACAACCGCATTTCGAGCGCTTAGCAAGATGGATATCATTACATCGTACCATTACATACATACATGGGGGATACAACAATACATACAAGTCATATGAATACAACAATATCAATACAAAGTATCCGACTACGGATACAAACAAGAAAAAGCACAATGACATCCATCTGCTATCCCAGGCTGCCGACCCGGAACCTAACCCAAGACTGAAGAAGAAGAACTCCAACAAAAGAACAACGCTCTCACGTCAAGACATCGGAAACCTGCACCTGCAACTGTTGTTGTAGTATCTGTGAGCCACGAGGACTCAGCAATCCCATAACCATGGGTAACAAGACTATCAAAGCTTAATAGGTAGGAAGAGGTAAAGTGGTGAGGTTGCAGCAGCGGCTAAGCAAAAATATGGCGGCTAACTTACGAGTAGCAGAATAAGATGAGCATCTACGCAAACGGTCGCAAATAGTAGTGATCGCTAAAGATCCTGAACTACTTACGAGTCGAACATAACCCCACCGTGTTCTCTTCTCAAAGTGAAAAGAGACAGTCACGGTTACTCACACAGTTGTGTGTTTTACTTCGGATCCTCTGTCAAGTTTTCTACAACAGGACATTAACAAATTCCAATCTGCCACATAACCGCGGGCACGGCTTTCGAAAGATCATAACCCTGCAGGGGTGTCCCAACTTAGCCCATCACAAGCTCTCACGATTAGCTGAAGTGATAAATATAATATCATCACCCCTTATCTTAGGGAAATCCGATCAGGCTCGGAATCCCGGTGCACAAGACATTTCGACAATGGTAAAACAAGTCCAGCAAGACCTCCCGGTGTGTCGACACCCTGATAGTAGCCGCGCGTATCTCGTCTCAGGCCACGACCGGATGGGACATCCTACAGGAGCCAGATACCTCGAGTTTCCCCGAGGTGGTCCCGCAGTCTGCCCGTTTGGGACCAACACCTTCAGCACTGGCCCCCCTGCTATGTAGAAAGAATCCTCGGGTAGTGCTAACTCCCTATGCAATTTAATTAATTAATTAAGTTGTTATTATGAGCAAATTAAAACCAATGTTGGGCCTTGCTGGAGGAGTTTTATTCAAAGACGAACTGTCAAGGGGTCCCCATATACCCATCGTGTAAGGAACTCAAAATCAAGGAACATAATGCCGGTTTATCGGCGCCTAAGGTGGCATGAGTGGAACAAAACACCGAGCAAAAGGCCAAGCCTTCCACCCATGCCCAGTATATAGGTGTGTTAATAATAATAGATAGATATTGTGATATACCAACAACAAGTTCCCTCCTGGAACGAACTTCATCTTCACCTGCAACTAACAACACTATAAGAGGGGCTGAGCAAGCGGGTAACATAGCCAAACAATGGTTTTGCTAGGAAGGTTTCAAAGGTTAGAGGTTTCATGGCAACAAGGAGAGGCTGACATAAATGATGGGTAGCGCGACATGTAACGATAGCATCGAGACACTAAGCATGGCAATGATAGTAAAGGTATCCAAGGGTATGGTCATCTTGCCTGAGATCCCACAAGGAAGAAGAACGGATCCATGAAGAAGACGAAGAAGAAGCCTTGAAGAAGTACCATGGGTAGACGAACGAATCCTCACGAACGCAACGGAACAAGCACTAACGAGAAGAAGCAAGCAATATGGTAAACAAACCACTCAAGAACATAACAATAGGCACTACCAAGTATGATGCAAAACAAGTCTACTTATGATGCACAGAAAGTCTACACAAGAAGCAAAACATGGCAAGGTAGGAAGCACAGCAAAACAACACAAGTTTATATATGATGCAATACATGGCAAGGTATGATGCATGACAAGACTAAACAGGAAGCATAACATGGCAAGGTAGGAAGCACAAAAAACACCACAGGAAACATGGCAACGTGCTTAAGCAAGTATGATGCAAACAAGTCTATATAGGAAGCACAACAAGTCTATACAGGAAGCATTACAGGGCAAGGTAGGAAGCACAGAAAACAACACAAGTCTATATATATGATGCAATACATGGCAAGGTATGACGCATGGCAAATCTATACAGGAAGCACAGCAAGTATATACATGAAGCATAACAAGTCTATACAGGAAGCATAACATGGCAAGGTAGGAAGCATAGAAAACAACACAAGTCTATATGATGCAATACATGGCAAGATATGATGCATGACAAATCAATACAGGAAGCACAACAAGTATATACAGGAAGCATAACATGGAAAGGTAGGAAGCAAGTCAAATCTATACAGGAAGCATAACAGATGCACTAAGGAAGCACTGCAGATGCACTTAGGATGCACAGAAAGTCAACATAGGAAACACAGAGATACAACACAAGGAACATGATAATATGCATCAAGCAAGATACTTCAAAACATGATAACAAGAGGATAATATGAATCTACATGCCAAATCACACGAGTTTCATATAAAGAACACCCCAAACGGAGCAACGGGCTAAAAGATACACATGAAACAATATATAACAACAAGCTGAAATTAACAGTCACATGGCAACTTTGGAGCATGATAAATATAAGCTACAGCACTCAAACATGGTGATAAGAAGCATGAACATGAATTAGACATATCCTACAGCAAACAAGTCCATTGGAGCATCTCCATAGGAGGCATGGATCAATAGCAACAAGCTACAACATTTTGAACTTGACAACAAAAACCTGACAGCAGTATTTTATAGCAACTTGGGAGCAAGAGTTAAATATGCTACAGCCACCCAAATGAGCATGTGAGAGCATGAATGGATAGCCAACAACATATACAACAAGGAATCATCAATAGTCACCCCAAAACTATCATGGATTTGCCTAGAACAACAAGCAAACATAGCATCCGGATATTACAGATTCCAGACTTAGTGAAATTTCACTAAGTGTTAAAATAGCAGTATTATCATGGCATGTTTGTGAGCAAGTTTAAGTCAACACAAGGCATATCATGGAAAGTTAAATACACCACATCAAAGAACACCTCATGGGGAGTCCAAAACATATAAGCATGCATCAAGGGGACAACCACATCAATAGCAACGAGCTCCTCAACTAGGCATCTCGTAACAAGTTTCAGAACATAACAGCCAAATGCACTTTTGCAACATAGATTAACATGGCAATATGAACTCAAACAAGCATGCTATAGCAACCAACATGTAGAGCATCTCATGATGAACATGTGGACATATCATTTGCATCATTTGGATAAACATGCACCAAGTTATCATAACACGAACATGGCAACAAAATAACAAGTAGCAGCAGTTTATAACAAGTAGCACTCTTGCAACAGATATTTAAGCATCTAGATGAACTCAAACATGCAAGGCACAATGGAACAAAGTGTAGAGCATATCACCACGATCATTTTGACATATCATTCACTCAAAACGGATAAGCACACAAAAAGATATCACTATGCAAAGATGCAACATTACTACAGACAGAAATAAAGACTTAGCAGATTTTTGACAAAACAATGAGCGCTGGATAGCTAAATCGCGTCGGGCGGGGAACTGGGCTGCTCACCGAGTGGGCTCGGCCCAGATCTGGAGGAGGGAGAGGCAGGCCGGCCTGGGTGCTGCAGATGGGCCTTGGGGCTGCTGGGCCGACGGGTGGCCTGGGCCACCGCGGGATCTGGCGCTGCGCGTCCTCGGCCCAAGAGGGAGGAGCGAGCAGTGGGCCGCACTGGGCTGGCGGAGGCTGGCGAGGCGGAGGCCCAGGGAGGCAAGCGCGCTGGAGGCGGCTGGCCCCGCTGGAGCGGGCCGAGGAGAGGCGCGGCTGGGCCTGCGGGCGGGGCAGCTGGCTGAAGGGGGCGCCGGCCCACCTGGCGGCTGGAGGTGGCTGGGCCGATGGAGATGTGGCTCGCTGGCGCCTGGAGGGAGGAGGCTGCGGGAGGCCTGGGCCAGGAGGCTGGATCGGCGCGGCCCAGGTGAGCGCTGGAGGTCCGCCGGTCGGGGCGAGGTCGTCCTCCTCGACGAGGACGGAGCCAGCGGCGACGGCGCGATGGGAGCTCCGGGGCGGCCAGGGAAAGCCTGGGCGGAGCGGATCGGGCCAAGGGGAGGCGGATCCGGCCATCCCGCGCCCGGATCTGGCCGGAGCGGCACGGATCGGCGACGGGAGCGGCGGGGAAGCTGCAGAGGCGGCCATGGCGCGGTGCGGCTGGAAGCACGGCGCGGCAACGGTGGAAGCACGGCGCGGCAACGGTGGAAGCACGGCACGGAATTTGAGGAGCGAGGTAGGGGAAGGCCAAAAATGAACTAGGGGCACTCCATTTATAGTAGGAGGGTTAGGGGTTTGGAGGGGTTTTAGAGCCCTCCGATCGCGATCCGACGGATCCGATCGTGAGGTGAGGTAGGATGGGCCTAGGGGAGGTTAGTGGGCTGTGCAGAGTAGTTGGGCTGAGGTGAGAGGAGAGGGAGAGAGGCCCGCGGGGGTTTTCGGAGACCGAAAACGTCCGACGAAATAACCGGCGACTAGTGCCACTATATATATCCGTTGGGCTATCAAACGAGCTCCGAATGCGATGAAATTTGGCAGGCAGCCTGTCTACACTATAATAAGACCACACGCCAAGTTTCAACCCATTCCGAGAACATTTTTCGGCCACTCACAAAATAAATATTTGGAGGCACCGCGGGCACGTGCAAGTGTGTCTGGGCTCAGAACGGGCAACGGAAAGGACGAGGGGACTCGGGCGGATGCAAGTTTTGAAAACATGCTGATGCAACACACATGATGACATGGCAAGATGCAACACACAAGCAGACGACAAGGCACTGACAACGAATAACTGGCTGACACCTGGCGCACCGGTCTCGGGGTGTCACAGCCTAGGGTTGGAAACCCTAGGGGTGGGGGGCGCCCCACCTGCTTGGGGGGCAAGTCTCCCCCTTGGCCACCGCCCCCCTAGGAGATTGGATCTCCTAGGGCCGGCGCCCCCTAGGGCCTCTATATATAGTGGGGGGAGGGAGGGCAGCCGCACCCATGCCCTGGCGCCTCCCTCTCCCTCCCGTGACACCCGTTCCTCCTCCAGTGTTGCTTGGCGAAGCCCTGCTGGAATACCGCTGCATCCACCACCACGTCGTCGTGTTGCTGGATCTCCATCAACCTATCTTTCCCCCTTGCTGGATCAAGAAGGAGGAGACATCGATACTTCGTACGTGTGTTGAACGCGGAGGTGCCGTCCGTTCGGCGCTAGGATCATCGGTGATTTGGATCACGACGAGTACGACTCCATCATCCACGTTCTCTTGAACGCTTCCACTCGCGATCTACAAGGGTATGTAGATGCACTCCCCTCTCCCTCGTTGCTAGATGACTCCATAGATTGATCTTGGTGAAGCGTAGAAATTTTTTGATTTTTGCTACGTTCCCCAACAGTGGTATCAGAGCCAGGTTTATGCGTAGTATCTTGCATGAGTAGAACACAAAGCAGTTGTGGGCGTAGATTTGTTCAATTATCTTGCCGCTACTAGTCTTATCTTGATTCGGCGGCATCGTGGGATGAAGCGGCCCGGACCAACCTTACACGTACGCTTACGTGAGACAGGTTCCACCGACTGATATGCACTAGTTGCATAAGGTGGCTAGCGGGTGACAGTCTCTCCCACTTTAGTCGGATCGGATTCGATGAAAAGGGTCCTTATGAAGGGTAAATAGAAATTGGCATATCACGTTGTGGTTTTGGCATAGGTAAGAAACGTTCTTGCTAGAAACCTATAGCAGCCACGTAAAAACTTGCAACAACAGTTAGAGGATGTCTAACTTGTTTGCAGCATGTGCCGTGTGATGTGATATGGCCAAAAGGATGTGATGAATGATATATGTGATGTATGAGATTGATCATGTTCATGTAATAGGAATCACGACTTGCATGTCGATGAGTATGACAACCGGCAGGAGCCATAGGAGTTGTCTTATTTTATTGTATGACATGCGTGTCAATGAAAACGCCATGTAATTACTTTACTTTATCGCTAACCGTTAGCCATAGTAGTAGAAGTAATGTTTGGCGAGACAACTTCATGAAGACACGATGATGGAGATCATGATGATGGAGATCATGGTGTCATGCCAGTGATCATGGAGCCCCGAAGATGAAGATCAAAAGGAGCAAAATGATATTGGCCATATCATGTCACTATTTGATTGCATGTGATGTTTATCATGTTTTTACATCTTATTTGCTTAGAACGACGGTAGTAAATAAGATGATCTCTCACTAAAATTTCAAGAATAGTGTTCCCCTTAACTATGCACTGTTGCTAAGGTTCGTTGTTCCGAAGCACCACGTGATGATCGGGTGTGATAGGCTCTAATGTTCGCATACAACTGGTGTAAGCCAGATTTACACACGCAATACACTTAGGGTTCACTTGACGAGCCTAGCATGTATAGACATGGCCTCGGAACACGGAAGACCGAAAGGTCGAACATGAGTCATATAGAAGATACGATCAACATAAAGATGTTCACCGTTGATGACTAGTCCGTCTCACGTGATGATCGGACACGGCCTAGTTGATTCGGATCATGTATCACTTAGATGACTAGAGAGATGTCTATCTGAGTGGGAGTTCATTAAATTTGTTTAGATGAACTTAATTGTCATGAACATACTCTAAAATCTTTACAATATGTCTTGTAGATCCAATGGCCCACGCTCATGTTACCCTCAACTTCAACGCGTTCCTAGAGAAAACCAAGCTGAAAGACGATGGTAGCAACTATACGGATTGGGTCTGTAACTTGACGATCATCCTCATAGCTGCCAAGAAAACATATGTCCTTAAAGCACCGCTAGGTGATGCTCCCGCCCCAGCGAACCAAGACATTATGAACGCTTGGCAGTCGCGTTGTGATGATTACTCCCTGGTTTAGTGCGGCATGCTTTACAGCTTAGAATCGGGGCTCCAAAAGTGTTTTGAGCACCATGGAGCATATGAGATGTTCGAAGAGCTGAAAATGGTTTTCCAAGCTCATACCCGAGTCGAGAGATATGACGTCTCTGACGCATTCTACAGTTGTAAGATGGAGGAGAATAGTTCTGTCAGCGAGCACATACTCAAATTGTATGGGTTGCACAATCGCTTGTCTCAGTTGGGAATTAATCTCCCAGACGAAGTGGTCGTTGACAGAATCCTTCAGTCGCTCCCACCTAGCTACAAGAGCTTCGTGATGAATTTCAATATGCAAGGGATGGAGAAGTCCATTCCCGAGGTGTATTCAATGCTGAAGTCAGCGGAGGTGGAGATCAAGAAAGAACATCAAGTGTTGATGGTAAATAAAACCACTAAGTTCAAGAAAGGCAAGGGGAAGAAGAACTTCAAGAAGGACGGCAAAGGAGTTTCCGCGCCCGGTAAGCCAGTTGCCGGGAAGAAGCCAAAGAATGGACCCAAGCCTGAGACTGAGTACTTTTATTGCAAGGGAACGGGTCACTGGAAGCGGAACTGCCCCAAATACTTAGCAGATAAGAAGGCCGGCAACGTCAAAGGTATATGTGATATACATGTTATTGATGTGTACCTTACCAGTGCTCGGAGTAGCTCCTGGGTATTTGATACTGGTTCAGTTGCTCACATTTGTAACTCAAAGCAGGAGCTGCGGAATAAGCGGAGACTGGCGAAGGACGAGGTGACAATGCGCGTCGGGAATGGTTCCAAGGTCGATGTGATCGTCGTCGGCACGCTACCTCTACATCTACCTTCGGGATTAGTTTTAAACCTCAATAATTGTTATTTAGTACCAGCTTTGAGCATGAACGTTGTATCTGGATCTCGTTTAATGCGAGATGGCTACTCATTTAAATCCGAGAATAATGGTTGTTCTATTTATATGAGAGAGATGTTTTATGGTCATGCCCCGCTGGTCAATGGTTTATTCTTAATGAATCTCGAACGTGATGTTACACATATTCATAGTGTGAATGCCAAAAGATGTGAGGTTGATAATGATAGTCCCACATACTTGTGGCACTCTTGCCTTGGTCATATTGGTGTCAAAAGTATGAAGAAGCTCCATGTAGATGGACTTTTAGAGTCTCTTGATTATGAATCATTTGACACGTGCGAACCATGCCTCTTGGGCAAGATGACCAAGACTTCGTTCTTCGGAACAATGGAGCGAGCAACCAACTTATTGGAAATCATACATACCGATGTGTGCGGTCCAATGAGTGTTGAAGCTCGCGGAGGCTATCGTTATGCTCTCACCCTCACAGATGACTTAAGTAGATATGGGTATGTCTACTTGATGAAACACAAGTCTGAGACCTTTGAAAAGTTCAAGGAATTTCAGAATGAGGTTGTGAATCAGCGTGACAGAAAAATAAAGTTCTTACGATCGGATCGTGGAGGAGAATATTTAAGTCACGAATTTGGCACACACCTAAGGAACTGTGGAACTGTTTCACAATTGACACCGCCTGGAACACCTCAGCCTAATGGTGTGTCTGAATGTCGTAATCATACTCTGTTGGACATGGTGCGATCTATGATGTCTCTCACCGACTTACCGCTATCTTTTTGGGGTTATGCTTTAGAGACTGCCGCATTCACTTTAAATAGGGCACCGTCTAAATCCGTTGAGACGACACCGTATGAACTTTGGTTTGGCAAGAAACCTAAGTTGTCGTTTCTAAAAGTTTGGCGATGCGATGCTTATGTCAAGAAACTTCAACCTGAAAAGCTCGAACCCAAATCGGAAAAATGCGTCTTCATAGGATACCCTAAGGAAACTATTGGGTACACCTTCTGAAGGAAATATGCCCTAGAGGCAATAATAAAGTTGTTATTTATATTTCCTTATATCATGATAAATGTTTATTATTCATGCTAGAATTGTATTAACCGGAAACTTAGTACATGTGTGAATACATAGACAAAACAGAGTGTCCCTAGTATGCCTCTACTAGACTAGCTCATTGATCAAAGATGGTTATGTTTCCTAACCATAGACATGAGTTGTCAGTTGATCAACGGGATCACATCATTAGGAGAATGATGTGATGGACAAGACCCATCTGTTAGCATAGCACTATGATCATTTAGTTTTACTGCTATTGCTTTCTTCATGACTTATACATGTTCCTATGACTATGAGATTATGCAACTCCCGAATACCGTAGGATCACCTTGTGTGCTATCAAACGTCACAACGTAACTGGGTGATCATAAAGATGCTCTACAGGTGTCTCCGAAAGTATTCGTGGTGTTGGCATAGATCAAGATTAGGATTTGTCACTCCGAGTGTCGGAGAGGTATCTCTGGGCCCTCTCGGTAACACACATCATAATAAGCCTTGCAAGCAAAAGACTAATGAGTTAGTCACGAGATGATGTGTTACGGAACGAGTAAAGAGACTTGCCGGTAACGAGATTGAACTAGGTATAGAGATACCGACGATCGAATCTCGGGCAAGTAACATACCGATGACAAAAGGAACAACGTATGTTGTTATGCGGTTTGACCGATAAAGATCTTCGTAGAATATGTAGGAGCCAATATGAGCATCCAGGTTCCGCTATTGGTTATTGACCGGAGATGAGTCTCGGTCATGTCTACATAGTTCTCGAACCCGTAGGGTCCGCACGCTTAACGTTTGATGACGATCGGTATTATGAGTTTATGAGTTTTGATGTACCGAAGGTAGTTCGGAGTCCCGGATGAGATCACGGACATGACGAGGAGTCTCGGAATGTCCGAGACATAAAGATTGATATATTGGACGACTATATTCGGACATCGGAAGTGTTCCGGAAAAGTTTCGGATTTAACGGGATTACCGGAGGGGGTTACCGGAACCCCCTACGAAGGGGGATGGTCCATAGTGGGCCTTAAGGGAAAGAGAGAGGCAGCCCATAGGGGCTGGCCGGCACCCCACCTAGGGTTCCTAGTTGGACTAGGATTGGGGGGCGCCACCTCTCCCTCTTTTCCTTTCCCTCTCTTCCTTCTTTGGTGGTTCCTACTAGGAATAGGATTGCAATCCTATTCCTAGTAGGATTGCACCCCTAGCCGCACCAAACAAGGGCCGGCCGGCCTCCCCCCTTGCTCCTTTATATACGGGGGCAGGGGGGCACCCAAAGACACACAAGTTGAATTGTTCCAGCCGTGTGCGGTGCCCCCCTCCACAGAAACACACCTCGGTCATACCGTCGCGGTGCTTAGGCGAAGCCCTGCGCCGGTGAATACATCATATCCGTCACCACGCCGTCGTGCTGACGAAACTCTCCCGTGAAGCTCAACTGGATCAAGAGCTCGTGGGACGTCACCAAGCTGAACGTGTGCTGAACGCGGAGGTGCCGTACGTTTGGTGCTTGATCGGTTGAATCGCGAAGAAGTTCGACTACATCAACCGCGTCACTTGACGCTTCCGCTTCCGGTCTACGAGGGTACGTAGACACACTCTTCCCTCTCGTTGCTATGCATCTGGTAGATAGATCTTGCGTGATCGTAGGAAAATTTTAAAATACTACGTTCCCCAACAGTGGCATCATGAGCCAGGTCTATGCGTAGATGATATGCACGAGTAGAACACAATAAGTTGTGGGCGATACTAGTCATACTGCTTACCAGCATGTCATACTTTGCTTCGGCGGTATTGTGAGATGAAGCGGCCCGGACCGACATTACGCGTACGCTTACGCGAGACTGGTTTCACCGTTACGAGCACTCGTTGCTTAAAGGTGACTGGCGGGTGTCTGTCTCTCTCACTTTAGCCGAATCAAGTGTGGCTACGCCCGGTCCTTGTGAAGGTTAAAACAGCACATACTTGACGAAACATCGTTGTGGTTTTGTATGCGTAGGTAAGAACGGTTCTTGCTAAGCCCGTAGCAGCCACGTAAAACTTGCAACAACAAAGTAGAGGACGTCTAACTTGTTTTTGCAGGGCATGTTGTGATGTGATATGGTCAAAACATGATGAGTTATACGGTTTTGTATGAGATGATCATGTTTTGTAAAGTTATCGGCAACTGGCAGGAGCCATATGGTTGTCGCTTTATTGTATGAAATGCAATCGCCATGTAATTGCTTTACTTTATCACTAAGCGGTAGCGATAGTCGTAGAAGCAATAGTTGGCGAGACGACAACAATGCTACGATAGAGATCAAGGTGTCGCGCCGGTGACGAAGGTGATCATGACGGTGCTTTGGAGATGGAGATCAAAAGCACAAGATGATGATGGCCATATCATGTCACATATTTTGATTGCATGTGATGTTTATCTTATTATGCTTCTTATTTTGCTTAGAACGACGGTAGCATTATAAGATGATCCCTTACTAAATTTCAAGGTATAAGTGTTCTCCCTGAGTATGCACCGTTGCGAAAGTTCGTCGTGCCGAGACACCACGTGATGATCGGGTGTGATAAGCTCTACGTTCAAATACAACGGGTGTAAGCCAGTTTTGCACACGCAGAATACTCGGGTTAAACTTGACGAGCCTAGCATATGCAGATATGGCCTTGGAACACTGGAGACCGAAAGGTCGAGCGTGAATCATATAGTAGATATGATCAACATAAGATGTTCACCATTGAAACTACTCCATCTCACGTGATGATCGGACATGGTTTAGTTGATTTGGATCACGTGATCATTTAGATGACCGGAGGGATGTCTATCTAAGTGGGAGTTCTTAAGTAATATGATTAAATTGAACTTTAATTTATCATGAAGTTAGTCCTGGTAGTATTAGAATATCTATGTTGTAGATCAATAGCTCGCGATGTTGCTCCCCGTTTATTTTTCATATGTTCCTAGAGAAAACCAAGTTGAAAGATGTTAGTAGCAATGATGCGGAATTGTTCCGTGATCTAAGGATTATCCTCATTGCTGCATAGAAGAATTATGTCCTTGATGCGGTGACAGACCTATTGCAGGAGCAGATGTAGACGTTATGAACGTTTTGACAAAAGCTCGATATGATGACTACTTGATAGTTTAGTGCACCATGCTTTACGGCTTATAACCGGGACTTCAAAAACGTTTTGAAACGCCACGGAGCATATGAGATGTTCCAAGAGTTGAAATTAGTATTTCATACTCATGCCCGTGTCGAGAGGTATAAGACCTCTGACAGTACTTTGCCTACAAGATGGAGGAGAATAGCTCAACCAGTGAGCATGTGCTCAGATTGTCTGGGCAGTACAATTGCTTGAATCAAGTGGGAGTTAATCTTCTAGATAAGATAGTAATTGACAAAGTTCTCTAGACACTATCACCAAGTTAGTAGAACTTCGTGATGAACTATAATATGCAAGGGATGACGAAAGTAATTCCCGAGCTCTTCACGATGCTGAAATCGGCGAAGGTAGAAATCAAGAAAGAGCATCAAGTGTTGATGGTTAACCAGACCACTTGTTTCAAGTAAAGGGCAAAGGGATATAAGGGGAACTTCAAGAAGAATGACAAGCAAGTTGTCACTCCCGTGAAGAAACCCAAAGCTAAACTCAAGCCTGAAACAAGTGCTTCTACTGCAAAGGAAATGGTCACTAGAAGTGGAACTGCCCTAGATATTTGGCGGATAAGAAGGATGGCAAAGTGAACAAAGGTATATTTGATATACAGATTAATGATGTGTATTTTACTAGTGTTCATAGCAACCCCTCGGTATTTGATATTGGTTCAGTTGCTAAAGAGTAGTAACTCGAAATGGGAGTTGCATAATGAACAGAAACTAGTTAAAGGATGAAGTGACGATGAGTATTGGAAGTAGTTCCAAGATTGATATGATCATCATCGCACACTCCCTATACTTTCGGGATTAGTGTTGAACCTAAATAAGTGTTATTTGGTGTTGAGCATGAATATGATTTGATCATGTTTATTGCAATACGGTTATTCATGTAAGTTAGAGAATAATTGTTGTTCTGTTTACATGAATAAAACCTTCTATGGTCATACACCCAATGAAAATGGTTTGTTGGATCTCGATCGTGGTGATACACATATTCATAATATTGAAGCCAAAAGATGCAAGGTTAATAATGATAGTGCAACTTATTTGTGGCACTGCCGTTTAGGTCATATTGGTGTAAAGCGCATGAAGAAACTCCATAGTGATGGACTTTTGGAATCACTTGATTATGAATCACTTGGTGCTTGCGAACCATGCCTCATGGGCAAGATGACTAAAACTCCGTTCTCCGAAACTGTGGAGCGAGCAACAGATTTGTTGGAGATCATACATACAGATGTATGTGGACCAATGAGTGTTGAAGCTCGCGGCGGGTATCGTTATTTTCTGACCTTCACTGATGATTTGAGCAGATATGGGTATGTCTACTTAATGAAGCACAAGTCTGAAACATTTGAAAAGTTCAAAGAATTTCAGAGTGAAGTGGAGAATCATCGTAACAAGAAAATAAGAGTTTCTACGATATGATCGTAGAGGTAAAATATTTGAGTTAGCGAGTTTGGCCTTCAGTAAAAACAATGTGAAATAGTTTCACTACTCACGCCATCTGGAACACCATAGTGTAATGGTGTGTCCGAACATCATAACCGTACTTTATTAGATATGGTGCGACCGATGATGTCTCTTACCGATCTACTACTATCGCTTTTGGGGTTATGCATTAGAGACAGCTACATTCACGTTAAATAGGGCACCATCTAAATCCGTGGAGATGACACCGTATGAACTGTGGTTTGACGAGAAACCTAAGCTGTCATTTCTTTAAGTTTGGCACTGCGATGCTTATGTGAAAAAGTTTCAACATGATAAGCTCGAAACCAAATCGGAGAAGTAAATCTTCATAGGATACCCAAAAAGAAACTGTTGGGTACACCTTCTATCACAGATCCTAAGACAAAGTCTTTGTTGCTAAGAGTGGATCCTTTCTAGAGAAGGAGTTTCTCTCGAAAGAAGTGAGTGGGAGGAAAGTAGAACTTGATGAGGTAATTGTACCTTCTCCCGAACTGGAAAGGTAGTACATCACAGAAACTCGTTCCAGTGATTCCTACACCAATTAGTGAGGAAGCTAATGATGATGATCATGAAACTTCAGATCAAGTTTCTGCTGAACTTCGTAGATCGACCAGAGTTCGTTCCGCACCAGAGTGGTACGGCAACCCAGTTCTGGAAGTCATGTTACTAGACCATGATGAACCTACGAACTATGAGGAAGCGATGATGAGCCCAGATTCCGCAAAATGGCTTGAGACCATGAAATCTGAGATGGGATCCATGTATTAGAACAAAGTATGGACTTTGGTTGACTTGCCCGATGATCGGCAAGCCATCGAAAATAAATGGATCTTCAAGAGGAAGACCGACGCAAACGGTAATGTTACTGTTTACAAAGCTCGACTTGTTGCGAAAGGGTTTCGACAAGTTCAAGGAGTTGACTACGATGAGACTTTCTCACCCGTAGCGATGCTTAAGTCTGTCCGAATCATGTTAGTAATTGCCGCATTTTATGAAATCTGGCAAATGGATAACAAAACCGCATTGTTTAATGGATTTATTAAAGAAGACTTGTATATGATGCAACCAGAAGGTTTTGTCAATCCTAAAGGTGCTAACAAAATGTGCAAGCTCCAGCGATCCATCTATGGACTGGTGCAAGCATCTCGGAGTTGGAATATACGCTTTGATAAGTTGATCAAAGCATATAGATTTATACAGACTTGCGGTGAAGCCTGTATTTACAAGAAGTGAGTGGGAGCACTACAACCTTTCTGATAAGTATATGTGAATGACATATTGTCGATCGGAAATGATGTAGAATTTTCTGGAAAGCATAAAGGAGTGTTTGAAAGGAGTTTTTCAAAGAAAGACCTTGGTGAAGCTGCTTACATATTGGGCATCAAGATCTATAGAGATAGATCAAGACGCTTGATAAGACTTTCGATGAGTACATACCTTGATAAGATTTTGAAGTAGTTCAAAATGGATCAGTCAAAGAAGGAGTTCTTGCCTGACTTCTAAGGTGTGAAGTTGAGTAAGACTCAAAGCCAGACCACGACAGAAAAATATAGAGAGAATGAAAGTCATTCCCTATGCCTCAGCCATAGGTTCTATAAAGTATGCCATGCTGTGTACCAAACATGTTGTGTACCTTGCCATGAGTTTGACAAGGTGGTACAATAGTGATCCAGTAGTAGATCACTGTACAGCGGTCAAAATTATCCTTAGTAACTGGATGACTAAGGAAATGTTTCTCGATTATGGAGGTGATAAAGAGTTCGTCGTAAAGGGTTACGCTGATGCAAGCTTTGACACTAAATCCAGCTGACTCTAAGTATCAATCTGGATGCGTATTGAAAGTGGGAGCAATTAGCTAGAGTAGCTCCATGCAGAGCATTGTAGACACATAGACATTTGCGAAATACATACGGATCTGAATGTGACAGACCCGTTGACTAAACTTCTCTCACGAAGCAAAACATGATCACACCTTAGTACTCTTTGGGTGTTAATCACATGACGATGTGAACTATCGGTGTTAAATCACATGGCGATGTGAACTAGATTATTGACTCTAGTGCAAGTGGGAGACTGAAGGAAATATGCCCTAGAGGCAATAATAAAGTTATTATTTATTTCCTTATATCATGATAAATGTTTATTATTCATGCTAGAATTGTATTAACCGGAAACTTAATACATGTGTGAATACATAGACAAAACAGAGTGTCCCTAGTATGCCTCTACTAGACTAGCTCATTGATCGAAGATGGTTATGTTTCCTAGCCATAGACATGAGTTGTCATTTGATCAACGGGATCACATCATTAGGAGAATGATCTGATGGACAAGACCCATCCGTTAGCTTAGCACTATGATCGTTTAAGTTTTACTGCTATTGCTTTCTTCATGACTTATACATGTTCCTATGACTATGAGATTATGCAACTCCCGAATACCGTAGGAACACCTTGTGTGCTATCAAACGTCACAACGTAACTGGGTGATCATAAAGATGCTCTACAGGTGTCTCCGAAAGTATTCGTGGTGTTGGCATAGATCAAGATTAGGATTTGTCACTCCGACTGTCGGAGAGGTATCTCTGGGCCCTCTCGGTAACACACATCATAATAAGCCTTGCAAGCAAAAGACTAATGAGTTAGTCACGAGATGATGTGTTACGGAACGAGTAAAGAGACTTGCCGGTAACGAGATTGAACTAGGTATAGAGATACCGACGATCGAATCTCGGGCAAGTAACATACCGATGACAAAAGGAACAACGTATGTTGTTATGCGGTTTGACCGATAAAGATCTTCGTAGAATATGTAGGAGCCAATATGAGCATCCAGGTTCCGCTATTGGTTATTGACCGGAGATGAGTCTCGGTCATGTCTACATAGTTCTCGAACCCGTAGGGTCCGCACGCTTAACGTTTGATGACGATCGGTATTATGAGTTTATGAGTTTTGATGTACCGAAGGTAGTTCGGAGTCCCGGATGAGATCACGGACATGACGAGGAGTCTCGGAATGTCCGAGACATAAAGATTGATATATTGGACGACTATATTCGGACATCGGAAGTGTTCCGGAAAAGTTTCGGATTTAACGGGATTACCGGAGGGGGTTACCGGAACCCCCTACGAAGGGGGGTGGTCCATAGTGGGCCTTAAGGGAAAGAGAGAGGCAGCCCATAGGGGCTGGCCGGCACCCCACCTAGGGTTCCTAGTTGGACTAGGATTGGGGGGCGCCACCTCTCCCTCTTTTCCTTTCCCTCTCTTCCTTCTTTGGTGGTTCCTACTAGGAATAGGATTGCAATCCTATTCCTAGTAGGATTGCACCCCTAGCCGCACCAAACAAGGGCCGGCCGGCCTCCCCCCTTGCTCCTTTATATACGGGGGCAGGGGGGCACCCAAAGACACACAAGTTGAATTGTTCCAGCCGTGTGCGGTGCCCCCCTCCACAGAAACACACCTCGGTCATACCGTCGCGGTGCTTAGGCGAAGCCCTGCGCCGGTGAATACATCATATCCGTCACCACGCCGTCGTGCTGACGAAACTCTCCCGTGAAGCTCAACTGGATCAAGAGCTCGTGGGACGTCACCAAGCTGAACGTGTGCTGAACGCGGAGGTGCCGTACGTTCGGTGCTTGATCGGTTGAATCGCGAAGAAGTTCGACTACATCAACCGCGTCACTTGACGCTTCCGCTTCCGGTCTACGAGGGTACGTAGACACACTCTTCCCTCTCGTTGCTATGCATCTGGTAGATAGATCTTGCGTGATCGTAGGAAAATTTTAAAATACTACGTTCCCCAACACCTTCTACCTCAGATCCGAAGGCAAGGTCTTCGTTGCCAAGAATAGATCCTTTCTGGAGAAAGAGTTTCTCTCGAAAGAAGTGAGTGGGAGGAAAGTGGAACTTGATGAGGTGACAGTCACCCCTTTCGAACCGGAAAGTAGCGCTGCGCAGGAAGTTGTTCCCGTGGTGCCTGCACTAACTAGGGAGGAAGTTAATGATAATGATCATGAAGCTTCAGATCAAGTTACTACTGAACTTCGTAGGTCCACAAGGACACGTTCCGCACCAGAGTGGTACGGCAACCCTGTCATGGAAATCATGTTGTTAGACAATGGTGAACCTTCGAACTATGAAGAAGCGATGGCGGGCCCGGATTCCAACAAATGGCTTGAAGCCATGAAATCCGAGATAGGATCCATGTATGAAAACAAAGTATGGACTTCGGTGGACTTGCCCGATGATCGGCACGCCATAGAAAACAAATGGATCTTTAAGAAGAAGACTGACGCGGATGGTAATGCGACCATCTATAAGGCTCGACTTGTCGCTAAAGGTTATCGACAAGTTCAAGGGATTGACTACGATGAGACTTTCTCTCCCGTAGCGATGCTGAAGTCCATCTGAATCATGTTAGCAATTGTCGTGTTCTATGATTATGAGATATGGCAAATGGACGTCAAAACGGCATTCCTTAATGGCTTCCTCAAGGAAGAACTGTATATGATGCAGCCGGAAGGTTTTGTCGATCCTGAGAATGCTAACAGGGTATGCAAGCTCCAGCGCTCAATCTATGGGCTGGTGCAAGCATCTCGGAGTTGGAACATTCGCTTTGATGAGGTGATCAAAGCGTTTGGGTTTATACAGACTTGGGGAGAAGCCTGTATTTACAAGAAAGTGAGTGGGAGCTCTGTAGCATTTCTCATATTATATGTGGATGATATATTGCTGATGGGAAATGATGTAGAACTCTTGGAGAGCATAAAGGCCTACTTGAATAAGTGTTTTTCAATATAGGACCTTGGAGAAGCTGCTTACATATTAGGCATCAAGATCTATAGAGATAGATCAAGACGCCTCATTGGTCTTTCACAAAGTACATACCTTGACAAGATATTGAAGAAGTTCAATATGGATTAGTCCAAGAAAGGGTTCTTGCCTGTATTGCAAGGTATGAGATTGAGCACGGCTCAATCCCCGACCACGGCAGAAGATAGAGAAAAGATGAGTGTCATCCCCTATGCCTCAGCCATAGGTTCTATTATGTATGCCATGCTGTATACCAGACCTGATGTGAACCTTGCCATAAGTTTGGTGGGGAGGTACCAAAGTGATCCCGGTATGGAACACTGGATAGCGGTCAAGAACATCCTGAAGTGCCTGAAAAGGACTAAAGATATGTTTCTCATTTATGGAGGTGACGAAGAGCTTGTCATAAAGGGTTACGTCGATGCTAGCTTCGACACAGATCTAGATGACTCCAAGTCACAAACCGGATACGTGTATATTTTGAATGGTGGGGCAGTCAGCTGGTGCAGTTGCAAGCAAAGCGTCGTGGCGCATTCTACATGTGAAGCGGAGTACATAGCTACTTGCGAAGCAGCGCAGGAAGGAGTCTGGATGAAGGAGTTCCTCACCGACCTAGGAGTTATTCCAAGCGCGTCGGGCCCGATGACTCTCTTCTGTGACAACACTGGAGCTATTGCCATTGTCAAGGAGCCCAGGTTTCACAAGAAGACCAAGCACATCAAGCGTCGTTTCAACTCCATCCGAAATTATATTCAAGATGGAGACATGGATATTTGTAAAGTGCATACGGATCTGAATGTAGCAGATCCGTTGACTAAACCTCTTCCACGAGCAAAACATAATCAACACCAGAACTCTATGGGTGTTCGATTCATCACAATGTAACTAGATTATTGACTCTAGTGCAAGTGGGCGACTGTTGGAAATATGCCCTAGAGGCAATAATAAAATGGGTATTATTATATTTCCTTGTTCATGATAATTTTCTGTTATTCATGCTTGAATTATATTATTCAGAAACAGAGATACATGTGTGAATACATAGACCACAACGTGTCCTTGGTAAACCTCTAGTTACTAACTCATTGATCAACAGATGGTTACGGTTTCCTGACCATGGACATAGGATGTCATTGATAACGAGATCACATCATTAGGAGAATGATGTGATGGACAAGACCCAATCCTAAGCCTAGCACAAGATCGTGTTGTTCGTAATGCTAAAACTTTTCCAATGTCAAGTATCTTTTCCTTAGACCACGAGGTTGTGCAACTCCCGGATACCGTAGGAATACTTTGGGTGTGCCAAACGTCACAACGTAACTGGGTGGCTATAAAGGTACACAACGGGTATCTCCAAAAGTATGTGTTGGGTTGGCACGAACCGAGACTGGGATTTGTCACTCCGTGTGACGGAGAGGTATCTCTGGGCCCACTCGGTAAGGCATCGTCATAATGAGCTCAATGTGACTAAGGTGTTGGTCACGGGATGATGTATTACGGAACGAGTAAAGATACTTGCCATGACGAGATTGAACAAGGTATCGGTATACCGACATCGAATCTCGGGCAAGTACTATACCGATAGACAAAGGGAATTGCATACGTGATTGATTGAATTCTTGACATCGTGGTTCATCCGATGATATCATCGAGGAGTATGTGGGAGCCAACATGGGTATCAAGATCCCGCTGTTGGTTATTGACCAGAGAGTCGTCTCGGTCATGTCTACGTGTCTCCCGAACCCGTAGGGTCTACACACTTAAGGTTCGATGACGCTAGGGTTGTAGAGATATAAGTATGCGGTAACCCAAAAGTTTTTTGGAGTCCCGGATGAGATCCCGAACGTCACGAGGAGTTCCGGAATGATCCGGAGGTAA
The DNA here is from genome assembly GCA_902687465.1 of Secale cereale. Lineage (NCBI taxonomy): Eukaryota > Viridiplantae > Streptophyta > Magnoliopsida > Poales > Poaceae > Secale > Secale cereale. Next base: position 690,263,842 of record LR738711.1, on the reverse strand, counting down.
AGATTTATATATAGGAAGTCCAGTTTCGGCCATCGGGAGAGTTTCGGGGGTCACCGGTATTGTACCGGGACCACCGGAAGGGTCCCGGGGGTCCATCGGGTGGGGCCACCTATCCCAGAGGGCCCCATGGGCTGAAAGGGGAAGGGAACCAGCCCACAGTGGGCTGGTGCGCCCCCCTTGGGCCTCCCCCTGCGCCTAGGGTTGGAAACCCTAGGGTGGGGGGCGCTCCACCTGCTTGGGGGGCAAGTCCCCCCCTTGGCCGCCGCCCCCCCTAGGAGATTGGATCTCCTAGGGTCGGCGCCTCCTCCCAGGGCCCCTATATAGTGGGGGGAGGGAGGGCAGCCGCACCCATGCCCTGGCGCCTCCCTCTCCCTCCCGTGACACCCCTTCCTCCTCCAGTGTTGCCTGGCGAAGCCCTGCTGGAATACCGCTGCATCCACCACCACGCCGTCGTGCTGCTGGATCTCCATCAACCTCTCCTCCCCCCTTGCTGGATCAAGAAGGAGGAGACGTCGCTGCTCCGTACGTGTGTTGAACGCGGAGGTGCCGTCCATTCGGCGCTAGGATCATCGGTGATTTGGATCACGACGAGTACGACTCCATCATCCACGTTCTCTTGAATGCTTCCGCTCGTGATCTACAAGGGTATGTAGATGCACTTCCCTCTCCCTCATTGCTAGATGACTCCATAGATTGATCTTGGTGAAGCGTAGAATTTTTTTTATTTCTGCTACGTTCCCCAACACATAGTCCATCAAAGCAATACTCAAAACTTGAAAACTTCACAACACAAAACTTAGACAAAAATCTCGTGAGCTCCGTTAGTACAAGAAAGCAAACCACTACTCAAAGGTACTGCAATGAATTCATTCTTTGTTTATATTGGTGTTAAAACTACTGTATTCCAACTTCTCTATGGTTCATACCTCCCAATATTACTCATAGATGCACTGGAATAAGCAAACAACACACGGAAAACAGAATCTGTCAAAAAACAGAACAGTCTATAGTAATCTGCAGGTTTCACATACTTATGTAACTCCAAAAAATTCAAACTAAATTGGTAAACGTGTGGAATTTGTCTATTAATCATCTACAAAAAGAATCAACTAAATAGCACGCTCCAGTAAAATCTGATGACCATTCTAGCGAGCGCTAACGATTCTGTTTTTCACAGCAAGATCACGTAAACTTCACACAAGTCTTCCCAAAGGTTATACTTGGCACAAACACTAAACAAAACACAAAACCACATCTAAACAGCAGCTATATGCAATATTTATTCCTAAAGAGAAGCAAAAAAAATGGGTTGCCTCCCAACAAGCTCTTTCTTTATAGCCATTAAGATAGGCTTGAGAATTCAATGATGCTCACATGAAAGACAAGGATTGAAGCACAAAGAGAGCATCATAAACATGTGACAAACACATCTAAGTCTAACATACTTCCTATGCATAGGCATTTTATAGGAAAACAAATTACCCAGACAAGCAAGATCTAGCATATGCAAGGAAGGAGAAAGAAACAATAACAATCTCAACATAACGAGAGGTAATTTAGTAACATGAAAATTTCTACCACCATATTTTCCTCTCTCATAATAATTGTATGTAGGTTCATGATCAAATTCAACAAAATAGCTATCACATAACATATTCTCAACACTATCCACATGCATGCAAAGTTGACACTTTTCCAAAATAGTGGGATTGACATTAACTAAAGTCATGACCTCTTCAAGCCCACTTTCAATGTTATTGCAAACACTATTATCAATCTCATATTCATCATGGGGTTGAAATAAATTTTCAAAGATCGTAAGGAGCATCACCCCAATGATGATCATTGCAACAAGTAGTGGACATAGCAATACTAGCATCCCCGAGCTTAGGGTTTTCCGTATCATTAGCACAATTGACATTAATAGAATTTATAATAACATCATTGCAATCATGATTTTTACTCAAGGAGCTATCGTGAATCAATTTATGTTTTTATTTCAATACTTCGTCACAATTTTCAGATTCACAAATTTCAAGCAAAACCCCATAAAGATAATCTAGTGCAGTGAACTCACTAGCAATAGGTTCAACATAATTGGATCTCTTAAAGGTATTAGCAAGCGGATGGGGATCCATACTTTAGCAAGCGAAGATGCAAGCTAATTGAGGGCACATAGCACACAAGCAAACGAGAGTCAAGCGAACGGTAAACACACGGCAAAAGAAGGGCAAATAAAACGGCAAGGGTGAAGTGGGGGAGAGGAAAACGAGAGGCAAAAAATGTAATGCGAATGATAAGGGTTTGTGATAGGTACTTGGTATATGACTTTTGCGTAAGCCTCCCCGGCAACGGCGCCAGAAATTCTTCTTGCTACTTCTCGAGCTTGCGTTGTATTCCCTCGAAGAGGAAAGGGAGATGCAGCACAGTAGCGTAAGTATTTCCCTTAGTTTTTTAGAACCAAGGTATCAATCCAGTAGGAGACCACGTGCGAGTCCCTCGCACCTGCACAAACAAATAAGAACTTCGCAGCCAACGCGATAAGGGGTTGTCAATCCCTTTACGGTCACTTACGAAAGTGAGATCTGATAGAGATGATAGTTTATATTTTTGGTATTTTTTGTTTATAAGAACAGAAAGTAAAAGCGAAAAAAGTAAAGTAGATGTAGATTGATATGTTGAGAATAGACCCGGGCGGCATAGTGTTCTCTAGTGGCTTCTCTCATGATAGCGATATTCTACGGCGGGTAAACAAATTACTGTCGAGCAATTGATAGAAAAGCGAATAATTATGAGACTATCTAGGCATGATCATTGTATATAGGCATCACGTCCGAGACAAGTAGATCGACTCCTGCCTGCATATACTACTATTACTCCACACATCGACCGCTATCCAGCATGCATCTAGTGTATTGAGTTCATAAGAATAGAGTAACGCCTTAAGTAAGATGACATGATGTACAGGGATAAACTCAAGCAATATGATGTAAACCCCATCTTTTTATCCTCGATGGCAACAATACAATACGTGCCTTGCCGCCCCTACTGTCACTGAGAAAGGACACCGCAAGATTGAATCCAAAGCCAAGCACTTCTCCCATTGCAAGAACTATGGATCTAGTAGGCCAAACCAAACCAATAATTCAAAGAGACTTGCAAGGATATTATGAGCACACATAAAGAGTTCAGAAAAGAATTAAATATTTCTCATAGATAATCTTGATCATAAACTCACAATTTATCGGATCTCGACAAACACACCGCAAAAAGAGATTACATCGAATAGATCTCCACGAAGACCGAGGAGAACTTTGTATTGAGATCCAGAGAGAGAAGAAGCCATCTAGATACTAGCTATGGACCCGAAGGTCTATGGTAAACTACTCACAACTCATAGTGAGGGTGATGATGATGATGTAGAAGCTCCCCGTGATGGATCCCCCCTCCGGCGGAGCTCCGGAATAGGCTCCAAGATGGGATCTCACGGGAACAGAAGGCTACGGCGGTGGAACTAGGGTTTTCTCTCCTCTCTGATGGTTTCGGGGTACGTATGCTTATATATGAGGAAGGAGGACTCCGGGGGCCTCACGAGGGACCCACGAGGCAGGGGGCGCGCCCCCCACCCTCGTGGGCACCTCGTGGACCCTACTCCATGGTTCTCAAGTCTCACGTGCATGATTTTCTCCAAAAATATCTCTCCCGAAGGTTTCATTCCGTTTGGACTCCGTTTGATATCCCTTTTCTGTAAAACCCTAAAACAGGCAAAAACAGCAATCTAGACTGGGCCTTTGGGTTAGTAGGTTAGTCCCAAAAATAATATAAAAGTGTATGACAAAACCCATTAAACATCCAAAACATCATAAATAATAGCATGGAATAATAAAAAAATATAGATACGTTGGAGACGTATTAGTGGGCACCCAAATTACTGGCGGTGGCATGCCTCCTGCGCACACCACAACGAGCACCAGCCACATCCGCCTTCTCGGTCGATGACAGCATAGGCCTACCCCGCCTGGCCCCCGCCAGTCATGGAGAGCTATGATGATCCAACGGATGCAAAAATAGGGGCACTATTCATTGCTAGTCACATTAGTTCGATCCAATGGCGAGGATTGATCCATCAAAAAATTCAACGGTTGGGATACGTTTGGACACACAATCCGACGGTCCAGAGGGAAAGTGCCCTGAGAAGGCTCCATTTTGGCTTAGGATGTAACAATGGGATGCGACATAGGCATGACACATGGTAGCTAGACCCAGCTTCAACTGGATAAAGGATTTGCAAACTGCAACTGACAAACATGAGTTATTAGGCATAAGTCTGAACATTACAACCAAGTTCAAATCTGAAAGCCATAAGCATCCTGAAAGAGCAGACTTCACTTGAATGCGCCTTCATTGGATTTGCTATTTCAAACGTAGATAGGAGGAACACCTTCATGCTGACTTAGGCCCAGTGACTCCAAAAGATCCACAATTTCCCTATTGATCCAGCCAAACCACAAGACAGTCTTGGAAAGTTTGTTCACATTATCTGAAAATACAGTATGATGTGTTCAGGACTAGATGGGAAGCACCATCCATTAACAAAAATCACAATCTCTCTAGTAAAACCAAAAAAATAATATTGCCCCTAACTATATCATTCCAAAACAAGTAAATTTCACAATGGTTGATATTATTGTTAAGTAGGTGTGATAGCTCCCGAGTGTCCCTACACCCCGGAGCTACCACACCTTTCTCAAGTCCTCCAGGGATGCCGCCTATATCGTCGACGACCTCTACAGGTTATCTTCTCCTCTGCAGGTTATCTTCCGTTGTACGCACTCGCTTTATATGTGGTCTATGCTACAACGTGCGGAGTACCAACCGCTATTCAAGACGGTGTGTATGTGGTTGGAGCAGATGGCTACGGAGGTTTTTACCTGACATGGATGGCAGCATAATCTCCGGATCGGTCCACCAACCGTTTCGACATAGGCATAGTGTCCGTCTATAGGACTCCACTGTTATCGAATTGTCATTTTTTCTTTCATTTTTACAGATTTTTGGTGTTTGGATGTGTGCATCCTAGTTTTGCAGAGGCCGGGTGACACTCTAAATGCTTTGTATCGGCTTGATGCAACATTTTGAGATAATAAAAGCATCATTTATAAAAAAAACGTCGACGACCTCCAGGACGTGGTCGACTACCCGAGTCTTGTTGTTGCCACACGCGTCAAGGCCCGCATCCATCAGTCCAAGTTGCTCACGGCTCTTTGGAAGTGGTTGATTGGAGTGCACGGACTGCTCTCTTCCAATCTTCTGAATGAAGAAACCCACAAGCTTGGCGTGCTGCTGGACAAGGACGGTCGCCGCCGCCGCCCTGGCACACGGACGGGCGTGTTTGGGCACGATGATGAGCTGGATGCAATTGTGCAGATGCTCGTGAAGCCACGTGGCAAGGATGTTTCTGCTGCAACTAAGACGATGGTTTGCATTTCTGGAACCAGGGGTATTGGGAAGACAACGGTCGCTCAGATGGCGTTCAACGATGCAAGAGTTGAGCGGCATTTTGATGTCAGATGTTGGGTTTCTGTTTCAACTAGTTCCAACCAAATGGAGCTCGCATCGGATATATCAAGGTCCGCCCAACCATCTTGGGATGGCTCTGCATACAAGTTGGGGGAATTCCAAATGCTCAAATCTAAGCTCTGCTGGTTTAAGCACTTGCTACTTTTACAACCTGATCACATTTAGATGAGTAGCTTCACAATATGCCAATTATGTTTGGAATGTTGTTATCCTTCTCAAACACAGAGTATACTACTTTATTTAATGCAACATTTGCTCATCACTATAGGTCGTTTGCATGCGTTGATCAAGCTCACCCAGATGGATCCTGACTCCAGGAGGTGTGGAGTCGAGGATGCTACAAGAACCCTTAGATAACACAAGAAGATAAGTTATGCATAAACTCTGAAAAATCTTTGATACTCAAGCCTAATAATTAGGGGTGCACTTAAAAGTTCTCATAGACCGGGCGGGGGGTAATGGCCCCCTTTGGCCCTCATGAAGCTCCGCCACTAACCGTGGGGTATGAAATTGATTGATTCCTGTTGTTATTGTCGCTTTGCTTGTTCAGTATGGAAAAATCAATTATCATTTGTTGTGTATCATTTGTTGTTGGTGTGTAGATTTTAACCGCACACCATTTTTTAGGAGAATAATGTAACTGACAATATTCTGGCACTTGATCCTCGAAGTAGTGATCAAGCTATAAATATCTAGAGGTTTCTCATTGCAAATGGCACCCTAAATCTTCTTGTTTTGATACCAAGTTGCATCTTCTACTACAAACCACCGACTACTAAAAAGGCACGATGCCACCCAACTAAAAATGTACAATGTATGTAGGTTTGTGTATTTATAAGGGTGGATGTATGCACGTGTACGAGCGTCTACATTTATATTGTGCTGTGATTTTTTTGTATATAATAGTAATTTATTCTTTATTTTAATATATGTTTATATGTTTACTTTTGTACATCAGGGATAAAAATTGATGGCTTTTGATGATGTTCCAAAAATGTTGATTGACAAAGTCGCTGATGTAATTATGATGGAACGGACTGAAAACTCATCAAGTTTTACACAATCAGAAGAGATGCATACAAATAGAGTGTTCTTCTTTTTATATATGTTGCACATGATAATACATAAAAGGTATTTCTATATATGTTTATATATAACACTTTTTAGGTAGTATGTACGCTTTTTAGTATCTTATTTTATACCTTCTTTTTAATTTCGGGATAAACTTCCGATCTATTCATCTTTAATTATGATAGTACAACGAACACTAGAAATAAAAATTACATCCAGATCCGTAGACCACCTAGCGACGACTACAAGCACTGAAGCGAGCCAAAGGCGCGCCGCTATCATCGCCCCTTCCTCGTCGGAGCCGGGCAAACCTTGTTGTAGTAGACAGTCGGGAAGTCGTCGTGCTAAGGCGCCAAAGAACCAACGCCCCAGAATAGCAACCGACGCCGATGAAGATTGTAGATAAGAAGGATCCAATCTGAAGACACGCGAACAAAGACGAAGGACGAACCAATCCGAGCAAATCCACCAAAGACAGATCCACCGGAGACACACCTCCACACGCCCACCAACGATGCTAGACGCATCACCGGAACGGGGGCTAGGCGGGGAGAACTTTATTCCATCTTCAGGGAGCCACCGTTGTCTCGTCTTTCTGAATTAGGACACAAACCCTAACAAATCTTGAAAAACAATCTAAAAACAGAGCCCTCCCATCGGCAAGGGCCGGGATCCACTCCGCCCCCATAGCCCTAAGGCCACAGGAGACGGGGCGGACCGGCGCCGCGCCGGCGGGAGGCAGAGAAATCCTAACTTTTTGGGAAGGCGGCGGCTGGCTAGGGCACTATCCCGTTTCCTGAGGGTTTTATCTCAAACTATCCACAGTTTAACATTATCTTATACCTTCAAATTTGAAGGTATTTTCAATATATATAAAACATTATGGAGTCACATGTTGTTATTCCATATAACTTGCTTTGAAATATTTTAGAAATAGTATATTAACATATTTAAAATGATAAATAATGCCCGTAACAACGCATGGACATGCTACTACTCATCTATCGTCAAGCACGCAGCGGCAGTTCCGTGCGCCGTAATGATCCTCGTCGCAGGGACGGGAGGGGAGGGGAGGGTTGGTTTACCTAATGCGCTTAGCCGCGCACCTAAATCTCAAACCCTTGATCCCCGTCCCGCTCCCCCGCACCTGTTCCAGTCAAAGCGGCCTTCTTGAGACGTGGAATCAGTAGGCCGCCACTGCGCCAACTGCCCTGAAATCTGCTTCACAGAGACGCTCAGCGACGTGCCTTGCCTCAGGCCCTTCCATGAATCAATCGCAAGTAAAGAAAACAAACAAGCCAAGTTATTTATGCGCTGACTCGGGATACAATAGAGCCCATACACGAGGATGCGCGATATGCGGCCACGATCCGCCGATATTACAGCGCTAGTTAATTCCGGCGGTAAGGTATGCACCCAGATTACCAGGCGACTGATGGTGCGTGCCTTGCGAGTACTTTTACCAAAATATTTCTTCCAGAATGGGTTCTTTACCGTTTCCTGCCCTACGAATTCGTGGCATGATCTTTCTTCGTTCCCTGTTATACAGGCCTGCAAGCTTTTTCTTCTCTCATTTCTACTACCTACTATTACGATCTCATATCATATCTTAATTTGCGTGTCGTGGTACATATATTTTTCTCATACTGCGTACTTGTAGTACCCCTACGCAACAAGAAGAATCGAGGTGACTGCTTATTCTGGCTGTCAAATTTTGATAACGAGGCACTTTTGCTACACCTTGATATGAAGTGGCTCTGGACCCTACATGTCAGTTCAAAGTCAAACCAAAGTGCATCGTGATCGTCCTTGGGCCAGAGTCAAATTGCCCCCTAAAAAAAGGTGTACTTCACGCCCTTGGGCCAAAGGAATGCACACGTACGCGTACATGTGTTTTTATTCCAGGCACAAGTCAACAACAACAACACCAAAGAGAAGAGAATAATTTTCGGCTCAAAAAGAAAGAAGAGAATGATTTTTATTTAATTTGTGAGACACGAATATAGCCGTTGCCTTTAGTATTTTCCCTCCAATAAGCAACCAACCCTAACTACTCCTACACTCCCATAACGCTTCTGGTGAGAAAAAGAGGGAGCGCACGTACTCCCCTTCCCCAAGACGCCAAACCCATTACCGCACCGTTGCCATCTCATGATAAAATCAAATCCAAGCCCTGTCTATTTATCTATCTATCTAGGCACACTGCTGCTACAATCCGTTCAAGCCTCTCGTGGTTAATCTCCGTCTCATCTTCGCCAAGATCTTCTCCGTGTTTCTGTGCATTGCCAGTGGTCGGTTGCCCGTGCAAGAAGATGCAAGAGGCCTCGTCGTCTTCTCTCCCGGCGCTGAGCAGCGCCTACCAGCCTCTCCCGTCGCTCTACCTCGGCTTCTTGGCGATATGGGCGGCGTCGGGGATCTCCTGGGCCTTCAGCTCATGGAGGAATCGCCACTTCCAGGTCTGTCAAATCCTGCCGTTTAATTTCAACAATTTAATCTCTTTTTTTTTTCTCTCCCAGAACTATATGAACTTTAGACAGAATTTTCAGTATGTAAACTCTGCTTTGGGCGTCTGATTAAATTGACAGAGGCTATTGCATTCGTAGTTCCGTTGTTGGTTAGTTTTATAATTTTGCTTCTTTTTACGACAGGCGAATAACCTTCAGTGGATCCTGGCCTTGGTTCCCCTGATCAAAGCTTTGCAAATGGCACTCTCGTTTCTGTTCTGGTGAGCAGCCTGATTCTCCTTTTGTTTCTTCACGATGTTCAGTTTGGCAACTTTGATCCCTGAAAAGAATGTGTTGCTGCAAAAGTTCTGAATTTGGGTGGCGTGAATGCAGGTACTCGTGCGTGCACCTTCACACATGCTCGCTGTGGATGTCGTTCGGCGTGTACGTGACGGGGATCCTCTTCCAGACGGCCTCCTTCGTCTCCTTCATGCTCATCTCGCACGGTTACTGCATCATGTACGAGCGCCTCTCCATCAGGGAGAGACGCACAACTGCGGGGCTCGGATGCCTCCTCTACCTTAGCCTCATCGGCTATAAAGCCGCAGTCCCTTATTTCACCGTAAGCCATCTGTCTTCTTCTGCAATTTATTATCTGTTTGGGGATTCTCTAGAATTAGCGATCTAAAGAAGCCCGGTGATTACAACCTGTGCTCTGATTGTGGAACAGGGATTTCTTCTGATGAACTACTTCGCGTCATTCTACATCATATTCCGCCGCACGTCGCAATGCCTCTTGGTTCTGCGCGAGCAGCTTAATTTCGTAGAGGAGGAAGACATCCACTCACTGCATGGGACACTCAACACCAAGTACACGATGTTTAAGTAAGCAGTCATTATTCCTGACGAACACTTGCAGTATTTTTTGTACTCTTAAAATAGTAACTCATGTGCTTAGCTTCTCGTTTTCTTCTCTTCAGGAGATTTCAGGGTACAATGCAGGTGGCAGCAGTGGCATTCATCATGGTAACAATCAGCTTTGGCTGCGCATGCACATCGTTTTCTTGTGGTACGATCAGAGTTTGGTAAGACAATGCATACTGAACTGTGATGATGCCATTTGTGACTTCAGGTGTACATGAGGGCTGATGATACGCCGGATAACTACTGGTTCCGCGTGTTGGTACGCGAATGGGTGCAGTTCTGCATCTTCATGTACATTGGGTGAGTACAGATTATCGACAAACAGAGTCGTTAGAAGCAACCGAAACACCATCTTGAGCTGAAATGTGACATGAATTCCAAATGTTCAGGTGGAACTTCAGGATTCCTGAAGCATCACTCCACCTGCCGGTCATGCCCTTGATGAAGTCAAACTGGGAGATTACCATGCCACCTATTTACAGCGTGGTATGGTCACCTAACCTTGCTTCATTTCTTTACCATCCTGTGTTCTTGTGGTCTGAAAAGCTGACTGAAATGCGCCGTGCTTACTGTAACGACACAGGAAATGGATGCAGCCGATTTCAGAGGCCTCGTCTCGGACCAATGGCATGTCGGAGTGGTAGGCAACACTGCACATATGAATTCAGCTACTTATTCATCTTTGTTCTGCATCTTCATTATGATCGCAGAGTCATTGCATTTAAATCTAACACCTGGTGGTGCTGCAGAGGACTTCTCATGCCGACGCGTGCTATTCTTCACAGCCGTTGCTGGTGCTAGTTCAGAATCCTAGCCCGAAGGTCTCCCGTGCCGCCGTAGCTTCAGGTCTTTGTTGAAGGAGGACAAACCAGGTTCATCTCTGAAGACCGGGAGGTGCAGAAGATGACATCGACCAGCTGCCTGATCCGGAAACCGGTGATAGGATGGTTGGGTTGCAACAGAGAAATATTGGACGCCACGGTGCAGTAGCTTCCTGTTAGAACTAGGAAAGAGTCTGCAGTTTTTCTGTAGACTGACAAACAGAGATGCGTTCGCTTCTTCAGCGGTGAACGAATCCACCTTCTTTTTGCATCCCAAAGTATATTTCGTTCTTCTTCAAGTACAGCAAGATTTTTCACATGTGAAAGACACGATCCAAAATGAATGAGTAGCAATTCCATTTTTCATCGGATGATGTGCAATACTACAATTAGAGCATCTATAGCCGGAACCCCCGTTTTGGCCCCAAACGTCCGGCGGTCGGGCCCGGCCACTTCCCGGACAGAAGACTTTCACCCAACAAGGCTTAGCAAACTCAGCCCAAACTTCTGGCACCCCTCAACATCCAGCTCATATCTGGGTTGAATATAGGGGCGCTCGGATATGTCCGATACATCGGATCGGACAGGCCGGACGCATCCCAAATCTACTCCTAATTGAATGGTCCACCAAATTGAGCGCACTTCTCCCGTGTCCACGCTGCCGCCCACCTGCACCCTTGCTACCTTTTTCGCACGGCCGGCCCCGTCCACCGTCGTAGATGTCGTTGTTGGCTACCTTGTCCGCCACCATCGGCATGGATGATGCCTGGGCGGAATCCGTGTGATTTCCGGACTATGGTCGTCGGTTGCAAGGCGAAGAATGTCGCCAAAAGGGAGCGCCGTCGGAAGTTGCACGAGCGTGAAGCGGTGGAGAAGGTAGCCGCGGAGAGGGTCGTTGCGGAGATGGTCGGTGATGAGGAGATGGACTTGGGCGCATGTGGTCTAGCGACCGATCAGTCTGTCGTGGCCGCGGTAAAGAATAACTCATTGGTAAAGCCATAGCTTTTCGGAAGACGCAACCGCAAAGGAGACGGTGTACGACTCGCCGCAACTCCAAAGGAATTGGACAGCGTCGCGCAAGCCAGCGTTGGGCATGCCCAACTGTTTGGTCGACGATATGCCCCAACAAAACCCGGTACATTCTTTGCCCCATATGACATTGGTTGATTCATTTGTGGCACATGCCATTTGATCAATCTAGGATGATAGTTAGTTACGACGCATATTGTGTAGGACGAAATAATGCTAAGCATTATTAGTGATGGTCAAGAGCCTTTACATTTTGATATGGGGTATACCAATTCCCCTTTATTTTAAGTCGGACAAACATCGCACATTAAAAAGAAGGCAAAAGCCAAGAGGTACGACATTCACACATTTTAAAGATGTTTTGTTGGTTAATTCTTAGTTGGCCACAAGCATGGATCCAGTATGTGTAACCAAGCAAAAGGGCATCAAATATTGACAAAAAAATCCACAAACTCGGCCAGGAACAAAAACACTATGTGGAACCACGCCCAATCCCTACCAGCCGCATTCAGGGCTCTCTTCAAGATAGATGGTCCACTATGCAAGAGAATGTAATCAAGTTTGTTGATTTCTACAAACAAGTGGTTGACCACAACCAAAGTGGCATAGGAGTCCAAAGCCATATGCAACTTTGGTGGCGACTTTGTACCAACGTATCGAGAAGAAGCCATTCACTCTGCCCCATTTGTTGGATGAAATTGAAAAAGAAACCAAAGTGGCAAATCGTCCTTGAGGACCTCCAAAATGACACCAAGAAGATGAAGAAAAATCATGAGTCTAGCTCTAATCAATTAATTGGATTGGAGGACGAAGAAGGGCAAAATGGAGGGGTGAGCATAGAAGCCATCATGCCAAAGAGGAAACAACATGCGACAGGAAACAAGTGGGAATGATGGGACACAAATTTTCATAGCCGATCAAGACCACGTCGGTAGATGTCATATAATGTGCTTACCTGGCCTTCAAGGATAGCCGAACATGTATGGGTACATTGGTGCACCCATCCAGGTATAACCGTATAAGTTTACTCGAATATTTGCATATGCGGTTATAGACAACTTGGAGCCTGTTAACTTGTTCATAGAACAACTTCAACTTAATAATTAGAACTTGTAAACTATGTGAGTGCCTTATGGGTTCTTCCTCGTAGGGTTTGCGAGGGGGAAACCAATGTAGTGTTATGATTGTGGTTAGGTAGGTGGACGGACCAGTGGATCAACGTTCATTTACTTATGTGCTTTCTCACCTCATCTCTAATATACACAAGTTATAGTGTATCTCTATAGAATGCTTAGAATTTGCAACAGCTAAAACGTACCCCTTCTTTGACAATGTGGAGTGCTAGCTTAGGTTTGATGTAAGCCTTGCGGAGTGAGACATGTACTCACCCTTTCTATAAACAATGATGCATCTGTGTGATACTACGTTTACTAATATAATGGTGATGAGTAGATAGGAGATCCCGGGTGGCTGAGACCTCATGGGACGGGATCGTTTTCCGCTAATGTACTAATGTTATGTTGAGCCATGTGGCCTCTAGATGTAATAATTTGGATCTTGGCCCCCGTGAGTTCTATTTATATCAGTTGCTTCTTTTTAGATGATTGTGATGTTACCGATGATGTATTATCCCGTGGTGTATATTCCTATAAATATGGTTGAAGATATACATCATGGGCGGTACGAAATGCGTTCCTATTTTGAGATTGACAGCAACGTGCTAAACTTGGACTAGCTCTGCATCCCGGAACTTACACATAGTCTCCCATCTTTCAGCCGACAGGCGAGTGTGGAGCACCCTCGTTGTGGGTCGCTCACGTCATGGGGGTGGGGCTCGCACTTTAGCAGCGTTGCGGTGGCGGTGATGTGAAGGTGCAGCGATAACCGGGGGTCTCAAAGAAAGAGAGGAGGGGCAAGCTCAAACGAGGAGTCCCAAGGCAGTCACGGTGAAGACGAGAGGGGAAAGGATATGAACGAGTGAACGAGGTCATGCGGTGGCCCATTGTGATGCCGCACGTGTGTGTGTCAGTCGATCGAGCAACCCGATCGGTCGATTGATTACAATCTTTTTTCCAAAGAAGAAACCGATGGATCTAGAACTTGATTGCATTTTTCTCAAAGATTTTTTTATTGCAATAGTTGTTAGGGAAACTCCAACGGGCTAATCCAAACAAACTTTGTTAGTATATGTTGCGAGAGGCGAACAACAAAACTACGACCGTGTCTTTCGTCCTGTAGTGGACCTAACGCACGCGGCGCATTTCATTCCCCTTTTTTGATTTAAAATGTACTCCCTCCATCCTAAAATGCAAATGCAAGACGTTTTTCGACAAACAATTTGGAACGGGGGGCTTAAATATTAGGCCGCCAAAAGTATATGTTCATTACACTAATTAAACTAGAATAATAAATAAACCATAGATCTACTACTTGCCATCCCCAGCTTCGTCCTCGTCGCCGATGAGATCGATGTAGACTGGAGGCGGCCATGGCCATGACTGGTGTGAGTGGCCCTACTACCGACATGGGTGGTGGAGTAGTTGGCACCTCCCACCGTTCCTCCTAGTGCTCCTCCTCTGGCTTAGTCGTGCAAGGGAACTTGGAAGTCCATGTCCACGTCTATGCTAGTAGCCCTTATAGTGACCACGGCTCCGGCGGTATCACGGGGCGGTGTGGTGGACGCCATCGTCGATGCGTGGAGCGCCAGTGGTAGCTCAGGGCAAATCACAAGCTCGGCCAGCTCGGAGGCCTTGAGGGCCTGCTTGAGGGCCTCATCGTCCTCGGGCATCTCCTCCTTCACCACGACCCTCTCCCCTCCCACGGCGGCTTAGACGTTGGAGCACGCATCTGTGCGATTCACGAGTGTCTGCTTGGTCGTGCTCATTCTCGAACCACGTGTTTCACTAGGAGGAGTCATCGATGAAAGCCAGGTCGTTCGGAAGTAGGTCCCGACGGTTGTGAATCTCCGTCGCTCGTGCGTGACCGAATGCTGGAACGGGCAGCACTGGAACCCTTTTCGAGTTTAAGTGCCAGTTGTTTGGCAGGGGCACGTCGGCCGAGGGCATTGGGATGGCCGCCTCCCAGTACCTCTGCCACATTGCGACAGGGACGTACATGCGGTCAAGCAAGGGCGATGCAGCCCTTGGCGGCGACACGGTGAGTGAGGCCGTGCGGTGCTGCCCCGAGGAGGAGTCGGCCTTGTGGTCATGCTTTCGGGGGTCCACTTCCACGACATTTGCGCAGTCGGTGGGCGATGGTGGCAAACTTGGGGTTTGACTGCTGGCGGAGGGGGAGCGGGCTTGGTGAGAGGAGTGGGCGCAAATGGGAGCCCCCTACACGCATGACTCTCATCGTCATTGGGTGGCTGCCGCATGGTCCCGGACGGACATGCGACGTGTCCATCTCCTATCAGTGGCGGACCTAGCCCACTAGACCAGGGTTGGCCAACAGTGTGATGTACATATAATTTTTTTAAACCCTTTTAGCTGTGGTATAAAGACTATTTTTCAATACTAGGGTGTCCCATGGCCCACCCTGTCCACCCTCTACCTCCGTCACTGTCTCCTACTCGCATGGACGCAAACCCGATCCAAACTTTTTTTAACACAGTCCAAACTTAAGGTGTATATATATGCGTCCTCAGACACAAAAACATAGAATAATCAAATGGATCGCGGCGTTGGACAACGATTTTTATTCACACTGACCTAAACGGTCGTGAACAAATGAAATAGGTCTCGCTTCCGCGTTAGAGTTGCCCTTGGATCTCCATTTGGATTGTAAGGGTATGTACAATGGTGCTATCTTAGGAGTGCCACGTAGGATAAATGATGAGATGGAGAAGAGAGAACTCATAAGAAAAGACTTGTCTTCTCTTATTTAAGAGAAGACGCTTCCGCGTTAGAATTGCCCTTGGATCTCCAATTGGATTGTAAGGCACGTACAATGGTTGATAATATAGTCTTATCTTAAATCTTGCATGTAATTTAGAGATGACAAAAAATAACTTCTACAATGGGTTATTTTTTAGCCTTATCTTCAATAATTAGTAATTCCTAAAAACGTGGTGAGACATACTGTGCTAAGAGATTATCTCTTGTCTTATCTTAAATAAAAGAAGGCAAGCCTTTTCTTATGACTTCTCTCTCCTCCACCTCGTCATCTATCCTACGTGGCACTCCTAAGATAGCACCATTGTACATGCCCTACAATGGTGTTATCTTAGAAGTGCCACGTAGGATAAATGATAAGGTGAAGAAAAAAGAACTCATAAGAAAAGACTTGTCAAGAGATGATCTCTTATCACAATATGTCTCAACATATTTTTTGAAATGACTAGTTATTGAAGTTAAGGCTAAGAGATAATCCATTGTAGACATTCTTTTTGTTATTTCTAAATTACATGCAACATTTAAAATAAAACTATCTTATCAATCATTGTATATACCCTAAAACTCATCACCAAATCATCCAACCTTAGAAAGATTCGCAGGTTATCCGGAAGGACGAAGCACCAAACAAACCAGCCCGGACCCCCCCTATCCACAACTCCAGTTGACCGGTGTGCCCCCACACGCCAGATTCGGGTCAGGCCAGGCCCACTTCCCTGGCCCGAAAAGGGAGCCCCACTCTTTCCGAATCCCACAAAATATTTGGACCCTTTCTTTCCCCTTCCCTTCTATTCCTCACGCTTTTTATCGCAAAAATCTCTCTTGTATTCCTCCGCACGCGCCGGCGCACCCAAAACAAAACCCCCCCACCACGCGCGCAGCCCGCCGCCGGCGCCGACGACGAACGCATTTGCCGCCTCCCCCCTCCCATGGCGGAGGGATCTTCCAGGCGAGTGCGCCGCCCTTCTCCGCTCCACCCGCCGCGCTCCCCTGGTACGGTTCGGTTTCTGATGGGTCTTTGTTTCGGATGTTGGTTTTGGTCGCAGGAGTTATCCCTTCGGGGGAAGCTTGGTGCTGGACGACCCCGAGGTCGTCGAGGTGCCGCCGGAGGTCGCCGCCGGATGGAACTCCGTCCGCCAGAAGCGGAAGCGGGCCCAGGTGATGTGGAGCCTGGAAAGGCGGCTGCCTTTTTCAATCCTTTTTTTTCTCTCTCTCTGCCGCGCTGTCGTGTACTGTTCGATACTCGATAGTGAAATCACAACCCGAACGCATGGTGTGGCGAGGATTAGGGTTGCGATGCATTTTTGGTGCCGTAAGTTTGAACGTACTATTATCTAGGGTATGTTCGAATTGTCTGAATGATGTTTGCATTATCTGTACAAGTTCTAGTTATAGCTTCAGGTGGCTGGTCCCAGTCCCACGTTTTTGACTGTCCGATTGAGTATTGTACTGGTTCGAATGAATTTTGTATGATTGTTCCTTCGTTTAGTAGGATTTTTGCCTCAATATTAACGGTTGGCATAAGCTGTGATTTCCGTCCAAGGTAGTAGGATACTGAGGCATATCATCAGATATACTACTTCATGGAAGGTAGCAATATGAGCCAGCATCCTCAGTAGTCAGATGAATGTGAAGTGATAGGGTGTCATCTGACTTTTCTTTTGACAAGCAGTGATTTGACCATTTTTATGTTTCATGGATTTACCTCTTGCAAAACATTTACAATTTCTGCAGCTGAGTATAACCAACTCTTTCTAATGCTCCATCCGTTCGTAAATAGATGACGTTTAGACATCGCACGATCTCCAACATTCATCTTTGCATTAATTTTTGTAGGTACATGTTAGTAGAGAATTATGAAATTTTATAGCATGCACATATTTCTTATGAAAAATCTAACGGCATTAGTTTCAACTTAGCAATCTAAATATTCTAGTAAATGCGTACATGCAATGCACGTTGATATCAGGTAGGGTATTACTCGAGAGTTAAAAAAAGGTGACATTAATTGCATGCTGATGTATTAGGTAGGATGTGTTTTTAGGGAAGGTAGTATTAATTGCACGGTTTGTGCTAATGTTAATATTTGGAATGACAATGATTGCATGCTAAACATGTTGAGCACTCACCATTGGAGCAATCTAGGTCACTAGATGCACATGGTTTGATGGCTGAGATTAGTTGGATCTGCCCCTTTGGGTCTTTTTATATATTGGTATATATAGATGATACATTATCCCTGTATGAACGAACTGGAGTCTTGTTATGTGGCTTCCTTTTGTAAAGAGCGCCACAGTGCCTAACAGTTATGATGTTAGTTTTATGTGGGAAAGTTAGTCTATCAATAAAAGAAGAATCAACAATGCATACACAAATGGAAACAGAACTACAAGAACATCAACTGGAAATCAAATGAGGCTGTCATGTTTCTCCCGCTTTACCTTTTGCAAAATGCATGGCAATCTCTCCCCCCCCCCCCCACCCCCACAAAACCAACTCAAGTGTGTGATCTCATTGTATAATGTGGGAGTGCAATGGTTGGCATTTCTTCTAGTCTTCAAAGAAGTTCATGCTGTGAATGTACCACACAGCCTCTTTTTTTAACCGTCACATGTTTAATAAACAGGTTGCTCCTCATGAAATAATCGAACTTGATGCTGATGATGATCCTGACGGAGTTACAATCATTGATGCAAAGACATCAGATTACAAGAATAAACAAGCCGTTGGTCATCCTGTAAATTGCTGGAAGAATGCAAAGGTGGATCCTTTGAGTACTTGCTTACTTTTGGTGCCATTGATTTGTGCAATCTACCATTGATTGATACATGCTTCTCTGTTGCAATACTCAGATTGGCTTGGCGGCCGAGGACATTGCTTGCCCAAGTGCTATTTCTGCCAAAGTTGTTTATCCGTGGGATGGCCTGGGAACTTACCATGGAGGTCCCAAACTTCCAATTTATGGCTTGCCTACAGATGTTGCTGGCCCAAGTTCTTTTGCTTCTTATCCATGGAAAAGCGTAGGAACTTACCATACAGGTACATTGCTTCCAGCTTATTTTGATGATGTTTTGGGGGCAGTTGGAGAGGAACACTACGCTTATGAGGGAGATGATTTCAGTAACTATAGTTACAGCACTCCTCTGATGGAAAATGATAGCAGCTTTAACTTGAATGTGGATCACTACGGCTTTCCACCTAGTGTGGGGATGTATTTACCAAGGGGACATGTGGCCCCTGCTGATTCAACGCAGCAGCGGCAGCAAGTTAAGATTGTGGGAAGTGAAATTGATGAGAAGTATAAGGCATTTAAGCAGTTTGATACTGTTGGTGACCACAGTGATCACTTTTATTTGAAGTTTCGGACCGTGAAGAAGGTAGTGCTTTGTATTCTGTTGATGCTCTGTCCGGATTCCACCTTCTTAATTTAGTACTAAGTTGTCACTTTAACAGCCATCAAAGGACTGGGTGAAGAGAATTCAGCATGAATGGAAAGTTCTAGGGAAAGATTTACCAGGTAAGGGGCAAAATATTTATGGTCTATTTGCCAAAGACGTTCCACATTTCTTCTATTGCCTTTCCTTTCCTCTCTTCATGCGTCCACAGCGGTTAGTTGTACTGGCGATTGATGTTTACAACAACATTTGCATGTTTGAAATGACTTTGAGTTCAGGCTAGCCAAATGTACCCTTTTTGGATATAACTGGGCGCTAACATGGACTCATGGAGTACAGTGGTTTCATGTACTGACTGCTAGTTTTCTCCAAATTGAACAGATACAATATTTGTAAGAGCTTATGAGGACAGAATGGACCTGCTTAGAGCTGTCATAGTTGGGCCTGCAGGCACTCCTTACCATGACGGGTTGTTCTTTTTTGATGTCTATTTCCCTTCCCAGTATCCATATAAACCTCCTGTAAGTATTCTTTGATGTCATCTACACACATAGTATAGCTCATTCTTCACTTCTCTCTCTATTCGAAGCATGGATGTGAGAATTTGAGATGTATATATGTGACTATTATTTTCAGCAAGTGAATTACCGCTCTGGAGGTCTGCGGCTTAATCCAAATCTCTATGCCTGTGGGAAAGTCTGCCTTAGCCTCTTAAACACATGGACTGGTAGTGGGTGTGAGATGTGGAATCCATCCAGTTCAACTATGTTGCAGGTCCTGGTCTCCATTCAAGCCTTGGTGCTGAATGCTAAACCTTACTTCAACGAACCTGGTCATTCGGTGTATGCTAACACACCCCATGGGGAGAAGCAGTCCCTAGCTTATAATGAAGAGACTTTTCTGCTATCTTGTAGAACCATGCTGTACTCTCTTCGCAATCCACCAAAGGTATGAATATTTATACACTGGTACTATGTTTTCCTTTTCTAGTTTTCTGGATATCAGAAATGTCTGATTATCCCTAGTGTTGGATACACACACTTCATTCGGCTGACATATGTCACACGGTCAGCACACGCACCATCCCAGCAGTTAAATGGTTTGCCCGTAATGTTTTGTACCGGCGAACTCTGTTCACATCAGGATGGCTCAAACTGTGGGTTTCATCTATTTTCTTTCATTGGGTACCAACTTTTCAGTTTTCTTTAAATGATTTAGTGCCCCTGCGCTCCGTATGCCATGACC
>LR738711.1:690118596-690243360 GCA_902687465.1 Secale cereale | reverse complement strand
CCCCCCCCTGAAACACACACACTCTCGCACCCCTTTCCTCTGTTACAAACCGGTACCGATCTCTTGGAGGTTTATTTGTAGCCTGAGGACAGGGTCTTAGCTGCTTGCTTGATTTGCACAATCTGTGCAAATTTATATGTTAGGTTTGTTCATCTCCTGAGAGCAGGTTGTTAGAGTTCAATCTCATTGCTTAAGGCCAGGTTTTTTTGAACCATCTTTGCGGACCAGCGCACTTGATATCTTACGTATTAGTGTATTTTTTTCACATTACCTCTGTACTTTGACAAGGCTTGGTGTCGTTCTGAACGAAATAGCAATAGGGGTTAAATGCAACCACGTACAGCTCTAGGAGGCACCACAGATTACCTTCTGAAGCAAAATAGACAACCATCCCCCAGGTCACCTGGTTAGGATTTTATTTTTTTGAACTGACTGGTTAGGATTTTTTTAGGGAAACCCGGTTAGAAATATTTAGTCGTGCAAACAAACAGATGGAATGTCCGAAACAGTATCCCAATAAGAGGTCAAAGAAAAATGTGTCGTGGATAAAAAGTAGCCAGGATCCATAGGCATAGCTAACACCATGGCAGGAAATCTGCACATGATGTCATAGAATTTCGTTTGTGAAGAATGTGTTTGGTGAACCTGTTGTGCTGTGTATGATCTATTTGTTTATTACGAAGACTCGATTCATGCATTTGACCTGGCTAGACCATTTTGCAGCATTTTGAGCACTTCATTGGTGGACATTTCCGGAAGTATGGGCGTGGCATCCTCGTAGGATGCAAAGCTTACATGGGCGGTGCCCAAGTTGGATGCCTTGCTGGAGACGGAGTGCAAGATGTTGACGAGGGTGACAAAAGCTGCTCACAAAATTTCAAGTGCTCACTAGAGATATTATTTAAGGGTCTCATTAACGAATTCACCGATTTAGGAGTAGGTTGTCATGAATTCAAGGCCCAGATTGTGAACCCTGGAGCTGCAGCAGACACCACATTAAGGCTATAAGTTATAGTGATCAGGTTGACCAAATTTTGTTTTGGAGGAATATAACATGCAGTCATTGGTTCCATTGTCAGCAATATGACAGGCGTAGTCCGTGTGAATACCTCCCCTTTTCCACCATTGAGCTGGTGCCACCTTAGGCCAACTCCAACTGTCCGACGCAAACAGACATGGTTTTGGTCCGCTTTTGTTCATTTGGGCCTAACCGGCTGGTTTTGTCCAAATTTAAACATACTCCCTCCGCTCGGAAATAATTGTCATCAAAATGAATAAAAGGGGATGTATCTACATTGTCATCAAAATGAATAAAAAGGGATGTATTTAGATGTATTTTAGTTTTAGATACATTCCTTTTTATCCATTTTGATGACAAGTATTTTTGGACGGATGAAGTATTACATTTATTATGGATATGAATAGAAATAAAAGTGACATAGTTTCACATCACAATAAATAGTTTACAACCAAAAAAAAATCTCATAGTTTACAACCAAATGAATTTGAAATTGTTACAAATACATTGAAAGAAAAAGATTCGATACATCTATTGTCTGCCTAGGTGAGAATTCATTTTGAAGTTTGATGCGAGTTATTCAATCATGCATTTCATGATAAAAACGGGTGAACTCGGGAAACGTTGCTGGTCCATGCTTAGGCTCATAATTGTCACATGGGAAATCAAACCCTTGATCGAAGATGTTGTCATCATGCTCATCCTCTACGATCATGTTGTGTATGATCACACAAGCAATCAATCACCTCTCACATCTTTGCAGGTTCCATGTTTCAGCAGGCATCAAAATTGGAACACACCTGAAGCACGCTCCATAGCCTTCCTTAGCACTCTCTTGTGCTTGGGCAAACCTAGTTTGCTTCTCTCCTACCGGCTTGAACATTGTCTTCACAAGAGTTGACCACTGAGGATAAATACCACCAACTAGTTAGTATTCCTTGTTGTAGTGGTTGCCATTGACCTCAAAGTTGTCCTCATGCAAAAACCAGAGACCGTTAAAGCATGTTGATGTCATCGTGAGAACCTGCCATGCTGAAAAAAGAGTGCCAAATCTAGAGATCTTGTGATGCCATAGCTTCAAGCCTGCCAGTGCAAGCTTTAACATGCCCCTTATACTGCCCCTGCCAAGCAAATGGACAATTCTTTCACTTTTAGTGCATACAATCTATGCTACCAAGCATCCCCTGAAAGCCTCTGGATTCATTGATCGCCAACAACCGGGTTGTATCTGCAGCATTTTGGTTCTCTCAGGTACTCCGGACCAAACACTTCAACCACATCTTTGCAAAACTTGTACAATGATGCAAGGCATGTGGACTCGCTCATGTGGTCATACTCATCCACATGATCACCGAGAATTATGTATGCAAGCATCCGGATAGCTGCAGTACATTTCTGATAAGAGGAGAAGCCAACCCTTGAGAGGGCATCATTCTTGCATGTAAAGTAATCATCATACTCCACCACCCCCTCCAGAATACGGTTGAACACATGTCTCATCATCCGGAAGCGTTGCCAGAAAAGCTTGGTATTTAAGAGTGGGGACGTGCACTAGAAATAACCGCTATTGAGTAGGCAATGACTGCTATCTCTGTTACGATTAAACCGCTCTCTCTGTTACGATTCAACGCCAGAGCATGGCCCAGGATCGACCCCCCTAAACATTGCGTCATCCTAGAAATGTGCTCATTGACGACCATAGTAGCAACCACAAAATCCTCATCATCGGACGATTCATCGTTCGATGAACATATGACATTATTGTAAAAGAACTCATCTGAGCTATCGACCATGGTACCTTGTGGGCAAAAGGCCGAACACCTTACGGGAGGCGACGGGCATGATCGAGCCGCGACTAGTGAAGGGCAGCGGGCCTGTCGACGTTCGCGCCCTACGACGGCGATCATGGAGGCGAGGGAGGTGCCGGCTACCCTTGGCAGGCGTCCCTTCTCGTGCTACGATGACGGCGAGGAGTGACCATTGATGCTGACCTTAGTGGATGTGGTGACGGTGGAGAAGTTAGTGGATGCGGTGGGGAAGTTCGTGGAAGCGGTGGCAGCGCTTGGGTGGTGTCGTCGCGGTCACGACAGCATGGTGGCGACGAGGGCGACGAGGCCGAGGTGTAGAATGTGGAGGGGGAGGGGGAGAATGGTTGTTGATGTTGGAATTCTGTCGAATATAGTGTACAAGGTAGGTTATAGTTGGACTTGTAGTTGTATTGTGTTTAGACAGGGTATGGAGTCGTGTCCTAGTAGGATACTTGTATCCTATACCTCTTATATATAGTGGGGGTAGACACGCGATGTAACCTATGTCAACATAATAGCACATGCACGCAGGAGGAGCCGGTGGCGTGTGCCGGCACCCGGGCGGCCGAGGTGCCGTATTGTGACGGTGTCACGGGGAGGAGCGCTCGTAGTCAGGCCCCAAGGATGTAGCCTTATCGGTGAACCTCATTAACAGATCTCGGTGTCGTGTCTCGTGTGATTGCTTGGTCCTCGGATGATCGACTATGCGCCTGGGATTTATTCTAACAAGTGGTATCATGAGCAAGGTTTGAAGAAGGTCGCAGTTATTGATCTGGAGGAAGGATTGAGTCTGAGATAGCGGGAAGCAGAGTTTCTGCTCCCGAGCTCAAATGAGCTCGTGTGACCAGTAAATAAAGAAAAAAAAATCGAAATAACTCCAAAAATATTATGGGAGAAACAGTCACAAAAGTTTGAAGTGTTTGCAAAAATTTGTCATGAAATCACATTTCTAGAAGGCGTGGCAAAAAAAAAAAAAAAACGGTACTCTGAAAATGCTACTTTCAAAAGCATTTTGGAGTAATGAATTTGTTTTTTTGACATGCCTTACAGGAACGTGGTTCCATAATGAATTTTTGCAAGCACTTAGAACTTTTTTCAATGTTTTTTCCTAATTTTTTTGGATTTTAAAGTTTTTTCCGATATTTTATTGATTTTATTGTTCATCGAGATCATTTGAGCTCGGGAGCAGAAAGAAACTTTTGCTTATAGCGGCGTGGTTTTCCGAGATCGAAAAAAGCAAGGTAAGAGAGCGACGCATGTGCGTGTGGTAGCAGCAGGCGAGGCGTACGGCGATCGAAATGGATAGATCGGTCGGGCGAGCGTTCAGGCAACAACGCGCATGAATCGGCGGCAGGCAACGAGCGAGGCGGGGCTGCTAGGGAAAACTGCAAGTGACCTAGCAACATACTTGGTGTGGAGGCAGGGCTGATGGAGGGGCTATGACGTAAGTCACAGAGAGCCGAAGCCTAATTTAGCGGGAAAAGTGAATGCATGTAGTTTACACTGGAGCCCAGTGGTCCGATGAAAGCGTATAACTCCTCATTGGTCGGTGGTGATCGGTGGTACTCTGGAGTGGGGGTGAGTGGTGTGGGTTCATGGCCTTTGAGACTCGACCGGGACAGCAGAGGCTCGATGCCGTAATCGTGGCGAGATGTGCGGTACGCATGGGACACGGAGACGGACCATGGCTTTGGTGGTCATACATGTGTTCAGACAACTAAGAATTTGACTCGCGATGACTACATGCAGCAGAGCAGTATGTGATGGCGTTGAACGGACACTCTGGAAGCTGGGAGCGCAAACTAGAGTAAAGTGGAACTTATTTTTGCTTGAGCTTTGACCGTGATCAAGAAAAGAAGGGAGTACAAGTTGCAGGTGGAGTCACATGGAGTCTTTTGGAGTAGTAGCGATACTCATGTATTAAGCTCAAGTACAATGTACATGGAAGTTTGACGCATGGACGAATTCAAGGTGGTGGAGAATATTCGCTAAGGTGGACTTTGTTGGAATTGTGTCGAATATAGTGTATTGTAGTTGTATTGTGTTTAGACAGGGTATGTAGTCGTGTCCTAACAGGACACTTGTATTCTAGACCTCTTATATATAGTGGGGGTAGACACACGACGTAACCTATGCCAACATAATAGCACATGCACGCAGGAGGAGCTGGTAGCGTGTGCCGGCGCCCGGGTGACCGGGGTGGGGTATTGTGATGATGTCATGGGGAGGAGCGCCCACACTCAGGCCCTAGAAATGTAGCGATATCGATGAACCTCGTTAACAAATCTCGGTGTTGTGTCTCGTGTGATTGCTTGGTCCTCGGATAATCGACTATGCGCCTTTATTCTAACAGCTACCACCGACGGGGGGCTAGGGGAGGACAAGTGAGAGCGTCATGCTTGTCCACACCATGTCCGCGTCGATGCAAACCTGGTCCAAGCTTGGGTCGGGTCACGGTGAACAAAAGAAAAACACCCATCCATTTGCATCGATGTGCTGGCTCGTGTTTTCTGTCTGCGCGAATCCAAATGGATGCAGCCAAACGAAATGGGCCACCATGTTGGAGTTGGCCTAGTTATGGTGTGGATTTCATATGGCCATTTGAGGGATCGAAGAAGGTGAGAGTGTCTAGAGGGGGGGTGATTAGACTACTCGACAAGATAAAAATTCTGTCTTTTATCAAGGACAGATTTTGGCAGATTTTGCATAACACACAAGTCAAGTAGCACACTACACATGCAATTCTAGAGTATGGGCAGCGGAAAGTAAATTGCACATATAGTAAAGGGAGGTGGAGAAGATCAAACGCAATTTGGAGACGCAATGATTTTTCCCGTGGTTCCGATAGGTGGTGCTATCGTACATCCACATTGATGGAGACTTCAACCCACGGAGGGTAACGGCTGCGCGAGTCCACGGAGGGCTCCACCCACGAAGGGTCCACGAAGAAGCAACCTTGTCTATTCCATCACGGCCTACGCCCACGGAGGGCTATCCTTACTCGGGGTAGATCTTCACGAAGTAGGCGATCTCCTTGCCCTTACAAACTTCTTGGTTCAACTCCACATCTCGATGACGGAGGCTCCCAAGCGACACCTAACCAATCTAGGAGGCACCACCCTCCAAAAGGTAATAGATGTTGTAGATGATGATGAACTCCCTGCTCTTGTGCTTCAAATGATAATCTCCCCAACACTCAACTCTCCTCACTGATATGGCTGTGGTGAAAGAAAGGATTGAGTGGAAAGCAACTTGGGAAGGTTAGAAATCAAGTTTCATATGGTAGGAATGGAGCAACTTGATCTCAACACAAGGGTAGGTAGTTCTCTTCTCAGAAAGTATAAGGTAGGAGTGGTAGTTCTTTCTGATGGCTCTCTCCACGAATGAAGAGGAGGTGGAGGGGTATATATAGCCTCCACACAAAATCCAACCATTACACACATAATTGAGCAATCTCGGTGAGACCGAAGTGGAAACTCGGTCAGACCGAAAGTTCAAATATAGTGAACGTTGGGGTTTTCGGTGGGACCGAAAATACCATCTCGGTGAGACCGAAAGTGCAAATGATATGAACGTTGGGGTTTTCGGTGGGACCGAAAATACCATCTCGGTGAGACCGAAAGTGCAAATGATATGAACGTTGGGGTTTTCGGTGGGACCGAGAAAGAAAACTCGGTTAGACCGATTTGAGAAAAGACAGGGACATGCCAATTTCGGTAAGACCGATTTTATCAACTCGGATATTCCGATTTAATGACAAACGGTTACAGAAGCTTGGCAGCCCATATTTCGGTGAGACCGATCTCAAACTCGGAATGACCGATTTTTCTAGGGTTTGGCTTATGGCTGAGGTGGTTCATCTCGGTGGGACTGAGTTGGAAGAATCGGTTTGTCCGAGATTACTTATGAGTGTGTATAGTAGTGAAAGTTGCTGATAGTTGAAGGAGATATATCACTAAGCACTTGAGCAACCAGATCATCAACACAACCTCATCCCCTTTTAATAGTATTGGCTTTTCCTATGGACTCAATGTGATCTTTGATCACTAAACCAAAAAATGGAGTCTTGAGCTTTTGCCAATGCTTGTCTTAGCATTTTGAGGGGTCCACTTCTTCAGTCCTTTTGCCATACCAATGTGATTGAATTTCCTGAAACATACTTGATAAAAGCATTAGTCCAACCACAAAGTATGTTGTCATTAATTACCAAAACCACCCAGGGAGCAAATGTGCTTTCAATCTCCCCCTTTTTGGTAATTGATGGCAACACACTAAAATTACACTAAACAAGACATCAAAGCTTATTGAAAGAAAGACAGAATTATCACGAAAGCTTTGACAAGCATGTAGTACACAGGCTCCCCCTACAAGTGTGCAAGATTTTCATAGATTATGGTTTTGGACTACCACAAGCACACAAGAGAGATAAGCAAGATGTGCTACATGCAGCTTGGCTATATGCATCAGAGCAGATGAAAAGAAGTGAGTGATAATATGTATGTGCATGGTGATTTCTTGCAAACAAGTATTCACAAGCAAGTCACCATCATGTACATTCTGCAAGGTGCATATACTTACCTTGAGGTTCCTTGGCATTGTACCTGAAGGGATAAACTTGGGAAAACAAGGTTAGATAACACAAGAGTATTCCTTCAACCAACTGCAAGAACATCAAGAGTACCAAGCCAGGGATGACATGTATAAAGAGTGTCTCATATTGAGCACAAGCTTGAATCAGCAAACATGTCTCCGAAACTAAAAGATTTTCAATAAATTCTGAGAGATTTTGCTTTCCATGGGATATCAATTGTGAAGATTCCTCTCCCTTTGAGTTCTCTCAGAACAGGGATGTGATGGAAACAGCAAAATCAAAAGAATGATGCCAAAAGAGAATGATGTCCAATGTAAGACACGACAAAGCTTTGATGTGATCCTCTCCCCCTTAAGATAAGATTGCTTTTCTTCTCCCCCTAAGTCTTCTCTTCTCCCCTACTCCCCCTAAGTCCTCTCCCCCTTTGACATCAAGTGCCGAAAAGGACAGCAAACTAGGAAGGTTAGGAAAGATGGAAAGAAAGAGGTGGGATCCTTAAGAATCACAACAAGGCAAATAAGAACATGCATAGAGAAACAATGAGTGGAGCTGCAGGAGATGATATCCTGGAGGAAATAAATCAGTGACACCGAAATGAGTTAGGGTAGACCCTTTTCGGTTAGACCGAAATAAATAAATCGGTGACGCCGAGTTTAATTCCAAGGAAATACAGAGATAATTCAGCTCACTATGCAAGGAATGTTTCAAAAGATTTGCAATGAATTTGTAAAAGATTTTCGGGGAATTGATCAGAGCCATAAGGATATTCAAAGAAACATAAGAAATAGAAATAAAAAAGATTCCTAGATGAAGTTTTTTTTTAAAGAAAACTCAATGAGAGAACATAAGAGAAAACAGAAAGACTCCAAAAGCATATGTACTTCATCTAGATAAAGGTCGGCGACAAGATCACCTATGTTTGAGTATATTGACTTAGGAGTCAAATGAAGACATTTGATCATAGGTCATACTCATCATTTAAGCTCAAAATGGGGTTGCCATTTTTCGATTAAGCATTTGATGTGATCACATCTTATGAGGCTGCTTGTACTCATGACTTTGAGCAAAGCTCCTTAAAGATGTGAAGAACATACCTTGGGCTTGTTGTTGCTTTACTCATGTAGGTAAGCTTGATGTTGGTGCTCATTGAATGTGAAGTTGGAGCGCCATTTCTACTTGTGTAGTTCATCTTCCTACATGGGTTAGGCAAGCAAGGAAATACTCAAGGATATCCAAGATGACAAGAGTGAAATACTAGATGTATAAGATGTCAAAAAGGATATGTAGAATTTTGTTCCTTGAACTCAACATCCCAAAGGGGTAGATACTTGGTTAATGACAAGATTACTCATGATTTGAGTGTGTGGTAATCTTGTGGAATGTAGATCATCCAAGTACCTGCAAAGAGTTAGATGCAATACAAGGAGGCAAATGTGTCCAAGACATATGATCATCATCATAAGAGAAATATCAAGGATTAGTCAAGAGGGCTCATGCCTTGCATGCATCAATGGAGTTCTCACTCCAAGTTTGAAGCATCAATGATGTTCAACTCACTCCTTAAGCGACAAAACACTTTCTCATCAAGAGGTTTTGTAAAGATATCAGCAAGTTGTTTGTTAGTACGAACATGCTTAAGATTAATGTCACCCTTGGCAATATGATCACGAATAAAATGGTGACGAACTTCAATATGCTTTGTTCGAGAGTGTTGCACTGGATTGTGTCCAATTTTAATCGCACTCTCATTGTCACAAAGCAAGGGAACATGTCTCACATGTATCCCATAATCTTTAAGCGTTTGTGTCATCCATAGCAATTGAGCACAACACGAACCAGCAGCAATATATTCCGCTTCGGCAGTGGATAATGATACCGAATTTTGTTTCTTGGAGGACCAAGATACAAGGGATCGACCAAGGAATTGACACGTACCCGAAGTTGACTTTCTATCAACCTTGTCACCAGCATAGTCCGAGTCGGAATAGCCAACAAGGTCGAAAGAGGCCCTCTTAGGATACCAAATGCCAAAGTTTGGTGTGTGTATCAAGTATCTCACTATCCTTTTAACAGCTTTAAGATGACATTCTTTAGGGGCTGCTTGATATCGCGCACATATGCATACACTCAACATTATGTCAGGACGAGAAGCACAAAGATATAGTAGAGAACCAATCATAGATCGGTAAACCCTTTGATCAACGGGTTCTCCATCTTTTGTCAAGTCATTGTGTCCACTTGTAGGCATGGGGGTACTCATACCTTTGCTTTCTTGCATGTTGAACTTCTTGAAGAGATCCTTGGTGTACTTTGTTTGTGAGACAAAGGTACCCTCCTTAGATTGCTTGATTTGCAACCCAAGGAAGAATTTGAGTTCACTCATCATGGACATCTCATACTTCTCCGACATGAGCTGTCCAAACTTCTTGCTAAAATGGGGGTTAGTTGAACCAAAGATAATATCATCAACATATATTTGGCACACAAATAGTTCACCATTAACCCTTTTCGTGAACAGCGTTGAGTCTATCTTTCCAATTTCAAAGCCTTTTTCAAGGAGAAAGCTAGTTAAGCATTTGTACCAAGCTCTAGGAGCTTGTTTAAGACCATAAAGAGCTTTGTGCAATTTGTAAACATGATTAGGCTTTTTGGGATTCACAAATCCGGGAGGTTGTTTTACAAAAACTTCCTCTTCAATTTCACCATTTAGGAAAGCACTTTTGATATCCATTTGATAGAGAGTAATATCATGGTGATTGGCATAAGCAAGAAGAATGCGAATGGACTCAAGTCTAGCAACGGGGGCATAGGTCTCACCATAGTCCATACCTTCGACTTGTGTGTAACCTTGAGCTACGAGACGAGCCTTGTTGCGGATGACTTGTCCATCTTCATCTTGCTTGTTCCGAAACACCCATTTGGTTCCAATGATGTTTTGATCATCCTTGGGCTTCTCTACCAAAGTCCATACCTTGTTCCTCTCGAAGTTGTGTAATTCTTCGTGCATAGCGTTCACCTAATCCGGGTCTTCAAGTGCTTCTTCTACCTTCATAGGTTCAATACTAGAGATAAATGAGTAATGCTCACAAAAGTTAGCTAAGCGAGTTTTAGAGCGAGTAATTCTCCCGGAGTTGATGTCGTTCATCATTTGTTCCACGGGATGATTTTTCTTGACTCTTGCTCGGACTCGGGATAGCTTTTGTTGATGTTGTGTCTGAGCTTCCTCATCATCTTCATCTTCCTCTTCTTCTTCTTCATTGTTGTTGGTGTTGTCTTGAGGCGGTGGAGAAGGAGGTTGTGGTGGATCTTCTTGTTGCACTTCCTCATCTTGGTGAGTTCCACTTGTGGAGGCCTCCATGTTGCCTTGAGGTTCTTCTCGCCGTGAGGTAGGTGGCTCCACATATGTAGATGAGGTACTCTCCTTCACTTCCATGGGACGGATCTTTCCAATAGATAAATCTTGGATAGCTTCCGATGGGTCCTTGTCTCCTACATCAATAGGCATTTGCTCTACTTGCGAGCCATTAGATTCATCAAACTTCACATCTACCGTCTCTTCAACCTTTCGGGTGAAATTATTGTAGACACGGTAGGTGTGGGAGTTTGATCCATAACCAAGGAGAAAGCCTTCATGAGATTTAGGAGCAAATTTAGACCGACGATGCTTATCAAGGATATAGCATTTTGAACCAAAGACACGAAAGTATCCCACTTGGGGTTTGTTACCGGTGAGGAGCTCGTATGATGTCTTGCCGAGGAGCTTATGAAGATAAAGCCTGTTGATAGCATGACAAGCTGTCTCGACCGCTTCTCCCCAAAAATGCTTCGGTGTCTTGTATTCATCAAGCATCGTTCTTGCCATCTCTATGAGCGTTCGGTTCTTCCTCTCAACAACTCCATTTTGTTGAGGAGTGTACGTAGCCGAGAACTCATGTAGAATCCCTTCCTCGTCGAGAAAAGAGTCTACATTGGCGTTCTTGAACTCCGTTCCATTGTCACTCCGAACTTTCTTGATCTTCACCTCAAATTGATTTTGGGCCTTTTTGGCAAAGGTCTTGAAGATTCTCTGAACCTGCGATTTATCATCAAGGAAAAATACCCACGTAAATCTGGAATAATCATCAACTATAACTAGACCAAAGGAGTTACCACCAAGGCTTTTGTAAGCATTGGGACCGAAGAGATCCATATGAAGAAGCTCAAGCGGTCTCCTTGTGGTCATGATGTTTTTCACGGGATGACTTCCACCAACTTGTTTTCCTGCTTGACAAGCACTACAAAGTCTATCTTTGTCAAAGAAAACATCTTTAACACCAAGAATATGATCACCTTTGATCAGCTTGTCTAGATTACGCATACCAACATGTCCTAGCCTTCTATGCCACAACCAACCTTTAGAGGATTTAGCAATGAAACAAGCTCTAGGTTGGGCTTTCTTAGTGAAATCAACAATATATAGATCACCTCTACGGGTACCGGTAAATGCCATGTTTTGATTGTCACGACGAAAGACTTGGCAATCTACTTTGGTGAATAGCACATTGAATCCAAAGTCAGCTAATCTAGACACGGAAAGTAAATTGTATCCAAGAGATTCTACAAGCATGACATTTTGAATAGAGCTATCATGAGATATAGCCACCTTACCAAGGCCAAGTACCTTACCCTTGGAGTTGTCTCCAAAAGTCACATACTTGCGTGGACCATCGTTCTTTGCAAGCTCTCGAAACATGTCTTTGTCTCCGGTCATGTGATCGGTGCATCCACTATCAAGAATCCACTCTTTTCCGCCGGACATGTAGTCTCTCAGGTTTGCCATTAGATTGAGACTCTTCATGACCTTGTCTAGCTTGGCGTCCGAATCGAAGTAATCATCATCATGCTCATGCTCATCATCATATTGACCCATAGATTGTTCATCATCAACACCTAGGTCAATTTGATAAGTACTTGCATTAGTTTTGTCAATGTGACAATAATCTTCGGAATGCAATGCAAGAGCATTTCTAATTAAAACATTGATAAGAGCGGGATCACCCTTCTTTTTCATAAGATCACGAAGCTCAAAGAAGCATTTATCAAAGTTAGGATCATTGGGGTGCATCTTATCAAATTCAATAGTCTTGTATAGAATTTCATCAAGACCTCTCATAGAGTAGTCCGGATAAAGTTCTTCCAAGAACTTCCATATAGCATAGGCACACTCAAAGTTTGTAACAAGCTTAAGCAAATCATCGGGTAACCCTCTAATGATAAGATTTACAGTTCTAAGGTTACAAAGCAAATCAAGCTCTTCATCCATGGTAGGGTGCAAGGGATCAAAAGGAGGCACATAGGGGTTCTCAATATATTTGCACAAATTGTACTTCTTAAAGATACTAAGCATTTCAAACCTCCATGAGTTATATGACTCTCCATTAAGAATAGGCACTCTATGGCTAATACTCCCAAACGTAGACACGTCCATCTTCCTCCAATGGTGTGTAAACCAAAGCGATGGAGACCAAGGCTCTGATACCAATTGAGGGATCGAAGAAGGTGAGAGTGTCTAGAGGGGGGGTGATTAGACTACTCGACAAGATAAAAATTCTGTCTTTTATCAAGGACAGATTTTGGCAGATTTTGCATAACACACAAGTCAAGTAGCACACTACACATGCAATTCTAGAGTATGGGCAGCGGAAAGTAAATTGCACATATAGTAAAGGGAGGTGGAGAAGATCAAACGCAATTTGGAGACGCAATGATTTTTCCCGTGGTTCCGATAGGTGGTGCTATCGTACATCCACGTTGATGGAGACTTCAACCCACGAAGGGTAACGGCTGCGCGAGTCCACGGAGGGCTCCACCCACGAAGGGTCCACGAAGAAGCAACCTTGTCTATTCCATCACGGCCTACGCCCACGGAGGGCTAGCCTTACTCGGGGTAGATCTTCACGAAGTAGGCGATCTCCTTGCCCTTACAAACTTCTTGGTTCAACTCCACATCTCGATGACGGAGGCTCCCAAGCGACACCTAACCAATCTAGGAGGCACCACCCTCCAAAAGGTAATAGATGTTGTAGATGATGATGAACTCCTTGCTCTTGTGCTTCAAATGATAATCTCCCCAACACTCAACTCTCCTCACTGATATGGCTGTGGTGGAAGAAAGGATTGAGTGGAAAGCAACTTGGGAAGGTTAGAAATCAAGTTTCATATGGTAGGAATGGAGCAACTTGATCTCAACACAAGGGTAGGTAGTTCTCTTCTCAGAAAGTATAAGGTAGGAGTGGTAGTTCTTTCTGATGGCTCTCTCCACGAATGAAGAGGAGGTGGAGGGGTATATATAGCCTCCACACAAAATCCAACCGTTACACACATAATTGAGCAATCTCGGTGAGACCGAAGTGGAAACTCGGTCAGACCGAAAGTTCAAATATAGTGAACGTTGGGGTTTTCGGTGGGACCGAAAATACCATCTCGGTGAAACCGAAAGTGCAAATGATATGAATGTTGGGGTTTTCGGTGGGACCGAGAAAGAAAACTCGGTTAGACCGATTTGAGAAAAGACAGGGACATGCCAATTTCGGTAAGACCGATTTTATCAACTCGGATATTCCGATTTGATGACAAACGGTTACAGAAGCTTGGCAGCCCATATTTCGGTGAGACCGATCTCAAACTCGGAATGACCGATTTTTCTAGGGTTTGGCTTATGGCTGAGGTGGTTCATCTCGGTGGGACTGAGTTGGAAGAATCGGTTTGTCCGAGATTACTTATGAGTGTGTATAGTAGTGAAAGTTGCTGATAGTTGAAGGAGATATATCACTAAGCACTTGAGCAACCAGATCATCAACACAACCTCATCCCCTTTTAATAGTATTGGCTTTTCCTATGGACTCAATGTGATCTTTGATCACTAAACCAAAAAATGGAGTCTTGAGCTTTTGCCAATGCTTGTCTTAGCATTTTGAGGGGTCCACTTCTTCAGTCCTTTTGCCATACCAATGTGATTGAATTTCCTGAAACATACTTGATAAAAGCATTAGTCCAACCACAAAGTATGTTGTCATTAATTACCAAAACCACCCAGGGAGCAAATGTGCTTTCACCATTTTGTCCTCATAGACCTGGTGAACCTGTCGTTTAAATATGACCGGGCCATTTGGTGTGTACGCATATAAAGATCTCATATTACTTTACGGAGGGAGTATCTTTTTCGGAAAATGTACATTTTTTAGGAAAGGAGGTTAAAATCACCCGACTTCCGCATCAATCGATGCATACAATCATCTTTCTTAATTATTACACAAAGGTCTGACAAGAATATACATCAAACCACTCGAAGCCACCACTCACAGCTAGAAACTCGATAATGTGGAGTGCTTTCACTCCACATATCCAAAACTGGTGTCGTCGCTGATTCATCCGCATAACGTATCGGAACCTACAACCAGTGTAGCAAACATAAAGCATACACCACATGCACACATTATAGAAGCCGCCATCATCATCGAACCGCTGACCCATCTTTAGTAAAGAGATCCGCATCATCCTTGCCATTCCTGCCATCCATCGACGCCACCACGACGTCCAATGGCACCACCGCCCTTTGTGCAAACTGCTGCGAACATCATAATCGCTGCCGGTACATCACAACACCATGCCGCCAAGTACCACCAGCCGACGCGGCTGGAAGTCTCTAGAAGATCTGTCGCGCGGCACCTGCCAAACCAACATGACAGAACGTAGCATATGCCGACTAGACATGACTTGACATCTCCATCGAAGCTCCATGCAAGATGAATCCTCTCCACCTTCTGCCTGTGTCTTCCAGCGCTGCTCCACAAATGATGCTCCCAAGAGAGAAGCGGCACCTTAGTGCCGCCATCGTATGATCTGAAAGACCATACCCTAGCAGCACAAGTGGGTCGACAGTAGTTACAAAACGATGCCTTCATCAAGGTAACGACGCAGAACGCCACCATCGACCATCGTCAGCTCGGTTTTCACCGGCAACTATGTCTCTCCGACTCATAGATGGGACTAGATGATGGATCACGAGATCTGACCACCCAGCCTTCAGGCCGGCCACCTCCGACGGAGGATATGACCACCCCCAAGCCCAGGGTCGCCACCCCAGGCATCAACGTGATGACGAAGGAGAACCGATCTGGGGTGGGAAACCCCATACCCTCGCCATGGCCGGCCCCACTCTGCCCCCGCAGCCGTGGTGGTTCAGGCGCCGTCGAAATCCCATCGGGCAACCTCCCAATCATGCCTACTCTGCCTCCATGCCAGGCGTCCAGGGTCGTCGTCGCGTCTCGACCAGAGACCTCGCCCCCCTTGCGAAGAGAGGAGGAGAGCCCACTGTCCTCCATCTGACGGGCGAGCTTCGCTCGCCGACCTCCTCCTCCGGCGGCGGGGAAGTGACGAGAGGGTTAGGGGCGGCAGAAACAACTAGGGTTTGCCCGAGCTGCTCCCTCTGGAGGCTCCATGGACTTTGTTCTCAGCGCGACTAAATCAAGTGATTCTTTCGTCGATATTGCGCGGAAGACCTGCTGCTTCCGGCATGCATTCCTCACAAAGCCTTTTCCAATTTACTCGCAATTAGGATATTTTTGACACAGTATAGATGTAGATGCTTAGACATACGTACATACACTCATCCGTATGAACACATGCACACACACTAACCCCGTGAGCACTTTTTAGAGAATGAGCCGACACATCATCTTCTTGAGATTGACAAAGTCGCCACAGACGTCTTCGTAGTCAACGAAAACTTCTCTTTCTATTGAACGCACATCGCAGAAAGGCCTGAAATAAACACAGGGAAATGTGAGCATCAGTGTCAAGTCTAGGCATTGAACTCCGGTGGCCTGGGGATACCTCGTCTTGCAAGGGGTGGTGGGCTGAAGATCGGGTTGCCAGTGTACTACACCTAACACAGTGCATGGTGGGCGCCCTTGCTTTATCAATGCAGTGCATCCGACGTGTAGCTGGCGTGATGGACTCAAAACGACCACACATCCTCCTAACCATCCAACCATAGATTGCTTGGCATAATTAGGATATCTCTAACCAAACTCCTAAAACTAAAATTTATCCCCTTAACCACCTCAAATTTGATGAGTAAAAAAAGGTTACCGAAGCAGCGGCCGTGGCACAATTCTCACTTGGTCAACAAAAACATGAAGGTTTGCAGCAATAAGATAGAAAGTGAAAAAGAAGAAGCACTCACATTGAAGCAATGGGCACAATAACCTTTATTCTTGGCAGGGCCTTCCGAGGCTTAGGTGGAACAGTCTTGGCTTGCTTGGCAGTTTTCTCAGTCAGGTCAGGAGGTTGACGTCCGAGTGTGCTTCTGGTTCCCAACACTCAACACCACAGCCTTGCCCTAGCTAGCCGCCGGATCTTCAGTCTGCTTGGTACGACGCTCAGTGCATGGTGGTGACTCAACTTCTTCGCTATCATCAGACTCATCGCTGTCGTCTTCACTATTGTCAGCATAGTCAATGTTAGCACTCCCTCCCTCACTTTCCGCTCCTCCAGTGAACTGTTCCCCGTTCGGCACGGGCGAGTGCATCATCGTGAATGCCTGCAAGACATATAGTTCACTTGACAAGCTATGTCTCACCTCTCCTGGTGGATGCTTGGCATCGAAAGGCTGAATTTGTTTGGCTCTGCATGGGTTGTCACGGGCTCTGGTGATGCTCCTAAGCCACTGGGCCACGGTATCCTCATCAACTTCTTCCGGATGGGTCCGGGTCGTGTTGTCTACTTCAACCAAGATCCCCGCCTCGGATGGTCGCGCGCTTGCACAGGCTGGATGCATCGATTGAGAAACACTTCCAGCAGGTCTAAGCCCTTCAATCCACCCCGGATCAACTCAACACCTGCTTTAATCAAGATCCCCGCCTCGCCCTTATCCTCCTCATCCACGGTCAACGTACGAGGGGCGCTGAGTCTCTCCAGAGAGAAAGGGGGAAGGCCAGTCGACACTCTAGGAGTCGGAATGTCATTGCAATAAAACCAGGTCGACTGCCAACCCCTAACAGACTCGGGAAAAGTCATGGAAGGGAAGGCGCTTCTACCTCGCATCTGGACACCTAAACCCCCACACATCTGGATCACGTGGGTTTTTGCATCACTCGGGTTGGCTTTCTTAACCGACTGGGACCGGAAAGTGAAAATTTGTTTGAAAAGCCCTCAATGAGGATGGCATCCCAAGAAGTTTTCGCACATTGAGACAAAGACGGCAAGATACGATATGGTGTTCGGGGGAAAATGGTGGATTTGCGCACCAAAGAAGTTCAAGAAACCACAGAAGAATGGATGCGGAGGCAAGGAAAAACCTCTCTCCACATGGGTAAGAAGAAGAACCCGCTCGCCGTCGTGCGGCGCAGGCTCGGTTTCTCCCTCCGGCAACCTCCAAGATCCAGAGGCCAGCAGGCCATCGGCGATGAGTCCCTCGAGATCATCCTCCATGACCGACGAGGGGATCCAATCGCCCTGGATCCAGCTCGGCGGTAGAGCGGCCCGTGAGCTCCACCCCTCTTCCCCTTGGCCACCTTCTTGGCGCGCTCCAATGCCTTCATCTTGTCCTTCGCCATCTCCGCAGTGGTCGACGGGAGCAATCGGGGCGGCGTTGCGCTGAGGTGGATGAAGCAGAGAGACAGAGAAGAAAGGGGAAAAGTGGAGGACACTATTGCACGCCTGGGCCGCGTCGTCTTTTATACCCGCGCGTCCGAGTGAATGACCTGTGGGCCAGCGCAATCTCAGTGCATCCCGCAACTGACGCCAGTCCGATACATGGTGAAAAAGTGGGGCAAAGATCGAGGAGTCCCTCCTGACTTGCCACGCTTACCGCTCTATAGCCGGCCAGCGTGCTTCTCCGAATTTCGAATCCCACAAAATCCGGATCCAACAAATCAATCAATGGCATCAGAGACATCATTATTCATTCGGGTCGAACCCGACACTCGGCACCTCGCTACTCGTTCCACTCGGACGCTCGAGGAGCCAGAATCGATCAAGGCAATTGACGAAGGGTTTGGTAGTTCGCATACCTTCAGACTCCTAAAAAAAATTCCCCGACACATTGAGTCGGGTCGAAGTCAGCTCCAATCCCTCTTCACTCGAACCTCGATCCACTCAGGGGCTAATGAAGATGACATGTACCTAGGGTAGGGTCTTGGGCATGACCTACACGTCGTACCCAAGGACACTACGCAAGAGGCCAAGACCTACAAAGTTAGAAGGGAGGTACCGACTGAAATGACCACAGAGGGCAACTCACTTGACGTTCGGTTCACTCGGTTGTCTCATCTCCACTCGACGAACATTATTCACTCGGAGTATCTGGTTTCACTCGATGAATAGAAGACCTAGAGCCACCCTAGGACAACAACGGTCAGGCAATCACTCCGACGCCATAAAGACCATTAAACGCGTGCGTTCTAGTAACGGTCGTGCCTTTATTCTCTCATTGAACCTTTGCGTAGCTGAGGACGGCGAGGGGTCAGTGGACTCTATATAAGCCATCCCTTCCCTCATGCACAAGGGTTCGCACCCCCTGTAACCCAACACTCCAACCAAATCAAAGCCTCCGAGGCACCGAGACGTAGGGCTATTACCTCCTCCGAGAGGGGCCTGAACTCGTAAATCCGAGTGTACAATCTCACCGTAGGCTCTACCCTCTCCTACGTACCCCCTACCTCTAATGTCAGATCCATTCCCATGACAGTTGGCGCCCACCATGGGGCAGGCGTCTAAGCGACTTCCTGCGAGGTTGCATTCTTCGAACTTCTTCGACATGGTTTCCGGTGGTGGATTGTTTCTGGGCCGCGAGATCTGTCTCGCCGCGCTCAGTTTCAGCGCCGACGATTCGGCCTGGCTCCAGGAAGCCCCCCTCGATGTTGAGGCGCTCCTTATTCACGAGGAGGCGCACTTCCATGCGAGTGCGTGCGGCGTCCTCTTGCAGCAGTCGTCGACTCAGTATCGGTCGGCACCAGTGGCGTCTTCCCTCCCAGCTGCTCACCGTCGCAAGCGATCCGGTCGCTCACGGCTCCAGCAGTGGGTGAAGCACGCGGTGGCTCGTCAGTTGTCCACTCCTCAGATCGCGACAATCGAGCCCGACGAGTCCCTTTATGGCTTGTTTGATCTGTCGTAGGTCACTTGGATACGCTTTCCGAGTGCAAAAGCAATGATACCGCGGCAGAAGTCCTCATGGTCGGCCCCGGGCGTAGCCCACCAGGATTTCCTCGTGGCGAAGGCGAAAGTGGTGATCCGTTGCACGACAACGACGAGTACTACCTGCAGGCCCTCACTGCGGAACAGAGAGAAGAACTGTGGCGCAGGAACGAGCAGGCTCTTCAGACCCCCATAGTTGGGGAGACTGTCGAGGCCCAGGCTTTGGAAGCTGCACACGTAGCCACTTTGGCCGAGCGCGTGCGTCTAGAGGACCTCCAGAAGTCACTCGAAGACCGTGCTCGCAGACCACCCCCAAATCCTAGTCGACGGCAGTGACAACTCTTTTCGAGTGGATCTCAGAATGAGTATCAGGTATTCCGCACTCCGATTCAGAATGTTGCTACTGCTGCTGCATGTATTGCGTATTCCATACAGCCGTCCCGATCCGAAGCAGAAGAAGGTCTCCGGCAGATCCAAGCGTTGCTCCGAGCGGCTAGGGATCAGAATTCGGTCGTTTCCCAATCACGCAACAAGATACACAGCAGGTCCGTCAGGGTAGACACAATACAGTCTATTCATAGCCCAAGATCGCCTCCGCGGCATGAAGATCATGGTTATCGCCAGGACCAGTACCTGGATCGAGGCCACAGGCAGTTTGATCCTCGACATCACCGCGGCGACCGCCGTCGAGTGCCTACTCCCCCTTCGAGGGGTGGTTCATACGCGCCCCAACGATATGACGACAGGCGACCGTACGGTGATGAGAGGAGGTATCCAGTCGACCCTCGAGAGTCTGGGTTTGATACAAGGCCAATCCTCGTGCAAGGCCTAGTTGATAGAGGCAGGGCTAACCGAGAGGGTTTGGACAGAGATCGCTCGAGTGGAAGTGGAGCATTTGTCTCTGGGCCCGAGTGTTTTAGTAGGGCCATTCGAGCTACTGAGATTCCTCCCAAGTTTAGGTTGGCCACAGGAGTGAGCAAGTTTTCTGGCAAGTCAAAGCCAGATACATGGTTAGAAGATTACTGAGTGTCCGTGCAAATTGGCGGAGGTAATGATGATGTTGCCATGAAGCATTTGCCATTGATGCTCGAAGGATTAGGCCAAGCCAGGTTGAATCAATTGGCCCCCGCTAGCATATTCAGCTGGGGGGACCCGGCCCAAGTGTTCATCAAAACATTCAAAGGCACCTGCAAACGTCCTATTGGCTTACCTGAATTGCAACACTATGTCCAGAAACCGAACGAAAGTTTGAGGGGTTACATCCAACGTTGAACCAAACTTCACCATGTGGTGGAGAACGTTTCAGAGCACCAAGCAATATGCGCCTTCAAGGAAGGTGTCTGATACAGAGAGCCCATATTAAAATATGGTCACTCCGGGGCCATGTCTCTGAACCGAATGATGGAGATAGCCACTCGGTATGCGAATGGCGAAGAAGAGGACTGACTCATAGTGCAAAAGGAAAGGCTATAGACCCTGACACCGAAGGTGGAAATTCCAGTCAAAAACAAAAACGCAAAGCTGAAGCCGCTGGTCAGGTGGAAACCCCAGTGGTAGCTCCTCAAGGCAAGTTCAGAGGGAAGGCCAAAGAGTAGTGGGTTCCTAAGAAGAAAAGAGATCAATCGGGTCAGGATGTCTTGGACCTATCGTGAGCCATCCACACGAAGAAAGACGAAGAGGGTAACTTGATTTTACCCAAGCATACCACTCGACAGTGCAGACTCCTTATTCAACAGTTTCGCGAAGGTCAGCCGAGTGAGAAGGGCTCCGACAAGGATGATGATGAAGAAAAGGCAGAAGATTACCCGAAAGTCAACGCCACTCTGGTGATTTTTGCTGACGTTGAGAGGAAAAGTCGACTGAAAGTCATCAACCGAGAGGTGAACATGGTCGCTCCGACAACTACAACGTACCTCAAGTGGTCAAAGACTCCCATTACCTTCGACCAGTCGGACCATCCGGCCCACGTTGCTACCCCTGGGCGGCAGGCTTTGGTAGTGGATCCAGTCATTAGAGGCACTTGGTTGCGCAAAGTTCTCATGGATGGTGGCAGTGGTTTGAACATTCTTTATGCTGAAACCCTCCAGGGGATGTGCATTCCGATGTCCCGACTTAGTGAAAGTAACATGTAGTTTCACGGAGTCATCCCAGGGAAGAAGGCGAAATCACTCGGTCATATTGCTTTGGATGTGTTTTTTGGTGACTCGAAGAATTTTCGGAAGGAAAAGTTGACGTTTGAAGTGGTGGATTTTCACAGTGCTTATCATGCTATTCTGGGCCGATCAGCTTATGCTTGCTTCATGGCCCGTTCATGCTACGTGTACCTTAAGTTGAAGATACCCACACACAAGGGCGTAATCACCATCACTGGGAATAGGCAGAGATCCAAGGAATGTCGTCAAAAGGGATCCAAAATTGTTGATGAACAGATGGCTGTGGTGGAGTGGGAAGAGTACAAGTAGAACGCCGATCTGAGTTATTTGCTCTGATTTAAGAAGTCGGCTTCTAAGTCTGCTCCTACGAGCATTAGTAAGGCACACATCAATAACATGTATATCAAATATATCTTTGTTCACTTTGCCATCCTTCTTATCCACCAAATACTTGGGGCAGTTCTGCTTCTAGTGACCAGTCTCTTTGAAGTAGAAGCACTCAGTTTCAGGCTTGGCTCCAGACTTGGGTTTCTTCCCGGGAGTAGAAACTTGCTTGCTATTCTTCTTGAAGTTCCCCTTCTTTCCCTTGCCCTTGTTCTTGAAACTAGTGGTCTTGTTAACCATCAACACTTGATGCTCGTTTTTGATTTCTACCTCCTCAGCTTTGAGCATTGCGAGGAGCTCGGGAATTGGCTTCTCTATCCCTTGCATATTATAGTTCATCACAAAGCCTTTGTAGCTTGGTGGCAGTGATTGAAGAACTCTGTCAATAACACTATCATCCGGAAGATTAACTCCTAGCTGAGTCAAGTGGTTATGGTACCCAGACATTCCGAGTATGTGTTCACTGACAGAATTGTTCTCCTCCATCTTGCAGCTATAGAAATTGTTGGAGACTTCATATATCTCAACTCAGGCATTTTCTTGAAAT
This sequence comes from Secale cereale, assembly GCA_902687465.1. NCBI lineage: Eukaryota > Viridiplantae > Streptophyta > Magnoliopsida > Poales > Poaceae > Secale > Secale cereale. The sequence continues at coordinate 690,220,682 of LR738711.1, read as the reverse complement.
ATTAACTTCAACTCTTGGAACACCTCATATGCTCTGTGACGTTCAAAACATCTTTGAAGTCCCGGTTCTAAGTCGTAAAGCATGGCACACTGAATTATAGAGTAGTCATCAGACCGCGCCTGCCAGACGTTCAAAGAATCCACATTAGCGGGAGGGGGCTTGTCTCCAAGCGGTGCATCAAGGACATAATTCTTCTGCGCAGCAATGAGGATAATCCTCAAGTTATGGACCCAGTCTGTGTAGTTGCTACCATCATCTTTCAACTTAGCTTTCTCTAGGAACGCATTAAAATTCAAGGGAACGGTAGCACGGGCCATTGATCTACCACATAGATATGCAAAAACTATTAGGACTAAGTTCATGATAAATTAAGTTCAATTAATAATATTACTAAAGAACTCCCACTTAGATAGACATCCCTCAAGTCATCTAAATGATCACGTGATCCAAATCAACTAAACCATGTCCGATCATCACGTGAGATGGACTAGTTTTCAATGGTGAACATCTCTATGTTGATCATATCTACTATATGATTCGCGTTCGAATTTTTGATCTCTAGTGTTCCGAGGCTATGTCTGTACATGCTAGGCTCGTCAAGTTTAACCCGAGTATTCCGCACGTGCAAAATTGTCTTGCACCCGTTGTATGTGAACGTAGAGCTTATCACACCTGATCATCATGTGGTGTGTCAGCACGACGAACTGTCGCAACGGTGCATACTCAGGGAGAACACTTGTACCTTGAAATTTTAATAAGGGATCATCTTATAATGCTACTGCCGTTCTAAGCAAAATAATATGCATAAAAAGACAAACATCACATGCAATCAAAATATGTGACATGATATGGCCATCATCATCTTGTGCCTTTGATCTCTATCTCCAAAGCACCGTCATGATCTCCATCGTCACCGGCTTGACACCTTGATCTCCATCATAGCGTCGTGGTCGTCTCTCCATCTATTGCTTCTACTACTATCGCTAACTCATAGTGATAAAGTAAAGCAATTACATGGCGCTCGTATTTCATACAATAAAGAGACAACCATAAGGCTCCTGCCGGTTGCTGATAATTTACAAAACATGATCATCTCATACAATAACGTATAACTCATCACGTCTTGACCATATCACATCACAACATGCCCTGCAAAAACAAGTTAGACGTCCTCTACTTTCTTGTTGCAAGTTTTATGTGGCTGCTATGGGCTTCTAGCAAGAACCGTACTTACCTACGGCACAAAACCACAACAGTATTTCGTCATGTTTGGTGTTTTAACCTTCAACAAGGACCAACACCCGCAGTCAAATTCGATTCAACTAAAGTAGGAGAAACATACACCTGCCAACCACCTTTATGCAAACAAGTTGCACGTAACAGTGGAACCGGTCTCATGAACGCGGTCATGTAATGTTGGTCTGGGCCGCTTCATCTTACAATACCGCCGAATCAAAATGAGATGTTGGTGGAAAGTTGTATGACTATCACCGCCCACAACTCTTTATGTTCAACTCGTGCATATCATCTACGCATAGACCTCACTCTGATACCACTGTTGGGAACGTAGCATGCAATTTCAAAAAAAATCCTACGCTCACGCAAGATCTATCTAGGAGATGCATAGCAACGAGAAGCGAAGAGTGTGTCCACGTACCCTCGTAGGCCGAAAGTGGAAGCGTTAGTTTAACGCGGTTGATGTAGTCGAACGTCTTCATGATTCAACCGATCAAGTACCGAATGAATGACACCTCCGAGTTCAGCACACGTTCAGCTCGATGACGTCCCTCAAACTCTTGATCTAGCAAAGTGTCGAGGGAGAGTTTCATCAGCATGACGGCGTGGTGATGGTGATGGTGATGTGATCCCCGCAGGGCTTCGCCTAAGCACTACGACAATATGACCGGAGGAGCAAGCTGTGGAAGGGGGCGCCGCACACGGCTAGGAACAATTGGTGTGTCTTCTAGGCGCCCCTCCCCACGAATACAAAGGAGGGAGGGGGAGGGAGCTAGCCCTAGGGCGCGCCCCAAGTGGAGGGGAGTCCTACTAGGACTCCTTGTCCTAGTAGAATTCGGCCCCTCCCCTATTCCTTCTATTGGAGGGAGAGAGAGGGAAGGAGAGGGAGTAGGAGAAGGAAAGGGGGGCGCCGCCCCCTTCCCCTAGTCCAATTCGGACTCCCCATGGGGGGGCACCCCTTGTGGGCTGCCTTGCCTCCCCCATTTGGCCCTTGTGGCCCATAACTTTCCTCTAGGGGGTTCCGGTAACCCCCTAGTACCCCGATATGTACCCGATACCCCTCGAAACTCTTCTGGTGTCCGAATATCATCATACTATATATTAATATTTACCTCTCGACCATTTAGAGACTCCTTGTCATGTCTGTGATCTCATCTAGGACTCCGAACAATCTTCGGTCACCAAAACACATAACTCATAATGCAAATCGTCATCGAACGTTTAGCGTGTAGACCCTACATGTTCTAGAACTATGTAGACATGACCGAGACACATCTCCGGTCAATAACCAACAATGGAACCTGGATGCTCATATTGTTCCCTACATATTCTATGAAGATCTTTATTGGTCAAACCGTAATGACAACATACGGTATTCCCTTTATCACCCGTATGTATCTTCATACCTAGTTCAATCTCGTTACCGACAAGTCTCTTTACTTGTTCCGTATTGCATCATCCCATAACTAACTCATTAGTCACGTTGCTTTCAAGGCTTCTTTATGATGTGTATTACCGAGAGGGCCCAGAGATACCTCTCCAATATTCGGAGTGAAAAATCCTAATGTCGATCTACGCCAACACAACAAACACCTTTGGAGATAGCTGTAGAGCATCTTTATAATCACCCAGTTACATTGTGATGTTTGATAGCACACAAGGCATTCCTCCGGTATTTGGGAGTTGCATAATCTCATAGTCGGAGGAATATGTATTTGACATGAAGAAAGCAGTAGCGATAAAACTGAACGATGAATATGCTAAGCTAACGGTTGGGTCATGGCCATCACATCGTTCTCCTAATTATGTGGTCCCATTAATCAAATGACAACACATGTCTATGGTTCGGAAACTCAACCATATTTGATTAATGAGCTAGTCAAGTAGAGGCTTACTAGGCACACTTTGTTTTGTCTATGTATCCACACATATATCAAATTCTAGCATGAATAATAGGCATTTATCATGATATAACGAAATTTAAATAACAACTTTATTATTGCCTCTAGGGCATATTTCCTTCACTGACGGTACCTTTACCATCTGTAACACCCCGGACACACCCGCCGGTGGTTGTTACTCCTGGCAGGATCTAGACTGGCCCCACATATAAATACTAGTCTTTTCTGCGCACTTTGTCCTCACTTGTGCGCACACGGGAGCAACTTCCTGGTCGGTCACCCATCCTGAAATTACACCAAGCTGAGCACGCTTAACTTTGGAGTTCTGTCCGAATGGGCTTCGGAAAAGAAGGAATTCCTTATTTATATGAGTAGTCCATCATCCCTAATAAGCTAGGCTATCACATACACCCCCACTCAGAGGAACCGACGTCCTCGTCGGCCCACAGGAACGTTCCCTCTTGGCACAAACGTCTGTGCATCCAGTCCAGTACATGTGCCATGCCGTGTGCCACGACGGGTCACAAACGTCATGAACAACATGACCGCGCATCTGTCCGCAAACATCCGTGTAACCCCGAGGGCCAGCTCTGATACCAACTTGTAACGCCCCGGACACACTCGCTGGTGGTCGTTACTCCTGGCATGATCTATATTGGCCCCACATATCAATACTAGTCTTTTCTGCGCACTTTGTCCTCACCCGTGCGCACCCGAGAGCAACTTCCCGGTCAGTCACCCATCCTGAAATTACTCCAAGCTGAGCACGCTTAACTTTGGAGTTATGTCCGAATGGGCTTCCGAAAAAGAAGGAATTCCTTATTTATATGAGTAGGCTATCATCCCTAATAAGCCAGGCTATCACACCATCAGCTCCACCCTCGACAACAAATATGAAAGCACACTCATTGCCTTCCTGCGGGCGAATGTTGATTTGTTTGCATGGCAACCATCTTACATCCCTGGTGTTCTCAGGGAGATAATCGAGCACCACCTTGCTGTCTACCCACACGCTAGGCCCGTCAAGCAAAAAGTCTGGAAGCAAGCATTGGAGCGGCAGTAGTTTATTGCCGAGGAGGTCAAGAAACTTGAAGCGGCTGGTCTGGTCAGAGGGGTATTGCATCCGACATGGTTGGCTAATCCAGTGGTGGTACACAAGGCTAACGGGAAATGGAGGCTTTGCATAGATTTCATTGATCTCAACAAGGCATGCCCGAAGGAACCATTCCCCTTGCCGCGCATCGACCAAATTGTGGATTCCACCTTTTGGTGTGACTTGCTCTCTTTCCTGGATGCCTACTCTGGATACCACCAGATCTTCATGTCCAAGAAAGACAAGGAGAAGACCGCGTTCATAACCCCATGCAGGACATACTGTTTTGAACGGATGCCCTTCGGGTGAAAGAGCACTGGATCCACTTTTGCGAGAGCGGTACAGATTGGATTTGAGTCACAGCTGCACAGAAATGTCGAGGCTTACATGGATGATAACGTGGTCAAAACCAAGGATAGATTGACTCTCATTCAAGACTTGGAAGAGACCTTTGCAAATCTGTGCAAGATCAACTTGAAGTTAAATCCGGAGAAGGGTGTGTTTGGTGACCCTTCCGGCAAGCTACTTAGCTTCGTGTCCCATCGGGGGATAGAATCCAACCCTGACAAGATCAAAGCTATCGAGCAGATTCAGGCACCCATGACAGTTAAGGCTGTGAGGCGTGTGACTGGATGTGTTGTCACGCTGAGCAGGTTCATTTCCAAATCGACTAAGCGCGCCTTGCCATTTTTAAAAATCTTGAAGAAGGCAGGGCCCATGGAGTGGACTCCAGAGGGAGACGCTGCATTACAGGATTTGAAGACCTACCTCTGTCCCCACATTGGTTGCTCCCAAACCACAAGAGTCATTGTTGCTATACTTCGTGGCAACCAACCAAGTGATTAGTGCAGCACTGGTGGCACAGCGGGAGGAAGATGACACGACAGCCACCGCCGCGGTCCCCTCCGGGAAGGAAAATGAACCCATCCCGGCAAGGTCAGAGGCAGTTCAAGACAAGGAAGAACAGGCCAGTGGAGGCAGCTCCATGGTCACAACAAGGAAGTAAGTGGTGCAACGCCTAGTGTACTTCGAGAGCACCCTATTACAGGGGGCTAGATCGAGGTACTCTAGTGTGAGAAAGTTGATTTTTTTCCTCATCATGGCCTCAAGGAAACCGCGCCACTACTTTCAAGCCCATGAGATCACAGTTGTCACCCACTTCCCTTTGCAACGTATACTCTAGAACCCTGTATGCTCTGGAACCCCGAGGCAACTGGCAGAATTGTGGAATGGGCTTTGGAGTTATCCATCTTTGGTGTGAAGTTTGAGAGCACATCAATTATTAAGAGTAGAGCATTGGATGAATTCATTGCAGAATGGACACCTACCCCTGACGAAGAAGTATTGGAGATAGTTATCCCCGGCAAGGAAGAGCCCCGAGAATGGATTATGGACTTTGACGGTGCCTTCTTCCTCCAGGGTGCTGGGGCTGGCGTGCTTCTCGTTGCTCCCATTGGGGAGCACCTCAAGTACCTCATCCAAATGCATTTCCCAACGGAGGAGGCCACCAGCAACACGACAGAGTACGAGGACCTCCTTGCCGGGCTCAGAATTGCCATAGAACCAGGAATCAAGAAGCTGAGGATTCGTGGAGATTCATAGCTCGTGGTGAGACAAGTGAACAAGTATTATCAAAGCCCGTTGGTGGAAGCATACGTCAATGAAGTGAGGAAGTTGGAGGAGCGCTTTGACGGGTTACAGATAGAGCACATACCTCGTGCGGAAAACACCATAGCTCATCACCTGTCAAAGTGTGCTGCGCAAAAACTCCCTATGGACCTAGGAATTTTGTTCTCGATCTGACTCAACCCTCCGTATCACCAACAACAATGACCATGAATAGGAGGAAACTGGACTCCGCCAAGCCTCCCCCACCAGAGTTTTTCGAAACCCCCGAGAGGGGCCTTGGTGGGAACAACTCCCCTTTGATCGGTAAGACGCACCCTCCTGCCAAACTTTCAACATCTAGGGTTGAGGAGTGCACTTCCAGGAATGAGGAGGTGCTGCTGATCCTCATTGCCGAGCCACAGGCTCCAACTCGGGCAGAACACATTGTCCATTTCCTACAAAGGGGAGAACTTCCCAAAACGCAAGAAGAAGCTGAAAGAGTAGCCCGGAGGGCCAGTATGTATTAGTTCGTTGATGACACGTTTTACAGAAGAAGGCCCAACGGTGTGAAATTCAAGTGCATTTGCCGGGAAGAAGGAAAGGAACTGATGGCAGAAATACACAAGGGTATGTGCGGCTCCCACATTGGATCGAGGGCTCTGGTTGGGAAGGCTTTCCGACAAGGATTCTATTGGCCCACCGCCCTCCAAGATGCAATTGAGCTAGTCACCAGATGTGAAGCCTGCCAGTTCCATTCCAAGAATATCCATCAGCATGCCCAAGCTCTTCAAACGATTCCTTTGTCGTGGCCATTTTTGGTCCGGTGGCTCGATATCTTGGGACACTTTCCCCGTGCTTCTAGGGGCTTTGAATTATTGTTCGTCACAATCGACAAGTTTACAAAGTGGCCGGAAGTGGAGCGAGTGAGAAAGGCGACCGCTCATTCTGCTATCAAGTTCTTGAAAGGATTGGTATGCCGCTTCGGAGTTCCTTCCCGGACCATCACTGACAATGGCACCCAATTCACGAGCTGCGCCTTCATGCAATATGTTCATGCCCTCGGAAGCAAGATTTCATTTGCATCAGTGGCTCACCCAAGGAGCAATGGACAAGCTGAGAGGGCGAACGCTGAAGTGTTGCGAAGCCTCAAGACAAGAACATTTGATATGCTGCAGAAGTGTGGCAGACGATGGATCGACGAGCTGCCGGTGGTTCTCTGGTCCCTCCGTACGACACCAAATCGGGCCACCGGATAGACTCTCTTCTCCCTAGTCTATGGGGCTGAAGTAGTTATCCCCACGGAACTCATTTATGGGTCTCCTCGAGTGCTTGCCTGTGATGAAGTAGCGCAAGAATAGCAACGGCGTGATGACGCTGTGCTACTTGAGGAGAACGGTCTCCGAGCTTCTATGCGTGCTGCACGCTACCAGCAAGCCGTGTGTCACTATCACAGCCGCAGGGTTAACGCTCGAAGTCTTGAGGAAGGCGACCTTGTCCTTAGGCACGCGAAGTCCGCCAAGGGTGCAAACAAGTTGACGCCGAAGTGGGAAGACTCTTACCGGGTAGTACGAGTCACCAGACCTGGCTCAGTTCGTTTGGAGACTGGAGATGGCATTCAATTGCAAATCTCATGGAATATTGAGCATCTCCGTAAGTTCTACCCGTAAGGCGCGACTGTCGGGCCCTGCCCGCCAGCTACCCTTTTGTACAAGCTTTGCCTCAGTTGAATGTAACCCTTCGTACAAAGTGAGGCGCAGACCCTGAGCAACAGAAAAATAAATGAAGCGCTGGGCCCCCCCGAAGAAGATTGCATGCATGCATAAGCATATCATGAGCATAGCATGTTCATCTTGATAAGATCATACATGGCATTGTTTTCATCTGCATCAAACTGCAGGATTCTTACCGTTGACTTGGTCCCGAAGAGAAGGAATGAAGACAAGCCTACGCAGCGATCCTCGGCAAGCGAAACAGATAAGTTTCTTCTTGTACATACATGTTCTGTAAAATAAATACTTGTGCATATGAAAACCTCATCACCCTTGAAACTTAGGTGCTCCCATCCTTTGGCTCGAACGTTGCTTCGGTCATGATGGTTGCAGTTGCCTTTGGTGAAAAAGGGTTGGCGGGGGTCTGGTTCCTACTTATGGTTTTATGCCCAGCAGGCCTTGCCCTGCGGTAACAGACCGAGGGTACCGGTAGGATAGCCTGTCGGGGGAAACTTGTTTTCTTAAGCATATAGAGGCATCCCACCTCTACATGGATACCATACATGCACAAGTACTTGGCAAGGCTTGTCTTTTTCATTAATATGTTGGTCAACAAGTACAGATTTTACATAACACAAACATGGATAAAGAAGATTACATAACTTAGACTAAAGTTTGGCAATCGCCTACATATTTTAACATGAAAAAAGATAAGTGCCCCGTAATCTCCTTCTTTGTCCCTCCTTTCCTAGGTACTGCAGTGGGAGGAGAAGAGGACCATAGGAGCACCTGGGCGAAGGTGATGGTGAATAGAGCAGCATGAGCAGCTGCCCAATCACCTCCACTAGGACTAGCAGGACACTGCAGGGCAAACGAAGCCGGAAGCCACGAGGAGGCCTGCCGGGGTCTAGCTGGAGGACTGCTGGAGGAATAAGAGACACCACCTGCACCTGCCCATCCAACTCCCCGCCGGGTCGCCTTGCCGGGGAAAAGAGAAGTGGATGTGGTGGTGCCGCTGACTGACGGTGATGGTGCGGCCGGTGGTCAGCTGGAGTCAGAGTCGTCGCCCTCGCCACCGACCCCGACATCCTTGCCGTCACTGCCCTCCTCGTCAATGTCGCTCAAGGAGGAGCTTTCATCGTCAGTCGAGCTCCCCATGCAGCACCCTAAGTGAGAACCCAAGCATCTGAAGACCTTGACGGACAATAGGGTCACCTCCACTAACTTTAAGTGGAGGATGTGCCCTGCCTTCAAGCTATGGACGCGCTTGAAGATCTTCCAACCACGCCGGAGGAGCATAATGTGGGGGGCCGGGAACTCTGTGCTCACCTGAGTACTGCCATTACAGCAGCCTCTCATGTGCCGCCTCAGCATTGGCGGTCGATCCTCCTCCATCACCCTGGCAAAAGGGGTAGGAAGATGAAAGAGGCCCCGAGGGGGACCACGCAACTTGACAGCAAATTCCAGTGGTTGGTCCCCAACGTGACCCTCCGGCGGCCCGGGAGCTACCGGGGGATGGAGAATCGTGATGCCGGCGCGTCCTCCTTGACCCCGCGGATGGCCTAGCCATCGTCCAACACCTCTGCCACGAGCACTGGATTCTACCCCCGCACCGTCAACTGGGGGAGGAAGGTGCTATCAAGAAGAAACTCTCGTCGCCACCGCCAGAGCGCTGACACGTCCTCTTCCCCTCGCATTCACAAAGGAAGGGGAGATGAATCAGAAGAAGAAGATGTGCGTGAGTTAGCCACCACTCGTCTCCCCTTTTTATAAGCAGATTGGGTCAGTGATGACTCCTCACCAAGAAGGCTGCTGCCCCGCTTCACCAATCCGGCTCCTCTGCGCTACTAACTGCATGAAGAATCAAGACCACCCATAAGCGCCAATCCGTGGCGCCTGGCTTTCCGTCGCGGCACTCATACTCACATCTGACATATCCGCCACCAGCCATGCACAATGCATGCAGTATACGCGGCAGAAATGGCAGGGACGCCATGGGAAAAAGGGCCAGTTACCATCCCGTGGGCGTCGAATACAGGCAACGAATGAGCTGTGGGCCAAAAATCACCCCACGGTGGATCACACAATGAGTGGCTAGAACAGAAAATGCCCTCATTCAGTCACATGTTAATGAAGAAGCAAGAAAGATACCAAGCCAACTTCAAGACCACTGCCTGCGTACCTGTTGGAGCCTACCCCGACGACACCCAGCGACGCGTTCGTGCCATGCTCGGGGCTTCTGTCGGTGCAACAAACCCAGGTGTATGTTGCCTTGACTGTACATAGGCACGAAAGCAAGATCACAACGATCACGACCACGTCAAGCAGAAGAAATAGCTCTTTGAGAAGTCAAAGGGTGGATCAAGAGGACCAAGTTAAGAAGAAGGAACAAGAGCTCACTAAGGAAAAACCTCCCTTGCCGGGCAGGCGAATCCAGCGAGGGCGAGGTACCCCGTGGACAAGTCCCAAAGATGTCCCGGCAAGCCAGCCGGGGACACGGGGAGTGGATTTACCCCCAACAAGGCTCCATCGCACCACCTCACAGCAGCCCGAGTCGCCAATCGGTGCGGTGTCAAGCCCTCAAGTGGCTAAGTGGCTGTAATTCGGTACATGGCAACCATTTCCAGAGGAAATAAACTACAGATGACACCCGTCCAGGAACGTGTCATGCAGGCATGCAGGGAGGTGGGTGAATCTTGCCGGGCTACACCTTGATGTGACACTAAGTGGCGCATTTAATGCGCCTTGTCCTGTCTGCAGAGTTAGGTATGATATCACTATTTGCTATCTTATCAGTACGCAATGACTGATTTGCCATTGAGGTAACCCCTTGATCTATAAAGGGAGGACCATGGTGACCGTAGAAAGGATTCAGACCATTGTACACTCATAACCGCATAGTTGCTCTCGCCCCCAGGCTACCTTGCCGGGAAAGAGCACTGCGTCTCCACTACGGTCCACCCCATTAATCCACCAAAGTAGGAGTAGTGTTTTACGCCTCATGGCAGCCCAAACCTGGGTAATAACTGCCTGTGTCATCGCTGTCGCGCTGCCCCGCGCCCTCCGCTCTTTGTGCAACGTGCTCTACCCCTTGCCGAACCAAATTAAAGTGGCCGATTGTCCCATAGGTGGCCGTGTTTTCCCACGACACAAGGTGATTAAATTTGTAGGTCACTATTGAATAATAATCCAACAATGGATATGGTGATCCATAACGAAGCTGGTGAATATCGGTACTCAATCAAAGGAACAAAGAATGCAATACATCGATTTATAGAACACCTGAATAATTCGATGCTTAAACAGCAATGGAATTATGGTTTGCAAACCAAGGGATCAGAAGCAAACACTCTGATTAAGGAGGGATAAGTTGAATAGATGTAGGGGTATAATCGACGGCAATTTGATTGGTTGAGAACCAACTCATGTTCAAAATGACATTTGAGCCGGAAGGATGAATTCTAGGATCTGACTGAGGATTGCGAGCATTCATAGTCATATCAAATCAGGGGATAAAATGACGATGACAAAGGATGCAAAGGATGCTAATGAATATTACTAGACATATGGAAGTAACCATAATGCAGGTAGTTAAGTCTTTCTAGAGCAATAGGTTGCAGAGGATTCTCGGAATATCAGATAGTATTTCAAAGTATCTTACGAAACATATGAACAACTAGGGATGAACAAGTCCCCGGGAAGTGTGAGGAATTATTTGTAGGTGTATTCATGCGGAAAAGAGTGGCATGGCAGTAGGCAAAAATTATCCTTGAAAAGACGGCGAGTACTTTCGGGTATCTTGTAATAACATGAGGAAGCATGAATGAATGTATGAACGGAAAGTGTATGTAGTTATCCTGAATGATACAATGGTGGTAGGGGATTGAAAAAGCGATGAGTACAAGTTCTCGGGAGAACGTCAGAGAGTATCTTCGAAGTCTTCTAGTGAAGCAGATGATCATCTGGAGTGAAGGAGCTCTCCGGGAGGAAGTAGTTACAAGAACCTAAGTTGGAGTTAGTAAAACCATTTAACATGAATAGAAGATAGATTAGAATTCCAGGGTAAGATGAGGAATAAAAGATCCTACCACCCATTTGAGATGTGGTACAATAAGCCACACAACAATGTTAGTAAAATAGTTTTTCATAGACTAGACTCAACTTCGGCCAAGGAGTTGGAAAGGGGGTTACATGCAGTCGGCTCTGATACCGGAAGGGCCTCGAAAAAACGATTCCCCCCTGATAGCTGAGACCCACGAGCTACATCTTCACACGCAAGGAAGTGTGTCCATATTACAGGCAAAAAATGATTCTTCCCCTGATAGCTGGGACCCACCATATATATCTTCGCACACAAGGAAGTGCCTCCTTATCCTCCCTGACAGCTGGGACCCACTGGGTCGAACCGTATGTAGGGTTGTTTGTCTGGTCAGGAACGTGTACGTACATACTGGTCGATTGGTCTCTCTGCAACGATGAACCGTGGCCGAGTAAGGAGATGCATGTGTCATAGTAGAGGCGCAGACGTAGCATGTCACACAGTCCCGTCTATATATATCATGTACATGTACGTACAACCTTGCTACAAGAAAGTAAATACGGCTACGTACATACATAAGTGCGGGGTATCGAATGCATACTTGCGCATATGTACGACCAGGGCTCGGAACATGTCCTGTTCATCGGGAGCCAATCGGCTTGGACAGAACAGCCAGAATAGGGTCTGGTGTACCGCAAAACGGAGGAAAACGGCCTTCTGTTTGACCGCGTACGGTCGAAACGGGGTCCTGTTCATTAGGAAGGGTCTGGCGTACCACAAAACGGAGGAAATGGACTTGTGTTCTAGCTCCTACGGTCGAAACGGGGTGGTGTTGATCAGGTGGGGTGTGGCGTACCACAAAACGAAGGAAACAAACTTGTGTTGGAGCGCCTACGGTCGAAACGGGGTCCTGTTCATCGGGAGGGGTGTGGCGTACGACAAAATGGGACTCCACGGGCTACTGTTCATCCACCGTCTACTGCCTCGCTCCAGCCTTCACAGGCTACTGTTCATACACCGTCGACTTCCTCCAGCATCCACCTACTACTGTTCATCCACCATCGACTTCCTCCCGCCTCCACCAGCTACTGTTCACCACGGGGTCCTGTTAATCCAGCCTCCACCGGCTAATGTTTAACCAGCCCTCCACACGGGGGGGGGGGGGGGGGGTCCTGTTCAACCAGCCCTCCACAGGGTCCTGTTCAACACCAGCCCTCTCAGGGAGTCCTGGATTAAGGGGTCCTCGGGCGTCCGGCCTGTTATCCATGGGCCGGACTGATGGGCTGTGAAGACATGAAGGCCGAAGACCGTACCCGTGTCCGGATGGGACTCTCCTTGGTGTGGAAGGCAAGCTTGGTGACCAACTATGAAGATTCCTTCTTATGTAACCGACTCTATGTAACCCTAGATCCCCCTGGTGTCTATATAAACCGGAGGGTGTAGTCCGGATTGGATAGACTCATTACCATAGTCATACAGGCTAGGCCTCTTGGGTTTAGCCATTACGATCTTGTGGTAGATCAACTCTTGTAATACTCATATTCATCAAGATCAGTCAAGCAGGAAGTAGGGTATTACCTCCATAGAGAGGGCCCGAACCTGGGTAAACATCGTGTCCCCAGTCTCCTGTAAACATTGACCTTAGACGCACAGTTCGGGACCCCCTACCCGAGATCCGCCGGTTTTGACACCGATATTGGTGCTTTCATTGAGAGTTCCACTGTGCCATCGATGAAATGTTCGATGGCCCCTTCAATCGTCAATAGTGACACTGTCCAGGGAGAAACCTTCCCCCCCGGACATATCTTCGTATTCGGCGGCTTTGTACTGAGGGCCAACTCGCTTGGCCATCTGGAGCAGATCGACAGCTACGCCCATGTCCATCAAGTCAAATTTGGGAGCTTGAACTACGTTGTAGACATCCATGGAGACCTGATCTTCGACATATTTGAGACCGCGGCGATCGCTCCCCTTCGCTCCGATGAACATGACTTAAATCTGTCATCGGATCACATCCAGGAGATGGTTCCTGGTGCTACAATGGCCTTAAATCCAGGAAGATTGCGCCATTCGAGGCCACAGAGTCCGCGGCGTTGGAGCCGCACACAGACTCGACACTTGGCAATATTTGCATCAATGGAACTCCAGACTCGTCTCCGGCAATAAGTTCCGAACCACGTACACCTGCTGACTCCGAGCTTGATCGGTTATCAATTTTCGAATTCGGCGCCGCAGACATCTTCCAACACTCGCCCCTGGGCGACGTGCTAAACTCGTTAAAAACCTGTCCTTGGCAGGAGACTCACAGCCGAACTATGTCCGATTCGAACTAGGGGCTGACGGCGGAGAATTTTTCTTCCCACCCGTCGGCGTACAGGGAACCAGGGTACCCAAACTTTGAAGGAAATATGCCCTAGAGGCAATAATAAAGTTGTTATTTTTATTTCTTTATATCATGATAAATGTTTATTATTCATGCTAGAATTGTATTAACCGGAAACTTAGTACATGTGTGAATACATAGACAAAACAGAGTGTCCCTAGTATGCCTCTACTAGACTAGCTCATTGATCAAAGATGGCTATGTTTCCTAGCCATAGACATGAGTTGTCATTTGATCAACGGGATCACATCATTAGGAGAATGATGTGATGGACTAGACCCATCCGTTAGCATAACACTATGATCGTTTAGTTTTACTGCTATTGCTTTCTTCATGACTTATACATGTTCCTATGACTATGAGATTATGCAACTCCCGAATACCGTAGGAACACCTTGTGTTCTATCAAACGTCACAACGTAACTGGGTGATCATAAAGATGCTCTACAGGTGTCTCCGAAAATGTTCGTGGTGTTGGCATAGATCAAGACTAGGATTTGTCACTCCGAGTGTCGGAGAGGTATCTCTGGGCCCTCTCGGTAATGCACATCATAATAAGCCTTGCAAGCAAAAGACTAATGAGTTAGTCACGAGATGATGTATTACGGAACGAGTAAAGAGACTTGCCGGTAACCAGATTGAACTAGGTATAGAGATACTGACGATCGAATCTCGGGCAAGTAACATACCGATGACAAAGGGAACAACGTATGTTGTTATGCGGTTTGACCGATAAAGATCTTCGTAGAATATGTGGGAGCCAATATGAGCATCCAGGTTCCGCTATTGGTTATTGACCGGAGACGTGTCTCGGTCATGTCTACATAGTTCTCGAACCCGTAGGGTCCGCACGCTTAAGGTTTCGATGACAGTTTTATTATGAGTTTATGAGTTTTGATGTACCGAAGGAGTTCGGAGTCCCGGATGAGATCGGGGACATGACGAGGAGTCTCGAAATGGTCGAGAAGTAAAAATCGATATATTGGACGACTATATTCGGACATCGGAAAGGTTCCGAGTGATTCAGGTATTTTCGGAGTACCGGGGAGTTACGGGAATAGAGGAGAGAGGCCAAAAGGAAGGAGGCGCGTGCCCCCCTTCTGGTCCGAATTGGACAAGGGGTGCAGCCCCCTTTTCCTTCTCCCTCTCCCCCTCTTTCCTTCTCTCCTACTCCGGAAAGGAAAGGGGAATCCTACTAGGACTTGGGAGTCCTAGTAGGACTCCCCACACTTGGCGCGCCCCCTCTAGGGCCGGCCTCTCCCTTGCTTCTTTATATACGGGGGCAGGGGGCACCCTAGGACACACAAGTTGATCAGTTGATCTCTCCCAACCGTGTGCAGTGCTCCTCTCCATAGAAACACACCTCGGTTATACCGTTGCAGTGCTTAGGCGAAGCCCTGCGCCGGTAACTTCATCATATCCGTCACCACGCCGTCGTGCTAACGAAACTCTCCCGTGAAGCTCAACTGGATCAAGAGCTCGTGGGGCGTCATCAAGCTGGACGTGTGCTGAACGCGAAGGCGCCGTACGTTCAGTACTTGATCGGTTGGATCGTGAAGAAGTTCGACTACATCAACCGCGTCACTAGACGCTTCCGCTCTCGGTCTATGAGGGTACGTAGACACACTCTTCCCCTCGTTGCTATGCATCTAATAGATAGATCTTGCGTGATCGTAGGCCATTTTTGAAAATACTACGTTCCCCAACAGTGGCATCAGAGCCAGGTCTATGCGTAGATGATATGCACGAGTAGAACACAATGAGTTGTGGGCGATACTAGTCATACTGCTTACCAGCATGTCATACTTTGCTTCGGCGGTATTGTGAGATGAAGCAGCCCGGACCAACATTACGCGTACGCTTACGCGAGACTGGTTTCACCGTTATGAGCACTCATTGCTTAAAGGTGACTGGCGGTTGTCTGTCTCTCTCACTTTAGCTGAATCAAGTGTGGCTACGCCCGGTCCTTGTGAAGGTTAAAACATCACATACTTGACGAAACATCGTTGTGGTTTTGTATGCGTAGGTAAGAACGGTTCTTGCTAAAGCCCGTAGCAGCCAGGTATTGCAACAACAAAGTAGAGGACGTCTAACTTGTTTTTGCAGGGCATGTTGTGATGTGATATGGTCAAGACATGATGAGATATACGGTTTTGTATGAGATGATCATGTTTTGTAAAGTTATCGGCAACTGGCAGGAGCCATATGGTTGTCGCTTTATTGTATGAAATGCAATCGCCATGTAATTGCTTTACTTTATCACTAAGCGGTAGCGATAGTCGTAGAAGCAATAGTTGGCGAGACGACAACGATGCTACGATGGAGATCAAGGTGTCGCGCCGGTGACGAAGGTGATCATGACGGTGCTTTGGAGATGGAGATCAAAAGCACAAGATGATGATGGCCATATCATGTCACATATTTTGATTGCATGTGATGTTTATCTTATTATGCTTCTTATTTTGCTTAGTTCGACGGTAGCATTATAAGATGATCCCTTACTAAATTTCAAGGTATAAGTGTTCTCCGTGAGTATGCACCGTTGCGAAAGTTCGTCGTGCCGAGACACCACGTGATGATCGGGTGTGATAAGCTCTACGTTCAAATACAACGGGTGTAAGCCAGTTTTGCACACGCAGAATACTCGGGTTAAACTTGACGAGCCTAGCATATGCAGATATGGCCTCGGAACACTGGAAACCGAAAGGTTGAGCGTGAATCATATAGTAGATATGATCAACATAAAGATGTTCACCATTGAAACTACTCCATCTCACGTGATGATCGGACATGGTTTAGTTGATTTGGATCACGTGATCATTTAGATGACCGGAGGGATGTCTATCTAAGTGGGAGTTCTTTAAGTAATATGATTAATTGAACTTTAATTTATCATGAACTTAGTCCTGGTAGTATTAGCATATCTATGTTGTAGATCAATAGCTCGCGATGTTGCTCCTCGTTTATTTTTTATATGTTCCTAGAGAAAACTAAGTTGAAAGATGTTAGTAGCAATGATGCGGACTTGTTCCGTGATCTGAGGATTTTCCTCATTGCTGCACAGAAGAATTATGTCCTTGATGCACCGCTAGGTGACAGACCTATTGCAGGAGCAGATGTAGACGTTATGAATGTTTTGACAAAAGCTCGGTATGATGACTACTTGATAGTTTAGTGCACCATACTTTACGGCTTAGAATCGGGACTTCAAAACTGTTTTGAACACCACAGAGCATATAAGATGTTCCAAGAGTTGAAATTATTATTTCATACTCATGCCCGTGTCGAGAGGTATGAGACCTCTGACAGTATTTTGCCTACAAGATGGAGGAGAATAGCTCAACCAGTGAGCATGTGCTCAGATTGTGTGGGTACTACAATTGCATGAATCAGGTGGGAGTTAATCTTCCAGATAAGATAGTAACTAACAAAGTTCTCTAGACACTATCACCAAGTTAATAGAACTTCGTGATGAACTATAATATGCAAGGGATGACAAAAGTAATTCCCGAGCTCTTCGCGATACTGAAATCGGCGAAGGTAGAAATCAAGAAAGAGCATCAAGTGTTGATGGTTAACAAGACCACTTGTTTCAAGTAAAGGGCAAATGGATAGAAGGGGAACTTCAAGAAGAATGACAAGTAAGTTGTCACTCTAGTGAAGAAACCCAAAGCTAAACTCAAGCCTGAAACTAAGTGCTTCTACTGCAAAGGAAATGGTCACTGGACATGGAACTGCCCTAGATACTTGGTGGATAAGAAGGATGGCAAAGTGAACAAAGGTATATTTGATATACAGATTATTGATGTGTACTTTACTAGTGTTCATAGCAACCCCTGGGTATTTGATACCAGTTCAGTTGCTAAAATTAGTAACTCGAAACAAGAGTTGCAGAATGAACAGAGACTAGTTAAAGGTGAAGTGTCGATGTGTGTTGGAAGTGGTTCCAAGATTGATATGATCATCATCGCACACTCCCTATACTTTCGGGATTAGTGTAGAACCTAAATAAATGTTATTTGGCATTTGCGTTAAGCATGAATATGATTTGATCATGTTTGTTGCAATATGGTTATTCATTTAAAGTCATAGAATAATTGTTATTCTGTTTACATGAATAAAGCCTTCGATGGTCATACACCCAATGAAAATAGTTTGTTGGATCTCGATCGTAGTGATACACATATTCATAATATTGAAGTCAAAAGATGCAAGGTTAATAATGATAGTGCAACTTATTTGTGGCACTGCCGTTTAGGTCACATTGGTGTAAAGCGCATGAAGAAACTCCATAGTGATGGACTTTTGGAATCACTTGATGCTTGCGAACCATGCCTCCTGGGCAAGATGACTAATACTCCGTTCTCTGGAACTATGGAGCGAGCAACAGATTTGTTGGAAATCATACATCCTGATGTATGTGGGCCAATGAGTGTTGAAGCTCGCGGCGGGTATCGTTATTTTCTGACCTTCACTGATAATTTGAGCAGATATGGGTATATCTACTTAATGAAGCACAAGTCTGAAACATTTGAAAGGTTCAAAGAATTTCAGAGTGAAGTAGAGAATCACCGTAACAAGAAAAAAAAGTTTCTACGATCTGATCGTGTAGGAGAATATTTGAGTTACAAGTTTGGTCTTCATTTGAAACAATGTGGAATAGTTTCACAACTCACGCCACCCGGAACACCACAACGTAATGGTGTGTCCGAACATCATAATCGTACTTTATTAGATATGGTGCGGTCTATGATGTCTCATACCAATTTACCACTATCGTTTTGGGTTATGCATCAGAGACAACTGCATTCACGCTAAATAGGGCAACATCTAAATCCATTGAGACGACACCTTATGAACTGTGGTTTGGCAAGAAACCAAAGTTGTCGTTTCCTAAAGCTTGGGGCTGCAATGCTTATGTGAAAAAGCTTCAACTTGATAATCTCGAACCCAAGTCGGAGAAATGTGTCTTCATAGGATACCCAAAGGAGACTGTTGGGTACACCTTCTATCACAGATCCGAAGGCAAGATATTCGCTGCTAGGAATGGATCCTTTCTAGAGGAGTTTCTCTCGAAAGAAGTGAGTGGGAGGAAAGTAGAACTTGATGAGGTAATTGTACCTTCTCCCGAATTAGAAGGTAGTACATCACAGAAACTAGTTCCAGTGATTCCTACACCAATTAGTGAGGAAGCTAATGATGATGAATCATGAAACTTCAGATCAAGTTTCTGCTGAACTTCGTAGATCAACCAGAGTTCGTTCCGCACCAGAGTGGTACGGCAACCCGGTTCTGGAAGTCATGTTACTGGACCATGATGAACCTACGAACTATGAGGAAGCGATGATGAGCCCAGATTCCGCAAAATGGCTTGAGGCCATGAAATCTGAGATGGGATCCATGTATGAGAACAAATTGTGGACTTTGGTTGACTTGCCCGATGATCGGCAAGCCATTGAAAATAAATGGATCTTCAAGAGGAAGACCGACGCTGACGGTGATGTTACTGTCTACAAAGCTCGACTTGTTGTGAAAGGTTTTTGACAAGTTCAAGGAGTTGACTACAATTATACTTTCTCACCCGTAGCGATGCTTAAGTCTGTCCGAATCATGTTAGCAATTGCCGCATTTTATGAAATCTGGCAAATGGATAACAAAACTGCATTCTTTAATGGATTTATTAAAGAAGAATTGTATATGATGCAACCAAAAGGTTTTGTCAATCCTAAAGGTGCTAACAAAATGTGCAAGCTCCAGCGATCCATCTATGGACTGGTGCAAGCATCTCGGAGTTGGAATATATGCTTTGATAAGTTGATCAAAGCCTATAGATTTATACAGACTTGCGGTGAAGCTTGTATTTACAAGAAAGTGAGTGGGAGCACTACAACCTTTCTGATAAGTATATGTGAATGACATATTGTCGATCGGAAAAGATGTAGAATTTTCTGGAAAGCATAAAGGAGTGTTTGAAAGGAGTTTTTCAAAGAAAGACCTTGGTGAAGCTGCTTACATATTGGGTATCAAGATCTATAGAGATAGATCAAGACGCTTGATAAGACTTTCGATGAGTACATACCTTGATAAGATTTTGAAGTAGTTCAAAATGGATCAGTCAAAGAAGGAGTTCTTGCCTGACTTGTAAGGTGTGAAGTTGAGTAAGACTCAAAGCCAGACCACGGCAGAAAAATATAGAGAGAATGAAAGTCATTCGCTATGCCTCAGCCATAGGTTCTATAAAGTATGCCATGCTATGTACCAAACATGTTGTGTACCTTGCCATGAGTTTGACAGGGAGGTACAATAGTGATCCACGAGTAGATCACTGTACAGCGGTCAAAATTATCCTTAGTAACTGGATGACTAAGGAAATGTTTCTCGATTATGGAGGTGATAAAGAGTTCGTCGTAAAGGGTTACGCCGATGCAAGCTTTGACACTAAATCCAGATGACTCTGAGTATCAATCTGGATGTGTATTGAGAGTGGGAGCAATTAGCTAGAGTAGCTCCATGCAGAACATTGTAGACATAGAAATTTGCGAAATACATACGGATCTGAATGTGACAGAACCGTTGACTAAACTTCTCTCACAAGCAAAACATGATCACACCTTATTACTCTTGGGTATTAATCACATAGCGATGTGAACTAGATTATTGACTCTAGTAAACCCTTTGGGTGTTGGTCACATGGCGATGTGAACTATGGGTGTTATTCACATAACGATGTGAACTATCGGTATTAAATCGCATGACGATGTGAGCTAGATTATTGACTCTAGTGCAAGTGGGAGACTGAAGGAAATATGCCCTAGAGGCAATAATAAAGTTGTTATTTTTATTTCCTTATATCATGATAAATGTTTATTATTCATGCTAGAATTGTATTAACCGGAAACTTAGTACATGTGTGAATACATAGACAAAACAGAGTGTCCCTAGTGTGCCTCTACTAGACTAGCTCATTGATCAAAGATGGCTATGTTTCCTAGCCGTAGACATGAGTTGTCATTTGATCAACAGGATCACATCATTAGGAGAATGATGTGATGGACTAGAGCCATCCGTTAGCATAGCACTATGATCGTTTAGTTTTACTGCTATTGCTTTCTTCATGACTTATACATGTTCCTACGACTATGAGATTATGCAACTCCCGAATACCGTAGGAACACCTTGTGTGCTATCAAACGTCACAACGTAACTGGGTGATCATAAAGATGCTCTACAGGTGTCTCCGAAAATGTTCGTGGTGTTGGCATAGATCAAGACTAGGATTTGTCACTTCGAGTGTCGGAGAGGTATCTCTGGGCCCTCTCGGCAATGCACATCATAATAAGCCTTGCAAGCAAAAGACTAATGAGTTAGTCACGAGATGATGTATTACGGAACGAGTAAATAGACTTGCCGGTAACGAGATTGAACTAGGTATAGAGATACCGATGATCGAATCTCGGGCAAGTAACATACCGATGACAAAGGGAACAACGTATGTTGTTATGCGGTTTGACCGATAAAGATCTTCGTAGAATATGTGGGAGCCAATATGAGCATCCAGGTTCCGCTATTGGTTATTTACCGGAGACGTGTCTCGGTCATGTCTACATAGTTATCGAACCCGTAGGGTCCGCACGCTTAAGGTTTCGATGACAGTTTTATTATGAGTTTATGAGTTTTGATGTACCGAAGGAGTTCGGAGTCCCGGATGAGATCGGGGACATGACGAGGAGTCTCGAAATGGTCGAGACGTAAAAATTGATATATTGGACGACTATATTCGGACATCGGAAATGTTCCGAGTGATTCGGGTATTTTCGGAGTACCGGGGAGTTACGGGAATAGAGGAGAGAGGCCAAAAGGAAGGAGGCGCGTTCCCCCCTTCTGGTCCGAATTGGACAAGGGGTGCGGCCCCCTTTTCCTTCTCCCTCTCCCCCTCTTTCCTTCTCTCCTACTCCGAAACGGAAATGGGAATCCTACTAGGACTTGGGAGTCCTAGTAAGACTCCCCACACTTGGCGCGCTCCCCTCTAGGTCCGGCCTCTCCCTTGCTCCTTTATATACGGGGGCAGGGGGCACCCTAGGACACACAAGTTGATCAGTTGATCTCTCCCAACCGTGTGCGGTTCTCCCCTCCATAAAAACACACCTCGGTTATACCGTTGCAGTGCTTAGGCGAAGCCCTGCGCCGGTAACTTCATCATATCCGTCACCACGCCGTCGTGCTGACGAAACTCTCGCGTGAAGCTCAACTGGATCAAGAGCTCGTGGGACGTCATCAAGATGAACGTGTGCTGAATGCGGAGGTGCCGTACGTTCGGTACTTGATCGGTTGGACGCAAAGAAGTTCGACTACATCAACCGCGTCACTAGACGCTTCCGCTCCCGGTCTACGAGGGTACGTAGACACACTCTTCCCCTCGTTGCTATGCATCTAATAGATAGATCTTGCGTGATCGTAGGAAATTTTTGAAAATACTACGTTCCCCAGCAAACTTGCCTGTCTGCGGGCCGCGACGCACTCCTCCACATAGCCTGGCACGGCCCAGCTGATCGACCAGCTGCTCAAGACCCTCGCGAGGGGCCAGGCCTCGCGAGGAGAACGACGTCAAGACCTCCTCGGGAGCGTCCTCGGCAAGACGTTCTGAAGGGGCGGAGAATCCAAGGCCAAGCCTGCCACAGGAGGAGGCAGTGATGTCGGCAGTGACGCACCACTCCAGTGGGTGCCAGCGTCCGCCAGCGGCACAGTTGCCATTTCGGTGCAAAGGGGACAGCGCAGCCGTTGGTTCCCGAGGAGCGGGGCAAAGGTTTCCTCATTGGTGCAATAAGACCGAAGACCGCAAGGACGACAAGAAGGATGTCATCGTCGAGCCCACCACCGCGTCACCGCCTGATCCTTTTGCACGCAAAGACTGCTTTTGTTAGGGTAGGAACGTCCTTGTGTTCCCTCTCAAAATGGCCGTTGTGGACTCCCTTCCCGCCTAAACATTTCGGGGGAAGAGGACTGTGGCCGCCTATATAAGTAGCTAGGATTCCCATTGAGAGGGGGATCGGCTCACACACTTGGCCACGCACAAGGGGCAATAACACTAGCCTCCTGACCCTCCTGAGCTCGCCTCCTGAGCTCAGGAACCCTTGTACCAGTTCATACTCTAGCTCACCCGGAGCCAATCCACCAAAGCAGGAAGTAGGGTATTACACCTCGCGGTGGCCCGAACCTGGATAACTCTTGTGTGTTTGTTCGTTGTTTGCTTGAATCCTTCCACCAAGACGAGAGCGAGGCGCTAGGTAGACGTGAGTGGGAGAGATCTTCGTTCACGCCCCTGTGTTCGAACTTAACGGGTTTCGCGGAGCCTTGAATCTGACATTTGGCGCGCCAGGTAGGGGGCGTGTCGAAATCTCGCCTCTCCGACGACCTCGCTTCCCCTCTCCGGTGTGGCGCCTCTACGATGGCTGCGGCCAGCACAACAGTGCGAGGGCTGGCTCCTCCCCCGCCGACCCGGCAACATCAGCGGGCCGCGTCGCCGGTGCGCACCCCTCCTCCTTCTTCCACGACGCTACTACCGGCCAGGCCACTGGAGGACGGCCTGCACCACCACTCCAGCTTCCTGTGGCCTCGCCAGTCGCGCTCTTGGTGGGGTGGCGGCGGGCCCAGTACGGGCCGCCCGCTGAAACCCGCACCACGCGGACGGCCCACAGCTGTGAGCTGTGGGGCGTCAGCTCTGAGAGGCGACCTTGCCGCGGGGTCGCCTGCATCCTTGGTGGGTCTCAAGCACCAGCGTCTGCTCGGCACGCCAAGTCGCGCTTTCAGCAGGTTGGAGCTGCTGCCCAGCCGCGAGAGGCCTTGCGGGCGGAGGACGCGCTGGGGCTCGCCATCATCTTTGGCCCCGGCGACCTCGCCCCCGAAGCGGCCGGCATGGGCGCTCTCCCCATGGTATGCACGCCTACTATCTGTGGGGTGGCCGTGACAAGAACCCTCATCGACGGCGGCGCCGGCCTCAACATCCTCTCTCCCGAAGCCTTCGGTCACCTGCCTCTGTCCTACAGGCAGCTCCTTCCCACCAAGCCCTTCTCGGGGGCCGCGGGCTCGGCCGTCCCGCTCGGCCAGATCCGCCTCCCTATCACCTTCGGCACATCGGCTAACTACCGGACTGAGCTCATTGATTTCGATGTCGCACCCATCCGCTTACCATACAACACCGTCCTCGGCTTCCCTACCGTAGCAAAGTTCATGGCGGCAACTCACCCGGGCTACAACGCCGTCAAGATGCCCGGGAGAAGCGGCGTCATCACCGTCAAAGGGGACCCTAAGGCCGCCCTTCAGGTCCTCGGGCGCGCGTACAAGGCCACCGCTGCCGCAGCTCACCCGACGGCGAAGGGGGCTCCGGAGCCTCCGGAGGCCACGCCTACCAAGAAGAAGCAGCTCTTTTCTCAGGACCCCGCCGAGACGAAGCAAGTGCCTGCCGACGAAGAAGGCTCGGGAGCCATCTTCACCATCGGCACGGGCATGGAGCCCGAACAAGAGGCGGCGCTGGCTGGCTTCCTCAGAGCCAACAAGGACGTGTTCGCCTGGAAGGCCGCAGATTTGTTCGGGGTGCCAAGGCATGTCATTGAGAATCACCTCATGGTGTGCCCCAATGCCCGCCCCATCAAGCAGAAGGCACAAAGACAAGCCCCAGAGAAGCAAGCCTTCATTGTCTAGGAGGTTAGGAAGCTGGAGGAGGCTGGTGTCGTACGGGAGGTACGGCACCCGGAGTGGCTGGACAACCCTGTCATCGTCCCGAAGAAAGGGGGCAAAGAACACATGTGCGTCGACTTCACAAGCCTCAACAAGTTCTGCCCTCAAGACCCCTTCCCTCTTCCGCGCATCAACCAAATCATGGATTCGACAGCTGAGTGCGACCTGCTCTGCTTCCTCGACGCATTCTCGGGCTACCACCAAATCAAGATGGCGGTGGAAGACGTGGAGAAAATGGCGTTCCTGACCCCATGCGGGGTCTATTGCTACACCTGCATGCCCTTCGGGCTGAGGAACGCGGGCGCTACCTTCCAGCGCCTGATGCACATCACCCTCGGCCCTCAGCTCGGGAGGAATGCGGAGGCCTACGTCGATGACATAGTGGTGAAGACCAAAGAGGCCGTGACCCTCATCCAGGACTTAGAAGAAACATTCGCCAACCTGCGCAAGGTGAAGCTGTGCCTCAACCCGGAGAAGTGCGTGTTCGCCGTACCCTCCGGCAAGTTGCTAGGGTTCCTGGTTTCGCACCGAGGCATTGAGGCCAACCCGGAGAAGATCAAGGCCATCGAGAAGATGAGGCCACCCACAAACCTGAAGGAGATGCAGAAGCCCGCCGGGTGTGTGACATCCCTGGGGCGCTTCATCTCTAAGCTCGGGGAACATGCCCTCCCGTTCTTCAAGCTCATGAAGAAGAAGGGGCCCTTTGAGTGGACTCCGGAAGCTGACGCCGCTTTCCAGGACCTCAGGAAGTACCTCAACAACTCGCTGGTCATGGTAGCACCATGACCCCTGGAGCCCGTGACGCTCTACCTCGCCGCAACGCCTCACTCCTCCAGTGCAGCGCTGGTCGTGGAGCGCGAGGAAAAGCTCCGGATCCCAAGGCCACCACGCGGCTCAGCACCCTCAGGGCCCGCTCCGCCCAAAACATGGCCTCAGAGACAGACTCGACCATAGGCACCGACGGCCCCGCCGCTCAGCAAGAGGCTTCTGAGGCTCCAGAGGCGCCAGCGAACCCTGCTGCGCCGACCCTCGTGGAGCACCCGGTATACTTCATCAGCACAGTACTGCGCGACGCGTGTTCGCGCTACCCGATGCCTCAGAAGCTGCTTCTGGCACTCCTCGTCGCCTCCAGGAAGCTGCACCACTACTTCCAAGGTCACCCCATCAAGGTCGTCTCGTCGTACCCCCTCGAGAAGGTGCTACAGGGCCCAAATGTTGTCGGGAGGGTCGCCGAGTGGAACATCGAGCTTCAAGCGTTCCACCTAGAATTCAGCACCACGCGGGTGATCAAAGGAGCAGCTCTGGCAGATTTCGTGGCGGAATGGACTGATGCGCCCGAGCGGGGGGCCAACGAAGACCGTTCGCTGGCCCCCGGCGATGAAGCCCCAGACGGATGGGTGGTGTACTTTGACGGAGCCTTCTCACGCCTAGGCGCGGGGGTTGGCGCCGTGCTGGTATCCCCCACTCAGGATAAGTTGTACTACGTTGTGTAGCTCTGCTTCCAGCAGGGCGAGAAGGTCTCCAACAACATTGCCAAGTACGAGGGCCTGATTGCCGGGCTCAAGGCCGCCGCTGCGCTAGGGGTCAAGCGTCTCACCATCAGGGGCGATTCGCAAATCCTCGTCGATTTCTCCAACAAGAAGTACAAGCCCAAGGATGAACACATGGCAGCATACCTGGAGGAAGTGCGCAGGATGGAGAAGCGGTTCCAAGGGCTGGAAGTGCAGCACCTGCCGCGAGGCACCAATAAAGAAGCGGACGACATCGCCAAGCGAGCCTCCAGGCGGGAGCCCCAAAGGCCAGGCGTCTTCGAGGAGCGCCTACTCAAGCCATCAGCAGCACCATCAGTACCCGAGCCGGCCTCCCCTCGGCAAGGGCTACCATCAGCGCCTCCAGACGGCGCCCCGCCCTATGGACCACCGTCCGGAGCCCGCCTGTTGCTCGCTACGGAGCCCGAGGAGGGGTGCTGGACCCAAGAACTCAAGATGTACCTGCAACATGATGCCCTACCAGACAAGGAAGATGACGCAGAACGCGTGGTCCGATAGGCCTCTGCCTACTGCATCCAAGACGGCGAACTCTACAGGAGGCGCCCCAACGACGTCTCACTAAGGTGCATCTCGAGGAAGCAAGGACGCGAGCTACTAGCTGATATCCACGGTGGGGACTGTGGTCACCACTCATCGTCACGCACCCTCGTGGGCAAGGCCTTCCGCAGCGGCTTCTATTGGCCCACGATGCTCAACGACGCCACGAAGCTCGTGCGAGCCTGCGAGGCGTGCCAGTTTCACGCCAAGAAAATCCACCAGCCGGCGCAAAGCCTCCAGACGATACCGCTCTCCTGGCCCTTTGCAGTCTGGGGATTGGACATCCTAGGTCATTTCCCTCGGGCCGCAGGGGGCTACCGCTTCCTGTACGTCGCCATCGACAAGTTCACCAAGTGGGCGAAAGTGGAGCCTGTTCGCACAATCCCAGCCGGGTCAGCTATCAAGTTCATCCAAGGCCTCGTGAGGCGATTCGGGGTCCCCAACCGCATCATCACGGATAACGGTTCACAGTTCACAAGCAATCTCTTCAGGTCATATTGTGCTAACCTTGGAACATAGATCTGCTATGCTTCGGTGGCCCACCCCAGGAGCAACGGCCAGGCTGAGCGTGCCAACGCGGAAGTCTTGCGTGGCCTCAAGACGCGCAGCTTCAAGAAGAAGCTCGAGGCTTGCGGCAGGGGTTGGATCGATGAACTCCAGTCCGTGCTGTGGTCAATCCGAACCACTGCCACCAAACCTATGGGCGAGACTCCCTTCTTTCTTGTCTATGGGGTGGAGGCGGTCCTCCCTCACGAGGTCAAGCATCGCTCCCCACGGGTCATGGCCTTCAATGAGGAATGCCAGGACGCCGCCTAGCGGATGGACCTCGTGCTCGGCAAGGAGGGCCGCCGCCAGGCTGCCCTCAGGGCGGCGCGTTACCAGCAGGCGCTGCGGCGGTACCACTGCCGCAACGTCCGCATGAGAACACTTGAAGTTGGTGACTTGGTCCTGAGGCGGGTCCTCTCCCATGAAGGGCTGCACAAGCTCTCGCCCATGTGGGAGGGCCTGTTCAGAATCGCCCGTGTCTCTAGGCTTGGTGCTGTGCGCCTGGAGACGCAGGATGGGATACCTATCCAGAATTCCTGGAACATCGAGCACCTC
Source organism: Secale cereale (assembly GCA_902687465.1). Lineage (NCBI taxonomy): Eukaryota > Viridiplantae > Streptophyta > Magnoliopsida > Poales > Poaceae > Secale > Secale cereale. The sequence goes on along the minus strand of LR738711.1, from coordinate 690,192,791 downwards.
AGGAGGTTCTATCCATAATCAAGGCTCCGTGCCCGTGAAGGTCTCCGCCCGTGACACTCTCACGTAATAATGAGTTGGGGCTGTACACGCCTCGGAGTCTCCTCTGCGTTGCCTACGGGCCCTCAGACGGGGCTCCCACCCACGCCCCAGTGGCAGTCCTTAGTTCCACGCTGGGAAGAACACGTAGTGTAGGGGTCGGACGCGACCTTTTTGCTTTTTGCTTGGTGTTTGGCTGTCAGCCTTTTCTACTTCCTTGGCTATCAGCCCTTCCTCTACCCCATGCTATGAAGTTCTCGTGTTTCTCGCGCTTCTTGCGTTTCATTGAGAGTTTTGTGTTTGGATCTTCCTCACCGGCTTTAAGTTCAGCTTTGCCACTCGCTCTCCTTCACGCGCCTCGCGCATGGGGGCTGGGGCATGGTTGGTCACCAGACCTCGTCCATCGTGGCCCCGTGACCTCGCCTGCTCAATCCTGCTCAGGCTCTGGCGCCGGGCTGCTCAGTCCGTGCAACCTACCTACCGAGCCGCTCAGGCTTTGGTGCTCTAACCCACGCTCGACACTCTCAGCAAATTTCAGCGATTGACCCCCGCTCGGGGGCTATATGAGTCGGACCCGGCCACCTCCTCACGACCCGAAGGGGCTCATGACGCCAAAGTCGGGAGGACTCCGCCTTAGGATGGCAGGATGCATAAAAGCTAAGTGACTTCATTTAAGCAACAAAAGCATGACGAAGAGTTCTCACTTCTTACATACATCGCAACCCATTACACGCCTCCTCAAGGCAACTTGAAACTTTGATGCAGAAAAAAAAACGTGAAGAAGGGAGAAGAAGTAGAAGCCGCTCCCGCTCAGTTGGAATCCTCCGGCTCCTCCGGCTTCACCGAGCCACAGCAGTGCGACGATCCCCTCCCCACGCCGTACCGAGCTCGGCGGCGTGGTGGTTCGTCGCGGCCGCCACTGCTGGAGGAGCTGCTGCTGCCACAGAGGCGGGCCTCACGACGCCTAGGACTGAGGCCGTCTCCGGAGGAGGAACTGCTCCTCTGGGCGTCTCCGCCTTCCTCATTGTCAGCCTCGGGACAGCACCCAAGGCGCCTCCCTTCCTCTGAGAAGACCCTGACAAACAGCATGGAGACGCCATCGTACCTGAAGTGGAGTGCACACCTCCCCTGCAGCCGGCGCGCGCGGGCAAACAAGTGCTAGGCACACTCCAAGAACACGTCGCCCGAGGGAGCCACCTCGACCTCCACCCAGGATGCGCCGCTGCAACAACCGTCGGCCTGCAGCCATATGCCCCCAAGGCCTCCGGCCGGGAGCACGTCGCCAAATGAGCGGGGAAGCGTGAGCCACGAGCCACCGGGCCTCTCCGCCCACACCATGAACTCCGACGAGACATCAAAGGAATGGAACTGTGGGCGCGGAGGGCGCGCAACCAGCAGGTGCCTTTGCACGCCCCTCTTCCTCCATGGCCACGACCACCTTTGCCACGGGAGGACGCCCGGTGCTGCACACCGGCGGCCACAACAGAGCTCAAAGGGCCGCGCCCGCCTCCTCGAGAAGACGTTGCGGGCGCGGTGGCGTGCTTGTGGGGACGGCCGTGACCCCTCTTCGGCAGCAGCGGGACTGGATTCTTCGGGCTCTTCCCCTTCTCCGCGGCGGATGCCTTCCTCGGCGGTGCCATGAAGATCTTGCGATGGGGAGGAGGAGCGAAGGACAAACAAGGAGAATATGGTGTTGGCTTGAAAATGGCTTGGGGGCTTTCCCCCTAGCCCCATTTATAGGGCGGAGGAGCCCAACCGCTAGCCAATGGTGCCGCAGCCATTACTCCCTCGTCACCCGCGCCAAGGGGTTGTCAAGTCGCATGATCGCCAAGGTTGCGTGGGAAGTGGAGCCGCCACGTCCCATCCAACAAATCGCGCGCCGGCTAGGCCCGCAACCTTTTTAGGGCCAGCGGCGTTTCGTCCTCGCCTAAAGGCTTCGCCCCAAGGCCAACTCCGCGCGCGCCTTGGGCCCGGGGGCTACTGTCGGCGTACTGGGAACCAGGGTACCCAGACTTGCCTGTCTGCGGGCCGCGATGCGCTCCTCCACACGGCCTGACACGGCCCAGCTGATCGACCAGCTGCTCAAGACCCTCGCGAGGGGCCTGGCCTCGTGAGGAGAACGACGTCAAGACCTCCTCGGGAGCGTCCTCGGCAAGACGTTCCGAAGGGGCGGAGAATCCAAGGCCAAGCCTGCCTCAGGAGGAGGCAGTGATGTCAGCAGTGACGCACCGCGCTAGCGCGTGCCAGCGTCCGCCAGCGGCACAGTTGCCATTTCGGTGCAAAGGGGACAACGTAGCCGTTGGTTCCCGAGGAGCGGGGCAAAGGTTTCCTCATTGGTGCAACAAGACCGAAGACCGCAAGGACGATAAGAAGAATGTCATCTTCGAGCCCACCACCGCGTCATTGCCTGATCCTTTTGCAGGCGAAGACTGCTTTTGTCAGGGTAGGAACGTCCTTGTGTTCCCGCTCAAAATGGCCGTTGTGGATTCCCTTCCCGCCTAAACATTTCGGGGGAAGAGGACCGTGGCCGCCTATATAAGTAGCTAGGATTCCCACTGAGAGGGGGATCAGCTCACACACTTGGCCACCGCATAAGGAGCAAGAACACTAGCCTCCCGACCCTCCTGAGCTTGCCTCCTGAGCTCAGGAACCCTTGTACCAGTTCATACTCTAGCTCACCCGGAGCCAATCCACCAAAGCAGGAAGTAGGGTATTACACCTCGCGGTGGCCCGAACCTGGATAAACTCTTGTGTGTTTGTTTGTTGTTTGCTTGAATCCTTCCACCAAGACGAGAGCAAGGCGCTAGGTAGACGTGAGTGGGAGAGATCTTCGTTCACACCCCTGTGTTCGAACTTAACGGGTTTTGTGGAGCCCTGAATCCGACACCACCCGCCACCCACTTCATAGCCACTATCGAGGACTTAACCGACACGCTTGATTACGGCTCCGAAGACATCGACGGCATGGACGACGATGACGATGAGGAGCAGAGTCAAAACACGCCATTTACTGGGCGATGGACAACCACCTCCTCATACTATGTGTACATGGTCGATACACCTAAAAAAGCTGATGACGATGACAAAGAAGATCCAGTTGAGAATAAACCTCCTGAGACACAGCCCAAACACCAACGACCTAAACGCCGTTCTAAGTCACGTCGCTCAAAAGACAGCAACACTGGCATCGGAGAAAATAATACTCCGGATGACGCTGAAAACAACGAAGACCCTTTGGGAACAACATCCGAACAGGAGGAACAAGACAACGGGCAAGTCAACCCTGATAAACAGGCCATGACTAATGACCCGGATGACGATAGTTACCGTCCACCCTCCGAGGAGGAGGAGAGCCTCGGCGCAAGGACTTCATCGTGCCTGAGGCACCCCTCGAGCAAGAGCGCTTCAAGCACCAACTAATAGCCACTGCAAGAAGCCTGAAGAAAAAGCAGCAGCAGCTTCAAGCTGATCAAGACCTACTCATTGACACATGGACTGACGTCCTGGCAGCCGAAGAATACGGCCTCAAGCATCCAGCCAAGAGTTACTCGAAACGTAGATTGCTACCTCATTTCGATGAGGAGGCGCCAGAGCCCATACCTCCCTCGCGCAATGCGGACCGACCACCTCGTGGTCGAGATAAAACGGCAACTCATGCCGAACACCAGCCCGCCCCACCGCCTCGTGAAAACAGAGACAAAACAGCTCGGGACTATACATACAACCCTTGGCAGGACCTGGATAGTAGCGTAGGACACACCAGATCATTCTACGGATCGTGATGATGCCTTTCAACTCGTGCCGACGGCTACCTATTCTAACGTGACAAACCTAGTCACGCCCGGGCCGATAACCGCAGGCGGACATCATCGAAGGTGCGCCGCGACGCGGCCCGATATAAAGGCGCCACACACCCCTCTGCTTCACAGATGAAGTACTGGATCATGAATTCCCCGAGGGGTTCAAGCCCGTCAATATCAAATCATACGACGGAACAACCGATCCCGTAGTATGGATCCAGGATTTTATTCTCCACATCCATATGGCCCGAGGAGATGATCTCCACGCCATCAAATACCTCCAGCTAAAACTAAAAGGGCCAGCTAGACACTGGTTAAACAGCCTGCCTGAAAATTCCATCGGCAGCTGGGAGGACTTGGAAGAAGCTTTTCTTGACAACTTCCAAGGCACTTATGTCTGGCCACCAGACGCCGATGATTTAAGTCATATAGTTCAACAACCTGGAGAATCAGCCAGAAAATTCTGGACTAGGTTCCTAACCAATAAGAACTAGATCGTTGACTGTCCGGATGCCGAAGCCCTAGCGGCCTTCAAACACAACATCCGTGACGAATGGCTCACCCGCCACCTCGGTGTGACACCCCGTGACCGGTGCGCCAGGTGTCAGCCAGTTATTCGTCGCTGTTGCCATGTCATCTTCTTGAGTGTTGCATCTTGCCATGTCATCATGTGTGTTGCATCAGCATGTTTTAGAAACTTGCATCCAGCCGAACCCCCTCGTCCTTTCCGTTGTCCGTTCTGAGCCCAGACACACTTGCACGCGCCCGCGGCACCTACGAATATTTATTTTCTGAGTGGCTGGAAAATGTTCTCGGAATGGGATGAAACTTAGCGTGTGGTTTTATTATAGCATAGGTAGACCGCCTGTCAAGTTTCGTCGCGTTCGGAGTTCGTTTGATAGCCCAACGGTTAACCCTGTTAACCGCCGGAAGACTTCTCTCTTTTGGCCCAGCATCCCTTCACCACAGCCCACTAGCCCATCCTAACCCCCTCCATGCTCTCGGTCGTTGGATCCTGATCCCGTGGCCGAAAACCGCTCCTCATTTGGACTCTCCTAGCTCCCTCTACCTATAAATATGTGCCTCTCCTTCCAATTTCGGATCAACCCTAGCTTCTTCCTCCTCCGCGCAGCCGGACATGTCCGCTCGCCGCCGGACATGTCCGCCCCGCCGTCCACGTCGCCCGACCAATACTGAGCCGCCACCTCACCCGCGCTGCCTTCCTCCACCACTCACACGCCGCCACGTGTCCCGCCGCCTATCTCCACCACGCCCACATCCCCGCGGCCCTACGGGCCCGCGCCAGGCCCGCCCGGCCGGATCTGAGCCCGACCGAAGCCAGCGCGCAGCCGCCGCCCGAGCGCCCCGTGCACTGCTCCTCCTCCCGTTCTGCGTCGACCCCCCGTGCTCGATTCCTCCCTGTCGCTGGAGCTCGTCCGCCGCTTGGAGCTCCCGTCCCCGCCCCGAGCCTCCGTCCAGATCCGGGCGGGGAGCCCCGGATCCGACCCCCCCACGCCAGATCCTGTCGATGCCGCCCCATTCCCGCGCCCCAGGGACCTCTTCGCCGATGTCTCTCCCCAACGCCGCCGACGGCCAGGTCCAGCGTCGGTCTCGTCCTGTCGGGCGGACGAAGAGCCCCCTGCCTCGCTCGCCTCTGCGCGTGGGCCGGTCGGCCATGCGAGACCCAGCTCCGCGTGAGTGGATGCATGGGCCGAAGCCCCCAAGGCCCAATGGGTGGGCCTGCTGCTGCGTCCTGGACCTCGGCCTGCTCTGGTGAGGCCCATTGCCCTGCCCGTGGCCCAGCTCCCTCAGCCGCTCCAGCATGGCCCAGCACGGCCGGCCCTCCTTTGCTCCCGTGGGCCTCGGCCTGTTTTGGTGAGCCCAACACCCCACCTCTCTTTCCCCTATCCGTCGCTCTGAGTGTGGGATACTATATTGCGCCCGTCTGCGGTTTTTTTATATACACATATTTTGACTAAGTCCCAGAATTGCATAATTTGTTGCATGCTTTGCATGGCTGTAACTTTTTGTGTGTATGTCCAAATGATGCAAATAATATGTCAAAATGATCATTGTGATATGTTCTACATTTTATTCCATAGTGGTATGCTTGTTTGAGTTCATCCTGATATCCCAATCCTCGTTGCAAGAGTGCTACTTGTTTAAAACTGCTGGTAACTATAAATTTGTTGCATGCTTGTGGTGATGATAACTTTGTTCATTTTTATCCAAATGGAGCATATGATATGTCAAAATGTTCATTGTGAAGTGCTCTACATGTTGGTTGCTGTAGCATTCATGTTAGGTGCCATATTGCAGTGTTAATCTCTGTTGCAAAAGTGCATGTGGCTGTTAAGTGCTGAAACTTGTTATGAGATGCTGATTTCACTTGCTCTTTGCTATTGGTGTGTTTGTATTCATGCACATGTCTATATGTTTTAGAATCACAATCATATGGTCTTTGCTGTGGTGTAATCCACTTTCCATGATATGCCTTGAGGTGACTTAAACAAGCTTGTTAACATGCCATGCCAATGTTGCTGTTTTATACTTAGCGAAAAAACTGCTAAGTCTGGAATCTGTTTAACCTGATGCCATGTTTGCTTGATGCCCCACTCAAATCCATGCTTGTTTTGGAGTGGCCAATGATCATGTCTTGTTGTCCATGTTATCCTCTATCCATGCATGCCCTTACTTGCTCATATGGCATGCTGTAGCTTACTTATTTCTTGCTCACAAGTTGCTATAAATTTACCTGTCAGCCTATTTATCAGCATGATCAATTTGGTGAAGCTTGTTGTTATTGATCCATGCCTCCTATGGGGTTTCTCCAATGGAGTTGTTTGATGTATAATATGTCTACTACATGTCCATGATCTTTTTATGCTTAGTATAGTTGATATGCTTGTTGTTTTGTGCCTCTGAAGGCATCAACTTGATGATGTTTTTGCCTTCCCAGATTTTGACAAAGTCTAGATAAATTTATTGCAAATTGCCATGCTTGGTTAATTGTGTTCCAGTAGGTTTTTCGGTGTGTTCTAAGTTCATGCTTGTTAAGCATCATGTCTACTCCACATCCATGCCTCTTGTTATCATGTTTGAGTGCTGTAGCATATATATACCTTGCTCCAAAGTTGCTATGTGGCTGTTAACTTCAGTTTTGCATTGTAACTTGTTTTGCTCACAACTTCTAGCCCGTTGCTCCGTTTTGAGTGTGCCCTATATGAAACTTGTGTGATTTTGCATGTAGAAGCATAATATAATGTTGTTTACATATTTGGAGTGTGTTTGCTTGATGTTTGGGTGCATCTTGCACCGTTGCCATGCTTGACTTGTTTTGCTCATATCTTCTAGGCCGTAGCTCCGAATTAAACAAACTTTATATGAAACTTGACTAGAATTTTGTGTAGATCATCATGGTGCATGTTAACTTGCTGTTTAACAACTTTAACATAAGGTTTGTTCAGATCTGGACTAATTTCGAAACGTGCATATGAGGACTTACCGGAATGTTATATGTTGTTTCCGGCCACATTTAAACTTGTTGTTTTGTGTTGTTCTTGTGTGCTTCATCCCTTGCCATGTTTTGCATCATATATACTTGTCTTGCATCATACTTGGTTGATCATCTTGTCATGTTTTTGAGTGGAGTGTTTACCGTGTTGTGTGCTTTCTGCTCGTTAGTGCTTTTTTTGTTGCGATCGTGAGGATTCGTTCGACTACACGTGGTTCATCTTCGAGGCTTCTTCTTCGTCTTCTTCATGGATCCGTTCTTCTTCCTTGCGGGATCTCAGGCAAGATGACCATCACCTTGGATACCTTTACTATCATTGCCATACTTAGTTGTCTCGATGCTATCGTTATATGTCGCGCTACCCATCATTATTGTCAGCCCATCTCCTTGTTGCCATGAAACCTCTAACCTTTGACACCTTCCTAGCAAACCGTTGTTTGGCTATATTACCCGCTTGCTCAGCCCCTCTTATAGCGTTGTTAGTTGCAGGTGAAGATGAAGGTTGATCCATGTCGGATCTTGTTGTTGGAATATCACAATATCTATTATTATTAACACACCTATATACTTGGCAATGGGTGGAAGGCTTGGCCTTTTGCTTGGTGTTTTGTTCCACTCATGCCGCCTTAGGAGCCGATAAACCGGCGTTATGTTCCTTGATTTTGCGTTCCTTACACGATTGGGTATATGGGGACCCCTTGACAGTTCGTCTTTGAATAAAACTCCTCCAGCAAGGCCCAACATTGGTTTTAATTTGCCTTATAATAACAAATTAATTAATTAATTAAATTGCATAGGGGGTCGCGTCCCCGACGATTCTTTCTACATAGCAGGGGGCCCAGTGCTGATGGTGTTGGTCCCAAATAGAGTCGTTTGCGGTGCCCCCCTTGGAAACTTGGGGTTTGGTTGCTGTACGCTGTGCTCATCCGGACGTGGCCTGGGACGAGATACGTGCGGCTACTATCAGGGTGTTGGCACGCTGGGAGGTCTTGCTGGACTTGTTTTACCATTGTCAAAATGTCTTGTGCACCGAGATTTCGAGCCTGATCGGATTGTCCCTAAGATAAGGGGTAATATTATTATGATCTCTGCTGATCGTGAGAGCTTGTGATGGGCTAAGTTGGGACACCCCTGCAGGGTTATGGTCTTTCAAAAGCCGTGCACGCGGTTATGTGGCAGAATGGAATTTGTTAATGTCCGGTTGTAGAAAACTTGACAGAGGATCCGAAGTAAAACACACAACTGTGTGAGTAACCGTGACTGTCTCTTTTCACTTTGAGAAGAGAACACGGTGGGGTTATGTTTGACTCGTAGGTAGTTCAGGATCTTTAGCGATCACTACTAGTTGCGACCGTTTGCGTAGATGCTCATCTTATTCTTGTACTCGTAAGTTAGCCACCATACTTTTGCTTAGCCGCTGCTGCAACCTCACCACTTAACCTCTTCCTACCCATTTAAGCTTTGCTAGTCTTGTTACCCATGGTTATGGGATTGCTGAGTCCTCGTGGCTCACAGATACTACAACAACAGTTGCAGGTGCAGGTTTCCGATGACTTGACGTGAGAGCGATGTTCTTGTGTTGGAGTTCTTTCTTCTTCTGCTTCTTCAGTCTTGGTTAGGTTCCCGGTCGGCAGCCTGGGATAGCAGATGGATGTCATTGTGCTTTTCATGTTTGCATCCGTAGTCGGATGCCTTGTATTGATGTTGTTGTATTCATGTGACTTGTATGTATTCTTGTATCCCCCATGTATGTATGTGATAGTACGATGTAATGATATCCATCTTGCTAAGCGCCCGAAATGCGGTTGTGCCCCAATCACGTAAGTGTCACGTGATCGGGATAGAATCGCATCTTGGGCCTGACAAGTTGGTATCAGAGCCTCGACTGACTATAGGAGCCCCCTTGATTGATCATAGCTTGGCCGTTGTCGAGTCTAGCGGAAAACTTTTTCGGAGTCTAGTTATATCGGAGAGTAGGATTCTTTTTACTCCTCAGCCCTTCGTTGCTCTGGAGAGGAATCTTGACGTAGATGTTTTGAATTACTCCTCTTCCCCTTCAATTTTTTTTAGGATCACGTGGTTAGTTTTCGTTTGTTGCATTGTTAGTTCTTGTCATCTGGTGCATCTCTCGTCAAGTGGATTCGACCCTCTTCTTCTTGCAAGTTCAACCCTCAGTTTTTTCAACCGACGGTGTTTTCCCCGTCCGAAGTGGACTTTCTTTTTCCACCCGCCCACCCTTTTTTTCTCGGAGCCGGAGTCCTTAATCGAGTATCCATCCTACTCGTGTGCAGTCTTTGCTTTCTTTCATCAATTATTCCAACTGGTGAATTCTCCTCTCGTTCGTCATTCTTCATCTCTTTTCTTTCCGGTGGATCCAATTCAGTTTGTTTTCGGTGTTGATCTTATTCTTTTCCCTCGGCTAAATTGTTTCCCCTTGCTCGTTCATCTCTCGCCATTCAATTATTCCGGAGTTCCGAAGTCATCTCAGGAGATTCATCTGTGTTCTAGTTAATTCGAGGTTGTCACCTCATTCGAGTCTTTCAAACGTTCTGATGCATCATTCCAACGGTGTTTTCACTTCGGTGGGCTCATAACCCACAGGTTTATTCCCAGGATCTTACCTGACTCTTTTATTTTCCCGGAGTATTCTAAAATTCTTTTCAAGTGTGAAGTAAGTATGGATTCCATCAGTCATATGCCTTCTCCAAGATCGCTTTCAATTATTTTCATGGTTGATTCAACCTTCCTCTTTTCTTTTCCGGAGTATCTCAATAATTTTGGTGGTGTTCCTCGTCGTCATTTGAAGATCGAAGAAGTTTTTCCTCTAAATCTTGCCCGTTCTCTCGGAGATTCGTGCTTCTAGCTTAATGCTATTCTCTCGAATTATTCCGTTTGCCATAAATTCTTTCTTCACCCATCTGGAGCTATTCATGAATTCTTTTCTTTTTGTGTTCCTTCGAAGGCCATCATTTCAAAAGATTTCTTCGTTCTTAGTTTTCAACTTCGCCCTACAAATATTCATCATTGATGCCCTTCGTTCGTCTCACATTCGTCAGGTGCTTCGTTCAAACATTCTTTAATCCGCTCGCGATCTCTTCGTTCTCGTTATTCAAATTCCCCAAGTGCTTATTCTTGCCGGCGATTCATTCTCTTGTTTTCACTCAATTCCAATTCTTTACGGTGGTCATTCTCTTGCATCATTCGATTTTATTCTTCCCGGTGGTTCATTTCTTTTCTTCACTCGGCTTAATTCTTTATGGTGGTTCTCTCAAGAGTTTTTTTCCAGTGCTATCATATCAATCCATTCTTTTATTCCAATCCTACCTGTGTTTCATGAAGATTCTCGCAAGTTCATGATATATCCCTCTTTAATCATTACATCGAGAATAAGTGATATGCAAATCCATTGTTTCTCATCAATTTATCTGGTGAAGAGGAAGCGTAACATAATTCTTATTCTTTTTCTTCAAGTCGATTTAATCCCTTCCTTCGGAATTTGTTCTTGACGAATAAATTCCAATCCCAAGTGTTTTATTCTTTTCTTCCCAGAGTTCATAGTTTCTCGGCCTTCTCATGGGAACCCTGTCTAAATCATCGCAAGGCTTTAATCTTATTCTTTTCGTCTGTCATTTCTATATCATCATCCTTTCGTTACCGGAGTTCCTCATGGTGGTTCTTCATCATTTAATTCATTCTTCTAGTGTTCATCAAATTCTTTTGGTTCAAGCTCAAGCATTCTTATTCTTGCCTCTCGAGTGCAAATAAATTCTCTGTATTCTTTTGAAATGGATTTTTGCATTCTTTCTTCATTCTCATCTATTCAATCTGTTGGTTGCGGTATAATTCACCTCAAGTTTCGGGATGATTTCAATAAGTCCACAACAAGCTCTTTATTTTGTTGTTGATTTTCTCAACAACTCCGTTCAAGTCTTTCTTTGAGGATGCTCTTTTAAATTCATTCGTGGTGTAAGTTGTTCTTCTCTTATCCGTTCGTTTTCATTCCACTCTTTAATCCAGAGGCATTGTGTTGTTCCTTTTGTCAAGTATTATCCCAACTTCTTAAGTTCATGTCCTATTCCATTCATGTTTAACCGGTGTGCTATTTCTTTCAGTTTCAGCCGGAGTGCTTCCCGAATTCTTTTGTGGAGATTCCTTTCTATCTCTTATTAACCGGAGTGGTTTCGAATTCATTATTGTCCCGTCAACTCTTGCTTCGTTTCCTTCAACCTTTTCGTTCTCGTTGTATTCCTTATTCCTCTTGTCTAACGAAGTGTTTGCAACTTCGTTCTTCTCTATCGTGTTCATTCTTTCAAGTTGTTCAACCCCTCGAGGTTCCTTGGCTTCACTCTTTGTCCTCGGAGAACTTTGTTCTTCCTTTTTATCTTCCGTCTCCTTCCTAAGATCTCGGGACGAGATCTCTTGTTAGTAGGGGAGTGTTGTGACACCCCGAGACTGGTGCGCCAGGTGTCAGCCAGTTATTCGTCGTCGTTGCCATGTCATCTGCTTGAGTGTTGCATCTTGCCATGTCATCATGTGTGTTGCATCAGCATGTTTTCAAAACTTGCATCCGGCCGAACCCCCTCGTCCTTTCCGTTGTCCGTTCTGAACCCAGACACACTTGCACGTGCCCGCGGCACCTCCGAATATTTATTTTATGAGTGGCCGGAAAATGTTCTCGGAATGGGATGAAACTTGGCGTGTGGACTTATTATAGCATAAGTAGACTGCCTGTCAAGTTTTGTCACGTTCGGAGTTCGTTTGATAGCCCAACGGTTAACCATGTTAACTGCCGGAAGCCTTCTCTCTTTTGGCCCAGCACCCCTTCACCATTGCCCACTAGCCCATCCTAACCCCCTCCATGCTCTCGGTCGTTGGATCGTGATCGCGTGGCCGAAAACCGCTCCTCATTTGGAATCTCCTAGCTCCCTCTACCTATAAATATGTGCCTCTCCTTCTAATTCCGGATCAAACCCTAGCTTCTTCCTCCTCCACGCCGCCGGACATGTCCGCTCGCCGCCGGACATGTCCGCTCGCCGCCGGACATGTCCGCTCGCCGCCGGACATGTCCGCCCCGCCGTCCACGTCGCCCGACCAATCCTGAGCCGCCACCTCACCCGCGCTGCCTTCCTCCACCACTCACACACCGCCACGTGTCCCGCCGCCTATCTCCACCGCGCCCACATCCCCGCGGCCCTACGGGCCCGTGCCAGGCCCGCCCGGCCGGATCTGAGCCCGGCCGAAGCCAGCGCGCAGCGCGCAGCCGCCGCCCGAGCACCCCGTGCCCCGCTCCTCCTCCTGTTCTGCGTCGACCCCCCGTGCTCGATTCCTCCCTGTCCCCGGAGCTCGTCCGTCGCTTGGAGCTCCCGTCGCCGCCCCGAGCCTCCGTCCAGATCCGGGCGGGGAGCCCCGGATCCGACTCCCCCCGCGCCAGATCCCGCCGATGGCGCCCCATTCCCGCGCCCTAGGGACCTCATCGCCGGCATCCTGCCCCAACGCCGCCGGCGGCCAGGTCCAGTGTCGGCCACGTCCTGTCAGGCGGACGAAGAGTCCCCTGCCTCGCTCGCCTTTGCGCGTGGGCCGACCGGCCACGCGAGGCCCAGCTCTGCGCGACTGGATGCATGGGCCGAAGCCCCCAAGGCCCAATGGGTGGGCCTGCTGCTGCTTCCTGGACCTCGGCCTGCTCTGGTGAGGCCCATCGCCCTGCCCGCGGCCCAGCTCCCTCAGCCGCTCCAGCACGGCCCAACACGGCCGACCTTCCTCTGCTCTCGTGGGCCTCGGCCTGTTTTGGTGAGCCCAACATCCCACCTCTCTTTCCCCTATCCGTCGCTCTGAGCGTGGGATACTATATTGCGCCCGTCTGCGGTTTTTTTTATATACACAGATTTTGACTAAGTCACAAAATTGCATAATTTGTTGCATGCTTTGCATGGCTGTAACTTTTTGTGTGTATGTCCAAATGATGCAAATAATATGTCAAAATGATCGTTGTGATATGTTCTGCATTTTGTTCCATTGTGGCATGCTTGTTTGAGTTCATCTTGATATCCTAATCCTCGTTGCAAGACTGCTACTTGTTTAAAACTATTGGTAACTGTAAATTTGTTGCATGCTTGTGGTGATGATAACTTTGTGCATGTTTATCCAAATGGAGCATATGATATGTCAAAATGTTCATTGTGAAGTGCTCTACTTATTGGTTGCTGTAGCATTCATGTTAGGTGACATATTGCAATGTTAATCTCTGTTGCAAAAGTGCATGTGGCTGTTAAGTGCTGAAACTTATTATGAGATGCTGATTACACTTGCTCTTTGCTATTGGTGTGTTTGTATTCATGCCACATGTCTATATGTTTTAGAAGCACAATCATATGGTCTTTGCTGTGGTGCAATCCACTTTCCATGATATGCCTTGAGGTGACTTAAACAAGCTTGTAAACATGCCATGCCAATTTTGCTGTTTTATACTTAGTGAAAAAACTGCTAAGTCTGGAATCTATTTAACCTGATGCCATGTTTGCTTGATGCTCCACTCAAATCCATGCTTGTTTTGGAGTGGACAATGATCATGTCTTGTTGTCCATGTTATCCTCTATCCATCCATGCCCTTACTTGCTCATATGGCCTACTGTAGCTTATTTATATCTTGCTCACAAGTTGCTATAAATTTACCTGTCAGCCTGTTTATCAGCATGATCAATTTGGTGAAGCTTGTTGTTATTGATCCATGCCTCCTATGGAGTTTCTCCAATGGAGTTTTTTGATGTATAATATGTCTACTACATGTCCATGATCTTTGTATGCTTAGTAGAGTTGATATGCTTGTTGTTTTGTGCCTCTGAAGGCAGCATCGGGATGATGTTTTTGCCTTCCCAGATTTTGACAAAGTCTAGATAAATTTATTGCAACTTGCCATGCTTGGTTAATTGTGTTCCAGTAGGTTTTTCGGTGTGTTCTAAGTTCATGCTTGTTAAGCATCATGTCTACTCCACATCCATGCCTCTTGTTATCATGTTTGAGTGCTGTAGCATATATATACCTTGCTCCAAAGTTGCTATGTGGCTGTTAACTTCAGTTTTGCATTGTAACTTGTTTTGCTCACAACTTCTAGCTCGTTGCTCCGTTTTGAGTGTGCCCGATATGAAACTTGTGTGATTTTGCATGTAGAAGCATAATATCACGTTGTTTACATATTTGGAGTGTGTTTGCTTGATGTTTGGGTGCATCTTGCACCGTTGCCATGCTTGACTTGTTTTGCTCATATCTTCTAGGCCGTAGCTCCGAATTAAACAAACTTTATATGAAACTTGACTAGAATTTTGTGTAGATCATCATGGTACATGTTAACTTGCTGTTTAACAACTTTAACGTAAGGTTTGTTCAGATCTGGACTAATTTCGAAACGTGCATATGAGGACTTACCGGAATGTTATATGTTGTTTCCGGCCACATTTATACTTTTTGTTTTGTGTTGTTCTTGTGTGCTTCATCCCTTGCCATGTTTTGCATCATATAGACTTGTCTTGTATCATACTTGGTTGAGCATCTTGTCATGTTTTTTAGTGGAGTGTTTACCGTGTTGTGTGCTTTCTGCTCGTTAGTGCTTTTTCTGTTGCGATCGTGAGGATTCGTTCGACTACACGTGGTTCATCTTCGAGGCTTCTTCTTCGTCTTCTTCATGGATCCGTTCTTCTTCCTTGTGGGATCTCAGGCAAGATGACCATCACCTTGGATACCTTTACTATCATTGCCATGCTTAGTTGTCTCGATGCTATCGTTATATGTCGCGCTACCCATCATTATTGTCAACCCCTCTCCTTATTGCCATGAAACCTCTAACCTTTGACACCTTCCAAGCAAACCATTGTTTGGCTATGTTACCCGCTTGCTCAGCCCCTCTTATAGCGTTGTTAGTTGCAGGTGAAGATGAAGGTTGATCCATGTCGGATCTTGTTGTTGGAATATCACAATATCTATTATTATTATTATTAACACACCTATATACATGGCAATGGGTGGAAGGCTTGGCCTTTTGCTTGGTTTTTGTTCCACTCATGCCGCCTTAGGAGCCGATAAACTGGCGTTATGTTCCTTGATTTTGCGTTCCTTACACGATTGGGTATATGGGGACCCCTTGACAGTTCGTCTTTGAATAAAACTCCTCCAGCAAGGCCCAACATTGGTTTTAATTTGCCTCATAATAACAACTTAATTAATTAATTAAATTGCATAGGGGGTCCCGTCCCCGAGGATTCTTTCTACATAGCAGGGGGGCCAGTGCTGATGGTGTTGGTCCCAAATAGAGTCGTTTGCGGCGCCCCCCCTTGGAAACTTGGGGTTTGGTTGCTGTACGCTGTGCTCATCCGGATGTGGCCTGAGACGAGATACGCGCGACCACTATCAGGGTGTCGGCACGACGGGAGGTCTTGCTGGACTTGTTTTACCATTGTCAAAATGTCTTGTGCACCGGGATTCTGAGCCTGATCGGATTGTCCCTAAGATAAGGGGTAATATTATTATTATCTCTGCTGATCATGAGAGCTTGTGATGGGCTAAGTTGGGACACCCCTGCAGGGTTATGATCTTTCGAAAGCCGTGCCCGCGGTTATGTGGCAGATTGGAATTTGTTAATGTCCGGTTGTGAAAACTTGACAGAGGATCCGAAGTAAAACACACAACTGTGTGAGTAACCGTGACTGTCTCTTTTCACTTTGAGAAGAGAACACGGTGGGGTTATGTTTGACTCGTAGGTAGTTCATGATCTTTAGCGATCACTACTAGTTGCGACCGTTTCCGTAGATGCTCATCTTATTCTTGTACTCGTAAGTTAGCCACCATACTTTTGCTTAGCCGCTGCTGCAACCTCACCACTTAACCTCTTCCTACCCATTTAAGCTTTGCTAGTCTTGTTACCCATGGTTATGGGATTGCTGAGTCCTCGTGGCTCACGGATACTACAACAGTAGTTGCAGGTGCAGGTTTCCGATGACTTGACGTGAGAGCGATGTTCTTGTGTTGGAATTCTTTCTTCTTCTGCTTCTTCAGTCTTGGGTTAGGTTCCAGGTCGGCAGCCTGGGATAGCAGATGGATGTCATTGTGCTTTTCATGTTTGCATCCGTAGTCGGATGCCTTGTATTGATGTTGTTGTATTCATGTGACTTGTATGTATTATTGTATCCCCCATGTATGTATGTGATTGTACGATGTAATGATATCCATCTTGCTAAGCGCCCGAAATGCGGTTGTGCCCCAATCACGTAAGTGTCACGTGATCGGGACAGAATCGCATCTTGGGCCTGACAGGCTCGCCCGCCACCTTGGCCAAGAAAAGCCGAAATCCATGGCAGCCCTCACGCCACTTATGACCCGCTTTTGCGCGGGTGAGGATAGCTGGCTGGCTCGTAGCAAAAACACAGCCAGCGAGGCAGGCCGGCCAAAAACAACAACGGCAAGCTCCGGCGCAATAGACACAAACGCCGAAGCAATGGCGATAACACCGATGACACTACAGTTAACACCGGATTCAGCGGCTCCAAGTCCGGTCAGCAGAAGAAGCCCTACAAAAGGAACGGCGAGGGGCCATCTATCTTGGACCGCATACTCGACTGTCTGTGCTAGATACATGGCACCCCAGACAAACAAGCTAACCATACCAACAGAGATTGTTGGGTTTTCAAACAAGCCGGCAAGTTAAATGCCGAGAACAAGGAAAAGGGATCACAAAGTGTGGACGATGATGAAGAGTCCTGGAAGCCGAACACTGGGGGGCAGAAAAAATTCCCCCCTCAAGTCAAAACGGTGAACATGATATATGCTACACACATCCCCAAAAGGGAGCACAAGCGCGCACTCAGGGACGCCTAGGCGGTAGAGGCAGTCGCCCCAAAATTTAACCCGTGGTCGTCATTCCCGATCACCTTCGATCGTCGAGATCATCCAACTAGTATCCGCTATGGTGGTTCAGCCGCACTGGTTCTCGACCCAATCATCGACGAATTTCACCTAACACGAGTCCTAATGGACGGAGGCAACAATCTCAACCTACTCTATCAGGATAAAGTGCGCAAGATGGGTATTAATCCTTCATGAATCAAACCCACGAAGACTACCTTTAAAGGAGTCATACCAGGCGTAGAAGCCCGTTGTATGGGCTCAATCACGCTGGAAGTAGTCTTCGGTTCCCCGGACAACTTCCGAAGGGAAGAGCTACTCTTCGATATTGCCCCCTTCCGCAGCAGCTACTATGCACTGCTCGGACGAACCTTGTTTGCAAGATTCAACGCGGTACCACACTATGCTTATCTCGAGCTCAAGATGCCCTGTCCACGCGGCGTCATAATAGTCAATGGAAACACAGAACGCTCCCTTCGTACAGAGGATCACACATCCGCTCTGGCAGCAGAGGTACGGAGCGGCCTTCTCAAGCAGAACCATAATCCGGTTGTCGAGCCCCTGGACATCATCAAAAGGGTTCGGACTACACTGCAACAGGATAGCCCGGCTTGTCAAGAGCTCGATTAGCAATTCAGCCTCCGTCCCAGCCCCGATGAGGTAGTGGCATTCGTACCACGCGTACATAATTACGCACGCAAAATTCCATGGGCACCGATGGAGGCACAGCCAGCTTGTGATCCACAGTTCGGCTAGACCAATCACGGACTCACATACACCTTCACTATTTCCTCTTCCCTTCTCAGGTTTTACACAGGCCTCCTCCAAGGGCCTGATTGCTGGTCCTGTCCAAGGATAAGTACACTAGAACGGCATGAAGCACATGCGTACAGGAGACGCCCTAGAGTTCAATTTAACAATTACTCTACCAGTTTTCAGGACTCACACCCAGCTTGCCTTCGGTGGCGGCATGTTAAATAGCCGGTTGTTTATCGCACTATTTGTATCGATGCGCTTTAACGTATCCAACCAATTATAAGGGAAATAGTTCATGGCCCAGGTTCAAGGGCCACAAATATTACCTCTGCTCTTTTTCTGTTTTCCTTTGCCATTAATTACTGATATATTCTAGCACCCGTACACTTCGGTACGTTTCATATTTGCCACGGGCTCCTCACCGGCCCATAATACGACAACAAAGTCCGAACACTTCTTATAGATAAGTTCGGCACCCCGAATTTAGCATTATATGCATTGGCCCCGAATCATGTCTTTGGTCAATAGTTGGGTTGCCCGGCTCCTGTGCTTGCTACCCTACGTTCCGCTACATCGGCTAGGGTAGTAAAGGAAGAACTACTGCGATTGTGCCCTGGTTTACCCGGATGAGCACCTCAGTAGAGAAAACCGAAAACTGACTGTCATGATGCGGTGAGAGCCGGTCAGCTATTCGAGAGGTTGAAAATCGATGGAGATTTTTTCCGCATTACGCGAAGGATTGGTACTTCCCGATCAGACGCTAACGGCACTCTGGTTCGTATACCAGGGGCTGCGCCTATGTTTTATTATAAAACTTCTATGGCTAAGTGAGGGTGTTTAAGCCGCATAGTCTGATTGCCTGGTTCGTTGCGCTAAACAACTCCTTCAAGGACCATATAATCGGATAAAGATTGTTTAGATCCCATCCCAAACACCTCTGTACTACCTACGTGAGGGCATAAGCCGACGGCTGGCCAACCCTCAGATTCCATACAACACGGCCGCACAGGAGGAAGCAAATAAAACATAACAAACATTATATTACAAACTCGTTTTGTTTTCATACAAGGCAAAGGACAAAAATGAATGTATTCATTCGAAAATAATGTCCTGCCCGCACTGCGCTGCTGCAAGTCAAGACCCTTCTAGAACATCCGCGAAATATCTCGTGGGCGTGCAGTGCTCCTTGCCCTCTGGCGGCCCCCTGGCCACTTCGACGGCGTCCAGCTTCTCCCACCACATCTTACAACGGGCGAAGGCCATACGGGCACCTTCAACGCAGACCGATCGCTTGACGATGTCTAGCCGCGGACATGCTTCCACCACCCGCTTCACGCAGCCAAAGTAACTGCTGGGTATAGCCTTGGCTGGCCACAGCCGGATTATTAAATCCTTCATGGCCAGTTCGGCCACCCTGTGCAGCTCGAGCAACTACTTCAGTTGATCGACAAAGGGCACCAGATTTTCGGGCATAGCATACTGCGACTAGAACAGCTTCTCCATGGAATTCCTTTCTCTGGCTCGAAAAAACTCCGTGGCATCGGACACGCTGCGGGGTAGATCCGCTAAAGCCCTTGGGCAACTCCGAATCCGGGTTAGTAAAATGTACTTCCTCTCCGCATACTTGCTTTGCATGTTAAAAGCCTTACCTGCTGCAATCTTCTTGGCCTCCTGCATCTCCTGGAGAGCTTCCTGCGCTTCATTCCATGCGGTCTTCGCACTCTGGCGAGCCTTGGTAAGTTCGGTCTCTTGAGCCGACGCCTCGCGCTCCAAGGCTTCACATTTCTTCACCGCGTCGTGGAGCTCCTGCTGGACCTCGCTGACCCGGGCCTTGAGCTTCTTACGGGCGGCTTGTTGCTGGACATGCTTTCCCTCGGCTTCGGCCAGGGCATTGTTTAGGGCCTCGACCTCGGTCGTCGCTTCTACACATATTATGACAATCCGTTCAATACTCACCGCTTATTCTTTCCGAATACATAGCAAGTTGTCCCTCACCTTGCTTCTCCTGGAGCTGAATCTTCACCTTGCCGAGCTCGTTCTCGGCCCGCTCAAACCTCTGCTTCAGTTCAGAGACTTCTGCAGCATGCGAGGTCGCGGCCAACAGGGACGCCTGCTCATTCATACATATCAAGTTAGTGTCCTACAAAGGGTTGATCCTCTGTCCGACTTCTCTTTCCGAACACCGGACAATGTCTCAGGGGCTACTGTCAGCATGGGGTGTTCTCTTTTTACGGGACTTACCTCAAAACCTGTCAACAGATTGTTGCAGGCCTCGTTCAGTCTGCTCTTGACAGACTGAACCTTCTCGATCACCGTACCCATAAGGACACGGTGCTCGTCCGCAACGGAGGCACTTTGTAGCGCCTCCATCAGGTTATCCGGTGCCCCTGGTTGGACAGGGGCCGTTGGTGGAATTGGCGCACCCCCCTTCGAAGGAAGGCGCTCGCCGGATTCCGGGGCCGCATCGGTTCTCGGAATCGTATTCGGCTGAGGGTCGAACTGAATACGTCCCTCCTCGCTCGTCTCCCGGGGGATCGGCTCCCCCATGTGTCCGGCATCGGAGGTCTTGCCTCAGGGCGCCTCCTGGACAGCATCATGGGTCCCTCCGCGGCTCGGAGCGGTCCTCCGGGACAGTACTTCGGTGTCCTCCTTGGCCTCAGGGGAATAAGCGGGCGGCGGCGACATGCTGGCCACTTTCGTCGGATCCAACGAACTTCCAGATGAGGATCGCTGGATGCTTCCACGAGCCGGACTGCAATAGCACAATTAACCACGTCAAAACAACAAAAAGGAGAAGCCGGGAACACTTGCATACGTGAGTCATAGTGCTTACGATGCGGCCCGAGGCTTAGTGCGGAGGCGTCGCTCCGGGCTGCTGTCAACGTCCCACGCGGTGTTGATCGCAAGGGCGCCCTTCCCCTTCTTGGGCGTTCCTGCCTCCAGATTCGTGGAGCCCCCCTTTTTCTTCTTCCCCTCCTCAGGGGGAGGGTTCTTCTCCTCCTCTTCCTCGTTATCGTCCTTAGGGATGGAGGAATGGGCTTCTTCGTCTTCGGACGTCTCGTCCGAAACACCCTTACGACGGGGGCCACTTCTGCCCCCCTTGGCCTTCTTCGTGGCCTTCTTCTCCGTCGCCTTATATGGTGCCGACACCAGCATCTTTGCCAGACGCGGGATGACCAGTTCTTCACGCAGCGGAGCCGGACACTGGATCCGCTTCGCCCTCTCCGTCCAATCATGAAAAATAAAATGATAAAAGCTTACACATCATCCTCAAAACAAACAAGTAGGGGATACATTAAAAATAACATACCTCGCTGGCGAGGTGTTTAATGTCGTGGCCCTGGTCTGAATCTGTGGCCGGCGGTTTCCCATTGCCCTTGAAGAGCAACCTCCAGGCACCTTCGTGAGTGGTTTCAAAGAGCCTCACCAGGGTTTGGTGCTTCTTCGGATTGAACTCCCATAGAGGGCGACTTCTGCGCTGGCACGGGAGGATCTGGCGAACCAGCATCACCTGAATTACATCGACAAGCTTGACGTTCTTGGTTATCATGCTTTGAACGCGCGTCTACAGCGCAATCATCTCATCGGGCGAACACCATTTCGGACTCTTCTCGACCCAGGAGGTGAGTCGCATGGGAGCGCCGGAGCGGAATTCGGCAGCCGTGGCCCAGGTGGCGCCGCGGGGTTCCGTGATGTAGAACCATTGTTTCTGCCACTCCTTTACTGTCTCCACAAAAGGGCCTTTCGGCCAGGAGACGTTGGACAACTTACTCACCATGGCTCCTCCGCACTCCGCGTGCTGGCCATCCACCACCTTTGGCTTCACGTTGAAGACTTTGAGCCATAGCCCGAAGTGGGGTCGGATGCGGAGGAAGGCCTCACACACGACGATAAATGCCGAGATGTTGAGGAAATAATTTGGGGACAGTTCGTGGAAAACTATCCCGTAATAATACATCATCCCGCGGACGAAAGGGTGGAGTGGAAACCCTAGTCCGCGAAAGAAATGATAGATTAATACCACACTCTCGTTGGGCTCCGGTATAGGGATGACTTGTCCCTCGGCCGGCAGACAGTGGGCAATTTCCTTCGCCAAATATCCGGCCGCCCGAAGCTCAGTAATATCCTCCTCCTTGACGGAGGAGACCATCCACTTGCCCTGACCTCCAGATCCGGACATGGTTGAGTGCTAGATCGAGTGGAAAGGAGATGAGAACTTGGGCGCTGGAGCTCGAGATTGGAAGGGCAGAGATAGAGAGAAGGCATGGGAGAGGAAGATGGAGTCCTTATTCCCTTATAAAGGCAGTAAATATTGAACGCCTCCCCACTCGCCTCAGATTTCGCCTATTCCCAAGGCATGTGTAAACGGCACGGTTGGGTTAGCCATGCCCGCATTGATGAGAATCCCACGATAAGGGGACATGATCTATGCTTCGACAAGACGTTCCAATAACAACCGCGTCTCGAGACATGGAGCGTCGGGCACAAAGCGTCCCAGAATTATGACCGGTCGGACGTGATGTCATGCTACAAAAATATGTCAGCGGATTATACTCGTGTAAAATTATATTCTCTGTGTGGTTGTGTATGGCGTGTACGACATGTTTGGATACTATCATCATATCCGAAGACTATCCTGGAGTTTGGGAAGAAGGGAACCCGCCTTGCAATGCCGAAGACAATATGCACGCCGTACTCCTCGTCATTGAAGCCAGGTTCAGGGGCTACTGAGGGAGTCCCGGATTAAGGGGTCCTCGGGCGTCTGGCCTGTTATCCATGGGCCAACCTGATGGGCTGTGAAGACATGAAGGCCGAAGACCGTACCGTGTCCGGATGGGATTCTTCTTGGCATGGAAGGCAAGCTTGGCGACCAACTATGAAGATTCCTTCTTATGTAACCGACTCTATGTAACCCTAAATCCCCCCAGTGTATATATAAACCGGAGGGTGTAGTCCGGAAAGGATAGACTCATTACCATAGTCATACAAGCTAGGCTTCTAGGGTTTAGACATTATGATCTCGTGGTAGATCAACTCTTGTAATACTCATATTCATCAAGATCAATCAAGCAAGAAGTAGGGTATTACCTCCATAGAGAGGGCCCGAACCTGGGTAAACATCGTGTCCCCAGTCTCCTGTAACCATCGACCTTAGACGCATAGTTCGGGACCCCCTACTCGAGATCCATCGGTTTTCACACCAACACCCTCCACGGGGTCCTGTTCATCCACCCCCAACCGGCTCGGGTGTGTGGCGGCCTCCTCTCGATCGGGGTCCTGTTCATCCAGCGGCAACGGCCTCTACTACCACATGGTCCTATTCATCCAAACCCCACCGGGAACTGTTCATCCAACTCCCAACAACGGTCATTGTTCATCAAGAGGCAATAGCAGGGTTCGATCGGCTTTAGTTAGCAGCAGTAGTGAAGGAATCGGCCGGGTTTAGTTAGCAGCCAGCAGGGATCGATCGGTCGGGTTTAGTAACTTGGCTAGTGCAATTGCTCGGGTTCAGTAAGTGAATGCCTCGCTCGGGTTCAGTTAGAGCCCAACGGCTCGCACATACACACGACGTGTACGACAGAAATGCGCAAACCTATGTGCATCGCTCCGCCCCGATCACCCACTGTAACCGGGAACTCCCCAAAATTTTCCTCGCCCTCGCTTCTACCATAATTTTTTTTCATCATGAATGGCCCAAAGAATGTCATGCAGGTGCATCCCCGGCCGACCCAGGATGAAAAGCTCATTTTCTGTCATAGAAGTAGGAGCCCACCACATCAATGATGATACATGTTTTTGTCACAATTATCGTCATAGAGGTGTCATAAGCATGACAGGAAAAAAATTCGTTCAGGCCAAAATGTCACG
Organism: Secale cereale; assembly: GCA_902687465.1. Taxonomy (NCBI): domain Eukaryota; kingdom Viridiplantae; phylum Streptophyta; class Magnoliopsida; order Poales; family Poaceae; genus Secale; species Secale cereale. The sequence goes on along the minus strand of LR738711.1, from coordinate 690,168,929 downwards.
GATGTGTCTTTTTTTGTAGTGCATCTCCTTGCAATTTACATTATTTTCCATTTGCCTTTCGTTTTCCTCTCCCCCGCTTCTAAAACCTTTTTCTTACAAAAAACACAAAAATATTTACCTTTTATTTTATTTTATCCCGTTTGCTGTTTTCTTGCCGGATCTCTTGTTTGCTTGTGTTCTTGCTTGCATAGTCATGATGACTCATGAAAACACTAAGTTGTGTGATTTTTCCTGTACTAATAACTATGATTTTATTAGTACTCCGATTTCTCCTTTCGCTACTAATGCGAAAGTTTATGATATTAATGCCACTTTGTTGAATCTTGTTATGAAAGAGGAATTTTTCAGTACTCCTAATGAGAATACCGAGTCCCATCTAAACACTTTCATAGAATTGTGTGATGTGAAAAAGAAAAAATATGTGGAAAATGATTTTGTGAACTTGAAATTATTTCCGTTCTCTTTGCGTGATCGTGCTAAAATTTGGTTTTCTTCTTTGCCACGAAGTAGTATTGATTCTTGGGATAAGTCCAAAGATGCTTTTATCACGAAGTATTTTCCTCCCACAAAAATTATTTCTCTTAGAAATCAAATTATGAATTTTAAGAAACTTGAGCATGAACATGTTTCCAAATCTTGGAAAAGGATGAAATTGATGATAAGAAATTGCCCAACTCATGGTTAAAATTTGTGGATGATCAAACATTTTTTTTATGCAGGATTGAATTTGGTTCCTAGAAATCCTTTAGATTCCGCCATGGGTGGTACTTTTATGGAAATTACTTTGGGTGAAGCTACTAAATTGCTTGATAATATTATGGCTAATTATTCGCAACAACATGCCGAAAGAGCTCCTACTAGTAAAAAAAGTTAATTCTATTGAAGAAATCGGTACTTTGAGTGGTAAAGTTGATGCTCTTATGAAATTGGTTGCTAGTAAAGATGGTCCTATTGATCCTAATGATTTTCCTTTGTCTACTTTGATTGAGCAAACTAGTGATCTCGTAGATGTGAATTTTGTCTCATGAAACTTTAATAATAATGCTTATAGAGGCAATTTTAATCCTAGGCCGTTTCCTGGAAATCCTTCTAATAATTATGGAAATTCCTATGGTAATTCTAATAATAATAATAATAATAATAATAATAATAATAATAATAATAATAATAATAATAATAATATGGTGCCCTCTGATCTTGAGAATAATAATGAAGAATTTATCAATGCGCAAAAAGTTTTCAACACTACGATAGAAGGAAAGTTGAATAAGATTGATGATATGTCTAGAAGCACTGATAGAATTACGCATGATGTAGAAAATATCAAGATAATTTTTTCCACCTAAGGTTGACATTAATGAATCAATTAAAGATTTATATGTTTCAATAGATGAAAGTAAGAAAAGAACTGCTATGCTTAAAGGTAAAAAAATATATTAGAAAAGGTTTTTCTCGATTCCTCTCGTGATAATAATGATGAAGATATTAAAATGATTGGCGTTTCTTCTATTGATTCCTTGTTTAGTAATGTTAAAATTAACGATGAGGGAACTTAAGAAGAGTCAACTATATCTAGAAGGTGTTCCCATGATTTGGAGGGTGAAAATCTTGTTGAAAAAAAGTAAAAAACAAGTGGGTTTGAAGAGGTAAAAACTTTAGCTAGGGATGTTCCCACTCCTTTGAATTACAAAGACTTTAATTGTGATAGTTGATCTTTGATTGGATGTACTTCTTTGCTGCAATCTATGATAAATTCGCCCAATGCCTATGAACAAAACAAAGCTTTTACTAAACATATTGTAGAAGCGGTAATGAAATCTTTGGAAGAAAAATTGGAGTTAGAGATTTAAATTTATAGAAAAATTATATGATGAATGGGAACCTACCATTAAAATCAAGATAAAAAATTATGAGTGTTATGCTCTGTGTGATTTGGGTGCTAGTATTTCTACAATTCCAAAATCTCTTTGCGAAGTGCTTGGTCTTACCAACATGGAAGAATGTTCTCTTAATTTGCACTTAGCGGATTCTACTATTAAAAAGCCTTTGGGAAGAATTAATGATGTTCTTACAAATATAAATTATGTGTGCATAGATTTTATTGTTCGTGATATTTATTGCAATCCATCTTCTCCAATAATACTTGGTAGACCATGTTTATGTACTATAGGTGACATGATTGATATGGAAGAAGAGAATATTAAGTTTTAGTTTCACCTAAGAAAGGGTATGTACAAATTCCCTAGAACAAATATTAAGCCACCATATGAATCAATCATGAGGGCAACCTATGGATCATCCAACAAAGATGAAAAAACCTTAGATCTATGCATTATGCCTAGCCAGGGGCGCAAAACGATGGCGCTTATTGGGAGGCAACCAAATATTTATATTTTTTGCTTCTTGGTTTTCTTCCTCCTTTCCAATAAATATACAAAGATTCCTGTGATTAGATGTGTTTTTGTGATTTAAATTTGTGCTTGTGCCAAGCAAAGCCTTTGGGATGATTTGGTTGATAGTTGATTTGATTGCATTGGAAAACATAAACTTTTGCGTCCAGTAGCAGAATTCCCTGAAGTTACTGGAATGTGAAAAAAATCTGAATTTTTTACATGTTGTCAATATACAAATTGCCCACGTTGTCCTAATGTTTCAGATTTTTTTGAGTTACACAGGTATGGCCAAAATTCATATCTTTACAAATTGTTTTGTTTATGATAGATTATGTTTTCGTTGTGTTTTGTGGTTATTTTGATGAATCTTTGGATTGTTTCGAAGGGTATAAGCCATGGCAAGGTTGGAATACAGTAGATATAATGCAATAATAAAATATGAATGGGTTTGCTACAATACTTAAAGTAAATATTAGTTTTTCTATACTAACGGATCTCACGAGGTTTTGTTCATTTTGTGTGATTGAAGTTTTTAAGTTTTGTGTGAGATCACAATGGATGAAGGCATAAGGAGTGAAAAGAGCCTAAGCTTGGTGATGCCTATGGCACCCCAAGGTAATATTCAAGAAGTATCAAGCAACTAAGCTCGGGGATGCCCCAGAAGGCATCCCCTCTTTCTTCTAACAACCATCAGTAATTTCACTTGGAGCAATATTTTTATTCATCACATATCATGATTTTCGCTTGGAGCGTCTTGTATTATATGAGTCTTTGCTTGATTTTATTGTTAGTTTGTCACAATCATCCTTGCTAGACACACTTATTTGAGAGAGCCATAATTATGCTATGATTTGTTAGAATCACTCCCTATGCTTCACTTAATTTTTTTGAGAGTAATGGAATTGCTCTTGTACTTCACTTATATCTTTTTACAACGGTGGTGCTATTATTCTTGAAGAAATATGCTCTCTTGCTTCACTTACGTTATTTTGAGAGTTTGTCGAAATTTTGAGGAAATCCTATCATGCTTCACTTATATAATTTTGAGAGATGAAACTTTGTAGAAATTTGTGCTCTCGTTCTTCCCTTAAATTTGTTTGAGAGCTTGTTATTAGCAATAGCAATTTGATTTAAAATAATCTGGTCCCAAAGTGATAGATATCCAGGGAAGATAAATAGAAACTTTCATGAAGATCATTGGACACTAAACCTCATTCATTGCAATAATTTTGCGATATGAAGATAGTGATATGTGAGTAATATTGGTGAGTAATTATGCTCTAGTAAGAATATTGGTGTTAAGGTTTGTGATTACCTACGCATGCATGATGTCTAATGCACAACCTTCTTATTGTAGACTCATTGGGCCTCCAAGCGCAATGTTTTGTAGGACAGTAGCATTTTTCCCTCAAGTGGATGACCTAAGTGTCGGTGTACTAAAGTAGGGGTACCTTAGTATCCCGAACTTGTGCATGGGCAGTTGCAGCATCCCGCGGCAAGGCTTACCAGGCGACCGCCAAGACCCCTCGTGGTTCCTTTGGAGCCATTCAAGGACAAAGCATCCAAGTCCAGAAGACAAGACCCCGGCAAGAGGAGCCTGCCGGTAAGGCCACTCAAGGCACATAATCACTCAAGACACGAGACCCCGGCAAGAGGAGCTTGCTGGGAAGGCCAACCAAGGCACCTCAAGAGAACTTGCCGCGACGCGCCACGTGTCCCGGCGAGGCCCGGTGAGCGACAAGCTCCCAGGTGCGACAAGGTAGCGACCGCGGCAAGGCACTTGCCGCGGCAAGCTTCCACTCAGTACCCACGCTCCGGCGCATCCACCCACGTGTCGCCCTGGGACCCTTCCAGGCGCACGTGGCGAAAGGCTGTGCAGCCAGGGGAACACGGTGGCAAGCGGCGATGACAAGGCCACCGTCGTGGCGGACGGTGGCGCCCTGACGGTCACTTTTTGCACTGTTTGGGGCGACGGCGACGGGCATTCAATGCCCTTGTCCCCTGCCGTCAGAGTTAGGTATAGAGCACTATACAAACACTGTTCCAACTACCACTCTTTTTACATTTTTACCCCCATCTGTGTTGCCACCTGTCGGTGACCCCTTTGACCTATAAAAGGAGGCCCATGCGCAATGTAGAAGGGGTTCGGAACATCGATCATTCTCCACGCTCGGTCTAGCTAGCAGTTAGAGAGTACTGTTGCTCTCCTCGCTCCCGAGCCAAGAACTCAATAACAAACCAAAGCAGAAGTAGGGTTTTACGCATCCGTGCGGCCCAAACCTGGGTAAACTGCTCGTGTGCTCGCCTCGATCCGCTCTTTGTGCATCCTCTGCCCCCTGCCATACCGAGAAGGGGCTCCGGTCCCATAGGTGTTCGTGGGCGATCAGTTTCCCCGACATCTTTGGCGCGCCAGGTAGGGGGAGCGTCGAGGTTGTGTGAACCTGATCCGGCGTCCACGCGGGCTAGATCTTCATCAACTTCATCAATTTCATCGACTTCATCAATATGCCGCCGAAGAAGAAGGCTTTAGAGGCAGCAGGCCCGTCCGCGTCGATCCCGCCACCGCCGGAGCCAACGGCTAGTGGGGTAGACGCCGGCGGAAGGACAGACGTCGGCGAGGAAACTCACGGCGCCGCCAAGTCCAAGGACAAGACGGACGACCGGGCGCACTCCAAGGCCTCGGCGTCCATACATGCACCGCGCCCATCTCAGGAGGCGCGGGACCGGCAGCGACGTGGTACTCAAGGTACCATACGCTTGCTGGACCAAGGTCAAGCTGGCGGATCTCGGGACGCTCAAGGCCAGCATGCACATCAACATGCTGGCACGAGCAAGGCGCGGTCTCTAGGACGGGATGCTGCTCCTTCTAACGTAGTTAGGAGTCTGAGCATATCCCACTCCTCGCACCGCTCGCCACCATTACCCGCCATTCCAGCAGAAGCTCTAGCTCGAGCTCAACTGCTTCTCGACTTCCCTCCAGCGGTAGACAAGGCCGACGACTGGAGGGCCACCATCCAAAGCCTCATCGCCTTTGCCAACAGCGACACCCCGCAGCAGCCGAGCACGTCACGGCCGCGGCAAGTCAGCCAAGCGCAGGCCGATGGCGGCAAGACCGGTGGGGGTGCAACCACCGTGCACTCTCCGCCCCGGAGGCCAAAATCGCCGACTCGTCGGATCAACCTCGATGATGACTCCACTGCGTCGTCAGATCCGCGAGCTCGCCGCGATCAGCGCCAAGTTCTCGACGATCGACAACAAGAGGACGCTCGAACCCGCATCGAGCGTCGAAGAGAAGCGCGGCGTCAATCTGACTTGCGCGTTGGGCCCACTGTTGACATGCAAGCGCCAGGGGGACCAGGCGACTTGCCGTACGCGGTAGGTTGCCCTACGTTCACCCATGAGTTGCGGCAAGTCCAGTGACCCAGCATGAAGAACTTCAAGCCCGACGTACCGGAGAAGTACGACGGCAAGACACATCGACGGAGTTCCTCAGCATCTACACCATCGCGGTGCAGGCTGCCGGGGGACGAGACGAGAAGATACTCGCCAATTACTTCCCGCTGGTGCTCAAGCCAAACGTCAGATCTTGGCTCATGCACTTGCCGGAGAACTCCATTTCTTCTTGGGCCGATCTGTGCCACCAGTTTGTCGGCGCCTTCACAGGTGGCCACAAGCCCCATGGCCAGGAGAGTGACCTTCACATACTCGCCCAGAAGGAAGGAGAGCCCCTGCGTAAGTATATCCAGAGGTTCAGCCGTGTCCAGCACAACATCCCGGACGTCCACCCTGCCGCGGTTATTAGCGCGTTCCATCAGAACGTGCGTAACCGCCGGACGAGGGAGGAGATGGCGATGTGCAAGATCAGGGACGTCAGCGAGCTGTACGCCCTGGCCGACAAGTGCGCACGCGCTGAGGAGGGGAGGAAACTCCCCGGAGAGGATACAGGAGCAGGGGGGTCCGACAGCGAGGATGCCGCCCTGGCAAAGAAAAGCCGGCGGCGGGGCAACAGGAAGAAGAAGAACAAGGAAGTGCTAGTCGTTGAGCAGTCCGGCAAGGAGGCTGGCGCCAAGAAAGCCCAGGCTGGTAGCTCCGGCAAGGAGACTGCCGCATGCACCAACTGCTAGACTGTGGCAGCCGCCGACAAGCAGGACGGCTCCGACAAGCAATACTGCAAGATCCACCGCACCAAGGGCCACGATCTCCAGAATTGTAAGAAAGTCGAATACCTTGTCGAGCAGCAAAAGGCTGAGTACGAGGAACGCGACAAGGAGAAGTCCCAGGAAGGTGATGGAGGGTCCGGCAAGAAGCGGCCGTTCAACGGCCCGGGAGGACACCGCGGCAAGGCCAAGCAGCGGCAAGGAGACAGACCTCCCCGTGGCCGCGACAAGGATGAAGACGAAGACGAAGACATGGATGATGGAGAGAACAACGAGCAGGAGTTTCAAAAAGCTACAGAAGTTTTGTGCATTGACGGTGGTGCTTCTCTGCATACTTCACACCGCCAACTCAAGCAATGGGTGCGTGAAGTCAATGCGGCAGAACCACCCAACGAGTCGCGCAAACTTCTGAAGTGGTCCAGCATGCCTATCATCTTCGATATTGAGGACCACAATGATCGCACAACTGCGGTCGGGTGCTTGCCGATGTTGGTTTCACCAACCATCCGCAACCTCAAGGTCACCAAGATGTTAGTTGACGGCGGGGCCGGCTTGAATTTGATCTCCTCCACTGTGATCCAGAAACTCCAGATCCCCGACAGCGAGCTCGAAGAAACCAGCACATTCCAAGGGATCAACCCGGGAAGGAGCAAGCCGAAGGGGAAGATCACGCTGCCAGTGACATTTGGCAGAGAGCTGAACTTCAGGACTGAGAGGATCACTTTCGACGTTGCCGATATTCCATTGCCTAACAATGGAATACTTGGCCGTCTAGCACTCGCCAAGTTCATCTCAGCCTCTCACTACGCCTACAATAGGCTCAAGATGCCAGGCCCGATAAGCGTCATCTTTGTCCCTGGCGACAAGAAAGATGCCCTTATCTGCGCCGACAAGATTTACCGGGAAGCAGCAGCCGCATCAGAACGCAAAACACTTGCCGCTGAAGCTCCCGGGGGGAAGAAGAAGACCGAGTCCGGCAAGAGCTCTAGGGCCCACTCCGGCAAGCGCACCTCTTCGGAGTGCTGCGCTACCATCGAGGACGCACCATAGAGCTCCACCGACAAGTGTAAGAAGACGATGGCAGCTCCGCCAGAGACCAAGAAGGTGCCCGCCAAGGAGGACGGCACTGGTGGTACTTTCACCATCAGCGCCACGCTTGACCCCAAATAGGAAAGCGCGCTCGTTGCTTTCCTGCGGGCGAACGTCGATGTGTTTGCATGGCAACCATCTGACATCCCCGGTGTTCCCAGGATAGTGATTGAGCACAAGCTTGCCGTTTGTCCTCACGCGCGGCCCGTCAAGCAAAAAGTCAGGAAACAAGCAGTAGAGCGCCAAGAGTTCATAGCTGAAGAAATCAAGAAACTGGAAGCAGCAGGCCTTGTCAGAGGTGTACTCCACCCCACGTGGTTGGCCAATCCTGTTGTCTTGCGCAAGGCAAACGGGAAGTGGAGGCTTTGTATCGACTTCACCGATGTGAATAAAGCTTGTCCCAAAGATCCATTTCCCTTGCCGCGCATTGACCAGATTGTAGACTCCACGGCTGGATGTGAGTTGCTTTCATTTCTTGATGCATACTCAGGATATCACCAGATCTTCATGGCTGAAGAAGATGAGGAGAAGACAGCATTCATTAATCCATGTGGCACTTATTGCTTCATACGCATGCCTTTCGGATTGAAGAATGCTGGTTCAACATTTGCAAGGGTAGTCCATACAGATTTTGAGCCATAGATACACAGAAATGTAGAAGCATACATGGATGATATAGTGGTCAAGAGCAAGGACAGGGCAACTCTGATACAAGATCTAGATGAAACCTTTGCAAATCTGCGCAAGATCCAGCTCAAACTTAATCGCGAGAAGTGCGTGTTTGGAGTCCCTTCCAGCAAGCTTCTCGGGTTCTTCGTGTCTCAAAGGGGGATTGAAGCCAATCCCGACAAGATCAAGGCCATTGAGCAGGTCGAAGCACCGAAGTGCGTCAAGGATGTACGAAGACTTGCCGGCTGCGTGGCTGCTCTCAGCAGGTTTATCTCTAAGTCTGCAGAACGCGCCCTGCCGTTTTTCAAAATTTTGAAAAAGGCAGGTCCAATGAAATGGACTCCGGAAGCGGAGGCAGTGCTGCAAGACTTGAAGAGGTACCTGTCCTCCACTCCAATACTCGTCGCACCTAAGCCACAAGAAAAGTTGCTGCTGTACCTAGCGGCAACCAATCAAGTGGTTAGTGCTGCGTTAGTAGCGGAGAGGGAGGCGGATGATGAGCCAGCGGCCGCGACAAGCACATCCAGCGACAAGCAGGGGGCTTCCCCAACAAGCTCGGGTCCCGACAAGGACGGATCTGTGCAGATGCAAGAGCAGATACGGAAGAAGATGGTGCAGTGCCCAGTTTATTTTGTCAGTTCCCTCTTGCAGGGGGCTAGGTCAAGGTACTCTGGGGTGCAGAAATTGCTTTTCGGCCTTCTCATGGCCTCGAGAAAGCTGCGCCATTACTTTCAGGCACATGAGATAACGGTGGTCGCTCGCTTTCCGCTGAAGAGGATATTTCAAAATCCAGAAGCGACAGGCAGGATTGTCGAGTGGGCGCTAGAACTGTCAAGCTTTGGCCTCAAGTTTGAAAGCACTTCAACTATCCAAAGCAGAGCATTGGCAGAGTTCATAGCAGAATGGACGCCAACGCCAGACAAAGAAATCCCAGAGACGAGCATCCCCGTCAAAGAAGTGAGCAAGGAATGGATAATGTACTTTGATGGTGCCTTCTCGCTGCAAGGCACCGATGCTGGTGTGCTGCTTGTCGCACCCACCGGAGAACACCTCAAGTACGTGGTCCAGATGCACTTTCCCAAGGAGCAAGCGACAAACAATACTGCAGAGTATGAGGGTTTGCTTGCCGGTCTTAGGATCGCGGCAGACCTTGGGATTAAGAAGCTAATTGTAAGGGGTGACTCGCAGCTTGTCGTCTGCCAAGTGAACAAGAATTATCAGAGTCCGTTGATGGAAGCATACGTCGATGAGGTGAGGAAGCTTGAAGAACGCTTTGACGGCCTGTAGATGGAGCATGTTCCGAGAGCTCAGAACGGCATCGCGGATGGCCTGTCGAAGTGCGCCGCGCTAAAGTTACCTGTGGAACCAGGAATCTTTGTGCTCAAGCTAACTCAACCATCCGTAACACCGTCAACTGGACAGAGCAAGAAGAGGAAGTTGGTCTCTGGTGACTACTTTCCGGCACAACTTCCCAAAGCCGCCGCCAAGAAGGTCCCCAAGGTCAACACCAAGAGTGCTGAGGAGCAATCCGCTCCGGCAAGTCCCAGGACCTGTTCCGTTGAAGCAGAAGCTCCCGACAAGTTTTGCTCCGGCAAGCTTGCCGGGGATCGTCACGCTCCGACTGAGACACAAGTTCTCGTCGTAGAAGCGGGCGTTCCCGCAGCAGCAGATATACCTTTAGTCCTTGTTGTCGAGCCACAAGCTCCAGCATGGGCACAACAGATTGTCCGTTTCCTTCAGACAGGAGAACTTCCCGAAGAGCAAGAAGAAGCTGAAAGAGTAGCCCGGCAGTCAAGTATGTACCAGTTTGTCGGCAACGAACTGTACAGAAGAAGACTCAACGGTGTGAAATTGAAGTGTATTCCCCGGGAAGATGGACAGAAGCTGTTGGCAGAGATACATGGAGGCATATGTGGCCACCACATTGGCGCAAGAGTACTTGCCGGCAAGGCTTTCCGGCAAGGTTTCTTTTGGCCAGAAGCCCTCCAGGATGCAACTGCACAAGTAACCAAGTGTGAAGCGTGCCAGTTCCATTCCAAGCAGATACACCAGCCAGCTCAAGCTCTCCAGACGATCCCTTTATCCTGGCCATTTTTGGTCTGGGGGCTCGACATCCTCGGCCCCTTTCCCCGCGCAGCCGGGGGCTTTGAGTACTTGTATGTTGCAATCGAAAAGTTCACAAAGTGGCCAGAAGTGGAAACAGTGAGAAAGGTGACCGCGCAGTCAGCGGTCAAGTTCTTCAGGTCGATTGTTTGCCGTTTCGGGATCCCTAACAGGATCATCACCGACAACGGTACACAATTCATGAGCCGCACCTTCATCCAGTACGTCCAAGATCTGGGCGCCAAGGTCTGCTTCGCTTCCGTTGCTCACCCGAGAAGCAACGGTCAAGCGGAGAGGGCAAATGCTGAAGTGCTGCGCGGCCTCAAGACAAGAACTTTCGACAGGCTGCACAAGTGCGGAAGACACTGGATCGAGGAGCTGCTGGTGGTTCTTTGGTCGATCAGGACGACGCCAAATCGAGCCACTAGACAGACACCTTTCGCTCTTGTCTATGGAGCAGAGGCAGTTCTCCCCACGGAACTCGTATACGGGTCGCCTCGAGTGCTCGCTTATGATGAGCTCGAGCAAGAGCAGCTGCGACAAGATGACGCGCTGCTCCTTCAGGAAGACCGTCTTCAGGCCGCTGTGCGAGCTGCTCGCTACCAGCAAGCTTTGCGCCGCTACCATAGCCGCAAAGTTAACGCCAGAAGTCTCGAGGAAGGCGACATTGTTCTTCGGCGCGTTCAGTCCGCCAAGAATTCCAACAAGTTGACGCCGAAGTGGGAAGGCCCTTATCGGGTGAAACGAGTCACTAGGCCCGGCGCTGTCCGCCTTGAGACCGATGATGGCTTGCCGGTGAGCAACTCCTGGAACATCGAGCATCTTCGTAAGTTTTACCCATAAGGCGCGGTTGTCGTGATCCGCTCCGGCAACCACCTTTTGTAGAAGTCTTGCCGCTGTTGCATGTAATCCTTTGTACGAAGCCGGGTGCAGACCCCGTGCATCGGTAAAGTTTATGTGCCCGGCACGGCTTGTCATTTCATGCTTTCAAATTTTTGCATGTATCAACTGACATCCTGTGCAGCACCTACCCCCGGTAAGCAATAACGAGCCGCAAGGGCCCATATCTGTGTTTTCTCTTCTTTCTTTTTTCTCAAGGAGGAAAAGTTTCTCTCGCGCACAAGTTTGCCGGGGGGGGGGGAGGAGAAGATGGTGGTATCGACCAAGTGTCGTTCAAGAAAGTTTGGCCTCGCCGGGAAGCAAACTACACAAAAGCTAAGTTGCCAAAGTTTGAGCAATCAAATTTTTTAAATTTTTAAAGTTATCCTCCTTGAACGGCCGCACTTTGTATGGAAAACCTGTGCACGGAGGAACCAACTCGTAGCCAGTTGCGCCCTTATTTTGTTTCGAGTTTGCTCAACAGCTTAAGTGTGCTGCGACTAGTGTCGCGCCCTTACTTTGTTTCCGAGCCCGCTCAACAGCTTAAGTGTGCTGCAACTGGTTGCGACAAGGTTTCTTGCCGGCGACGGCACCGCCAGCAGGCTGCTGAAGTTCCGCACTCAGCGCTCGCGGCAAAGGGGCCTACACCGGCAAGTTCCCTAAAAGCGTAGGGCGGAAACATACAAAGCAAGGGAGTCAAGTAAAGGAAATAACGCTGCAACAACTGCCTAAGATAGAGTTATATTACAAAATGACTTGCCGCAATTCTAATAGACTATTGTTCATAACATGGTTGGCAGCGACAAGGAAAGAAGAAAGTAGACAACCTAGTCTGCGCGGTCGCCCTCGACTCTCTTGATCCCGCCCACCTTGTCCACGATGGGTGCGACAAGGGCCTTGAGCGCCTCCTGGTCAGTGTCGGGCGGCAGAGTCCTGAGGACGTTGGTGAGGTTGAGCCCTGGGTTGCGGAAAGCCACCTTCATCAACACCTTTTGGAGAGCCCCCGCACAGAGCCTGCGCGATTCGTCCGCCAGCTGCTTCGGGATCTTCTCCCGGAGTTGCTGGAGGGCCGTCGCCACGCCCTTGAAGAACAAAGTAAGCTTGGCGCTGGGGTGGAGGTTCTCGTCGATGGAATACCCGAGGTACTCCGCCCCCAGCTGCGCCAACTCCTTGTCGATGTCCGCGGCGGCGTTGACAAGGCCTTCCGTCCATAGCTCGACGGTCCGCCTAAAGTTATTCTGGGAAATGGCAGCACTGTCCAGCAACACCTTCTCGGCCCTGAGCTCCTCCTTCAGGGCCGTCTCCCGCTCCCTGGCGCCGTCCAGCGTCGTGGTAAGAGTGGACAGCTTCAGCTCCAGATCGGTGATGGAGTCCTTGGCGACGGCGAGCTCCTTGCCCTTCTCGGAGAGGCGGACCTGCAGCTCGGAATGGCTGTGGGCGTCCTTCTCCCTCTCGAGCTTGAGTGCGGCAACCTCCTCGCCGCTCGTCTTGAGGTTGGCCTCCAGTTGCGCCACCCTCGTTTCCAGCTCCCTCTTGGCGGTCTCAGCAGCTGCAGCAGCATCCCTTGCTTCCTGTAGAGCTCCGCCAAGAGATCGTTCACGCGCGGCAAGTTCCTCCTCGTGGCCATCGAGGTTGACCTTCCGTTGTGTCAACTCACCCTCCAGCGTGGACAACTGCTCAGCGGCAAGCCGCTGCTGCTCCTCCACCTCGGCCTTCTCCAGGATGAAAGACTGTTGCGCCTCGGCAAGCTACTCCCGCTCCTCCGCCAGGGACCGGAGAGCCGCTTGGTTGACGGCCCAGAGCTCTTGTGCGCGCTTCTCCAAGTCAACTCCCGCCTTGGCGGCCAGAGCCTCACGGGACTCCAACTTGGCCTGCCGGGCGCCATAAAGAGACAGAAGTTTCCACAACAGCCGCTCCTCCTCGGGCTTGCTGCTGCTGCTCGGCGCATCGACGAGCTTCAGTCCGGCGGAGGCAAGGACCTCCCCGTCGAAGACCTCTCCCTCAATTGGCGCCCTGGACATGGACGCCCACGGGAGCTGGATGAAGACGTCGTTGCTGGCCTTCAGGTAGGCGCTTGGCTCGGGCTCGTCGGAGCTGGGGGCTGCGGCGGTGGCGGAGGGCTCGGCGGTTGGCGTAGCGCCTGGCGCTCCTGCGGCCTCAGTGCTGTCAGTGCGATCGCTAGCCTCTTCGCCAGCTGCCGTGGCGGCAGCCTTGGTGGCCTCTGCGCCGGCGGGCTCGTCCGCGCCAACCGTTTCTTCGGCAACGGCGGCGTCTTCAGCAACAACCTCCACCTCCATTGGATCTGCCGCGGACGGGTCTGACAGGAGAAAAAGAGTAAACAGTCAAGCGAATATCCAAAAGGAAGAACCAAAAGAAGTAAAATCCAAGAGCTTACCTGCGCGGGCCGGCTCCTCGGTGAGGTCCTTTGCCGGGGAGCTCTCCTTCGGCGGCGTAGTTGTAGCTCCCGCCGGCGGGGGGTCGCTGGCGCTGGCCCTTGGCGGAGTGCTCGCCTTTGGCGGAGTGTTCGCCCTTGCCGGAGAGCTTCCCCTCGGTGGTGTGGTCGAAGCGTGCGGCTCGTCGGGGGCGATCTCCTGGCGCTCCTGGTGCTGCTGCTCTGCTCCTGCGCGAATTAACAAACAAAATATCAGCACGGATAGAAGTAGCACCCACGCGCGCCTAACAGCGGAAGATGAACTACACTTACGCTGGGGGCTGCGCCGGGGGCTGCTCTAAAGAACAGTTGCCGGGTCCGGCAAGCTTGTCTCAGGCGCGCGCCCTGATGTCGCGGCGGGCTCATCCTCGATGACGATCACCGGGACCTTGGCCCTCTTCGCTGCCCTCTGGGCCAGAGTTCTGAAAAGGACGGGTTCAGAGTTAGGCGAAAGAGATGCAAGACAAAGCAACAGAAAATCAAAGAAAAACAAGAATTGCGAAGACTTACTCTCCTTCCTCTTCGTCGAAGCTGACGCAGAGAAATCGAAGTCTGGCTCGCGCGTCCCGGCGCGAGGAGGCGGGGGAGTAGGCTCCCTTGGCCGCTTGGCGGGAGCAGGGGCGGTGGTCTGAGAAGACCCCGCTCCGGTTGCCGCCGAGGCATGAGGGGCGGCAGGAGCAGAGGCGTCTGTCCGGGAAGATCCCCCTCCAGCCCCTGCAGAAGCGTGAGGAGCTCCCGTGGCGGCCTTGCTTGCCGCGGTGACGCGTGTCGTGCGGCGCTGCGACTGTTGGCCCGTTTGCCGCCCCGTCACGTCTGCGGCCTTGCGGAGGCGTCTTGGTGGAGCTGGAGGACTTGCTGGTGGTGGTGAGCTGCCCGAGGACGAGGAGGAGGAGCCGATCTCTAGTGAGCCGCTCGAGTCCTCAGCAGGCTCACTTGACCCGGCACCGTGCTCGGCAGGCCCGCTCGACTCGACGCCCTGCTCGGTAGGCTCGCTTGTCCCGGCAATTTGCCCGGCAAGCTTCCCCGCCTTGCGAAGCTCCTCCTGCTCGGCAAGGCTTTTCGCCTCCGCTGCCTCCGCCTCCTCCACAGTGTACCCGAACTCGCCCGCGGCCCTGGCTGCCACCGCCTCTTCCAGTCTGGTGGCAATATACGCCATCTCCTGGTCAGTGGTGTCGCGGGTGAGGCCTTTCTTATCGTCGGAGTTGACTGGCTGTTCCACCAAGTTGTCGAAAAACGCCTGCACAGCTTCGTCGGAAGGCTCTTGCCAAGTGGGGACGATCCCGTGGGAATCGCACAGCGGCATCACTGCACGGATGGCGCTGAGCGACGAGTTGTTGCACAGCAGAACTACGCCCGCCGGCAACGTAAACCACTCGGGATGGTCGGAGTCATACTTGAACAACACCTGGAGCATCGCGTTGAGCTCCAGGACAGTGAAGTTATAATTAAGGCCCGGGCGCAGCCTCATGATATCTGCCGCATTCTCGAACTCCCAGGCGGCCCTCTTCCTCTCCTGCAAGGGGGCGATTCGGCGGCGGAGAAAGTCTGCTCCAACTGCGCCCACGGTGAGCTTGGCGTGCCTGAGGTGAAGAATCCGGGTAGTGGCAATCTTCAATCTGCTATCCTTCGGGGCCAAATCGCTCCAGTCGTTGCCGCGTACTACTGGGGCTTGGCGCCGGGAAGTGAATGGCTGCGGGTCATCCTCTACGATCCAACACCAGTTGGCTCTCCATTCATCCCACTTGCCGCGGAGCTCCCCCTCCAGATAGGCTTCCTTCTTGTGCGTCCTCGAGATCCAGGAGACGCCGCCGGACAAAGGCGACCCTGCCTCGACTCGAGGCGTGAAGTAATGGCGGAAAAGAGCTACATTGGGGTAGACTCCGACAAAGTTTTCGCACAGATATGCAAAAACGGCCATGGTCAAGACGTCATTGGGGGTGAAGTCAAGGAGGTGGAACCCGTAGGTGTTCATGATATCGCAGAAGAATTCGGAATAGGGCGGGCAGAGCCCGTAGTAGAAGAACAAGGCAAAGAAGGCGTAGCCGGTCGGGAACATCTCGCAGGCTACGGCGGGGAGTACCTTGGTGCGCGGATGTGCCTTCATCTCCCTCGACCAGAAGAGGTAGAAGGTATCCCTCAGCTCCTCCGCGTCAAGCTTTGGCGGGAAGACCGCCATCTTCTTCCGCATTGCTGCTAGCCGCAGCGCCTCGGCGGACTTCACGGACTTCCCCTTCTCGCCTTTCGGAGCCATGGCGGGGACGGTGGGGGAGGTCGACGGCGCTGGTGATGCTGGTGGCGGCGGAGGGGGCGGAGCGCTGCTCTCTTTCAACCTTCGGGGAGGAGGGGAGCGGCGGGGGTTTCTGAGGGACGAAGAAGCAACGGGCGAATGGAAGGAACTGCCCCTGTTTCCCCTGCTTTTAAGGTGGGGGCGTTCCACATTTCCCATTAAAGAAACAGGCCACGATCTCTCCCACGACGCCGCGATTGACGCGTGCCGTTAGGGGAGGGCGCGGTGGATACGGAGTGGGATACGGCGTGCCGCAGGCCGCGCGTGCCCGTGCACTATTTTGGGCCTGGCCCAACAGCGCTCGGCACCGTGTATGGCCCTCGCCCGGGGGCTCCTGTCGGTGTACTAAAGTAGGGGTACCTTAGTATCCCGAACTTGTGCACGGGCAGTTGCAGCGTCCCGCGGCAAGGCTTACCAGGCGACCGCCAAGACCCCTCGTGGTTTCTTTTGACCATTCAAGGACAAAGCATCCAAGTCCAGAAGACAAGACCCCGGCAAGAGGAGCCTGCCGGGAAGGCCACTCAAGCCACAGAATTACTCAAGACAAGAGACCCCGGCAAGAGGAGCTTGCCGGGAAGGCCAACCAAGGCACCTCAAGAGAACTTGCCGCGACGCGCCACGCGTCCCGGCGAGGCCCGGTGAGCGACAAGCTCCCAGGCGCGACAAGATAGCGACCGCGGCAAGGCACTTGCCGCGGCAAGCTTCCACTCAGTACCCACGCTCCAGCGCATCCACCCACGTGTCGCCCTGGGACCCTTCCAGGCGCACGTGGCGGAAGGCTGTGCAGCCAGGGGAACACGGTGGCAAGCGGCGATGACAGGGCCACCGTCGTGGCGGACGGTGGCGCCGTGACGGTCACTTTTTGCAATGTTTGGGGCGACGGCGACGGGCATTCAATGCCCTTGTCCCCTGCCGTCAGAGTTAGGTATAGAGCACTATACAAACACTGTTCCAACTACCACTCTTTTTACATTTTTACCCCCATCTGTGTTGCCACCTGTCGGTGACCCCTTTGACCTATAAAAGGAGGCCCATGCGCAACGTAGAAGGGGTTCGGAACATCAATCATTCTCCATGCTCGGTCTAGCTAGCGGTTAGAGAGTATTGTTGCTCTCCTCGCTCCCGAGCCAAGAACTCAGTAACAAACCAAAGCAGGAGTAGGGTTTTACGCATCCGTGCGGCCCGAACCTGGGTAAACTGCTCGTGTGCTCGCCTCGATCCGCTCTTTGTGCATCCTCCGCCCCCTGCCGTACCGAGAAGGGGCTCCGGTCCCATAGGTGTTCGTGGGCGATCAGTTTCCCCGACACTAAGGTTTATCAATCCGTGGGAGTCATAGGATGAAGATGGTCTCTGTCAAACAACCTTGCAACCAAATAACAAAGAGTCTTTTGTGTCCAATACACACCCAATACAATGGTAAATTGTATAGGTGCACTAGTTCGGCGAAGTGATGGTGATACAAGTGTAATATGGATGATAGATATAGGTTTTTGTAATCTGAAAATATAAAAACAGCAAGGTAACTAATGATAAAGGTGAGCACAAATAGTATTGAAATGCTTAGAAACAGGGCCTAGGGTTAATACTTTCACTAGTGCACGTTCTCTAAATAATGATAACATAATTAGATCATATAACAATCCCTTAACATGCAACAAAGAGTCACTCCAAAGTCACTAATAGTCGAGAACAAACGAAGAGTTTATTGTAGGGTACGAAACCACCTCAAAGTTATTCTTTCTGATCAATCTATTGGGCTATTCCTATAAGTGTCACGAGCAACCCTAGAGTTCGTACTGAAATAACACCTTAAGACACACATCAACCAAAACCCTAATGTCACCTAGATACTCCATTGTCACCACAAGTATCTGTGAGTTTGATTATACTATATGCATCACACAATCCCAGATTCATCTATTCAAACCAACGCAAAGATCTTCAAAGAGTGCCCAAAGTTTCTACCGGAGAGTCATGACGAAAACGTGTGCCAACCCCAATGCATAAGTTCACAAGGTCACTGAACCCGCAAGTTGATCACCAAAACATACATCAAGTGGATCACGTGAATATCCCATTGTCACCATAGATAAGCACATGTAAGAAATACATAAACTGTTCTCAAAACCTTAAAGACTCAATCTAATAAGATAACTTCAAAGGGAAAACTCAATCCATTACAAGAAGGTAGAGGGGGAGAAACATCATAAGATCCAACTATAATAGAAAAGCTTGCGGTACAGCAAGATCGTGCCAAATCAGGAACACGGGAGAGAGAGAGAGATCAAACACATAGCTACTAGTACATACCCTCAGCCCCGAGGGTGAACTACTCCGTCCTCATCATGGAGACCGCCGTGATGATGAAGATGGCCAGCGGTGATGGTTTCCCCCTCCGACAGGGTGCCGGAACAGGCTCCCGATTGATTTTTCGTGGCTACAGAGGCTTGCGGCGGCGGAACTCCCGATCTAGGTTTATTTTCGGAGGTTTCCCTATTTATAAGAATTTTTGGCGTCGGGGACAAGTCAGGGGGACCCACAAGGCAACGACAAGGTAGGGGGGCGTGCCCTAGGGGGCGCCCCCACCCATGTGGTGGCCTCGTGGATCTTCTTGTCCATCTCCGGCACTCTATGGGCTTCTTTTGGTCCATAAAATATCACCGTAAATTTTCAGGTCAATTGGACTTAGTTTGATATTCCTTTTCTGCGAAACTCAAAAATAAGGAAAAAAACATAAACTGGCACTAGGCTCTAGGTTAATAGGTTAGTCCCAAAAATCATATAAAATAGCATATAAAACATCAAAGATAGATAATATAATAGCATGGAATAATAAAAAATTATAGATACGTTGGAGACGTATCAAGCATCCCCAAGCTTAATTCCTGCTCGTCCTCGAGTAGGTAAATGATAAAAACAGAATTTTTTATGTGGAATGCTACCTAACATATTTATCATTGCAATCTTATTTATTGTGGCAAGAATGTTCAGATCCATAAGACTCAAAATAAAAGTTTATCAATATCAAAACAATAATACTTCAAGCATACTAAAAATTAATCTACGAAGGTTCAAAAATAAAATGGCTAAAGAAAGTTATCCCTACAAAATCATGTAGTCTTTTATGCTCCCTCTTCTTAAGACAAAGTATAAATCATGCCTATCCTGGTGTCCATCAAGCAATTGTTTTCATACTTTAACATTCTTAAACCTTTTCAACTCTTCACGCAATACATGATCGTGAGCCATGGATATAGCACTATTATTGGAATAGAAGGTGGTAATACACAAAAGGAGGGAGAAAGTCTCACATCAACTAGGCGAATCAATGGACTATGAAGATGTCCATCAATCGATATCAATGTGAGTGAGTAGGGATTGCCATGTAACAGATGCACTAGAGCTATAAGTATATAAAAGGTCAAAAGACAACTAGTGGGTGTGCATCAACTTGGTTGCTCATGAAGACCTACGACGTTTGAGGAAGCCCATCGTTGGAATATACAAGCCAAGTTCTATAACGAAAAATTCCCACTAGTAATATATGAAAGTGACAACATATGAGACTCTCTATCATGAATAACATGGTGCTACTTTGAAGCACAAGTGTGGAAAAGGATAGTAACATTGTCCCTTCTCTCTTTTTTAGGCTCTTCTCTCTTTTTGGAGACCTTTTCTCTTTTTTCTGGAGACTCTTTTGGCCTCTTTATTTATAACCTCACATGGGAAAATATTCTAATAATGATGATCATCACACTTTTATTTACTTACAACTTGATCTTACAACTCGATACTAGAACAAGGATATGACTCTATATGAATGCCTCCGGCGGCGTACCGGGATGTGCAATGACCAAGAGTGACATCTATAAAAAATATGAATGGTGGCTTTGCCACAAATTCTATGTCAACTACATGATCATGCAAAGCAATATGACAATGATGATGCATGTCATAATAAATGGAATGGTGGAGTTCCATGGCAATATATCTTGGAATGGCTATGGAAATGCCATAATAGGCAGGTATGGTGGTTGTTTTGAGGAAGGTATAAGGAGGGTTTTATGTACCGGCGAAAGTTGCGCGGCACTAGAGTCGCTAGCAAGGTGGAAGGGTGAGAATGCGTATAATTCATGGACTCAACATTAGTCATAAAGAACTCACATACTTATTGTGAAAAAAATATTAGCTCTCGAAGCAAAGTACTACGACGCATGCTCCTAGGGGGGAGGTTGGTAGGAGTTAACCATCGCGCGCCCCTGACCTTCATGCAAAGACAAACACTCAAAATACAAAGTGCTCCAATTTGGTTAAATAGTTAGGAGACCGTACGTGCATGCTACGGAAATCACAAACCTTAACACAATTATTTCTTTAACCTCACAAACTACCACTAGCATGACTCTTATATTACCATCTTAACATCTCAAAACAATTAAAAGGATTTAAACTTCACATAGTATTCAATGCCCTATATATGATTTTTTTTATTATATCTCATTTGGATGCCTATCATATTAGGACTAAATTCATAACCCAAGAAAATTACCATGATGTTTCTAAAGACTCTCAAAATAATATAAGTGAAGCATCAGATTTCATCAATTTCTATAAAGTAAAACCACCGCCGTGCTCTAAAAAGATATAAGTTAAGCACTAGAACAACTGACAAACTACTCCAAATGGATATAAGTGAAGATCAATGAGTAGTCAAATAATTTACTAGCTATGAGAAGACCCTATCTCATTTAAGAATTTCATATCTTAAGTACTTTATTCAAGCATCAAGCAATTCAAAATAAAATGGCATTGCAAGGATAGCACATATCATGTGAAGAAGCACAAACTTAGGCTCAACCGATACTAACCGATAGTTGTTGATGAAGAAAGGTGGGATGCCTACTAGGGCATACCCAAGCTTAGATGCTTGAAACTTCTTGAAATATTAATTAGGGATGCTTTGGGCATCCCCAAGCTTGAACTTTTGTGTCTCTTTAATTCCTCTTATGTCAGGTTTCCCTGAATCTCAAAAACTTCATCCACACAAAACTAAACAAGAACTCGTGAGATAAGTTAGTATAAATCAACTCAAAACCTTATCATTTCGTACTGTAGAAAATCACTAGCATTATAATTAAACATTGCATACTAAATGCCTCTGCATATTTAATACTCATATCCTCAAATATAACCATTAAACATGCAAACATATGCAAACAATGCAAACATAACAACAATCTATCTAAACAGGACAGTCTGTAAAGAGTGGAATTGTTCCCATACTTCCCTAGCTCTAAACATTCTGAAAAATTACCACATTACATAGAACTTATTCATGCTAACTTTGTAAAAATTTCAAGAATTTATCACATTTTGACTATCCAGAAGAATTCAGACAATGATAGAAAACATTTTGTTTTCAAACAACAACATAAAGACTTGCAAAATAAACATGGTAAAGGCTATACTTGTCTTTTTATTGAAATAAAAGATGAAAAACCTTATTCTAAATAAAATCAAGAAAATCTAAACAAAAGAAAATGACGCTCCAAGCAAAACACATATCATGTGGTGAATAAAAATATAGCCTCAAGTAAATGTACCGATAGACGAAGACGAAAGAGGGGATGCCATCTGGGGCATCCCCAAGCTTAGATGATTGGTTGTCCTTGAATATTACCTTGGGGTGACTTGTGCATCCCCAAGATTTGGCTCTTTCCGCTCCTTATTCCATAGTCCACCAAATCTTTACCCAAAACTTGAAAACTTCACAATGCAAAACTCAACAGAAAATCTTATGAGCTCCATTAGTATAAGAAAGCAAATCACCACTTAGGTACTGTTGTGAACTCATTCTAAATTCATATTGGTGTTATATCTACTGTATTCCAACATCTCCATGGTTCATACCCTCTGATACTACTCATGGATTCATCAAAATAAGCAAACAACACATGAAAAACAGAATATGTTTAAAACAGGGCAGTCTGTAGTAATCTGGACATCCACCGTACTTCTGAAACTCTACAAATTCTGAACAATTAGGACAACGTAGGTAATTTTTATATAAATCATGTGTAAAAATTTCAGCTAATTATCATGTTCCGGTGATTTATTGAATTTTCTGCACTGGACGCAAAACTTTCTGTTTTTGAACGGAATCAAGCCAACTATGAACCACACTATCCCAAAGGCTTTACTTGGCACTTTATTGAAGCAAAAGCTATAAAACATTATTACTGCAGTAGCTTAATCATGTGAACACACAAAAACAGTAGGTAAAAGTAGGTTGTCTCCCAACAAGCGCCTTTCTTTAACGCCTTTTTAGCTAGGCATGATGATTTCAATGATGCTCATATAGAAGTAAAGAATTGAAACGCAAAAAGAGCATCATGAATCATATGGCAAGAACATTTAAGTCTAACCCACTTCCTATGCATATGGATTTTTTGAGCAAACAATTTGTGGGAACAAGAATCAACTAGCATAGGAAGGCAAAACAAGCACAACTTCAAGATTTTCAACGCATAGAGAGGAAAACTTGATATTATTGCAAGACCTACAAGCATATGTTACTCTCTCATAGTAATTTTCAGTAGCATCATGAATGAATTCAACAATATAGCCATCACATAAAGCATTCTTTTCATGATCTACAAGCATAGAAATTTTGCTACTCTCCGCATAAGCAAATTTATTGTCATGAATACTAGTGGGAGCAAACTCAACAAAATAACTATCATGTGACACTTGATTAAAATCATGATGACAAGTTTCATGGTTATTAGTATTCTTTATAACATACGTGTCATCACAATAATCATCATAAATAGGAGGCATGATTTAATCATAATAATTTTGATCATCAAAACTTGGGGGCAAAAAATATCATCTTCATCAAACATAGCATCCCCAAGCTTGTAGCTTTGCATATCATTAGCATCATGGATATTCAAATAATTCATAATAACAACATTGCAATCATGCTCATCATTCAAAAATTTAGTGCCAAACATTTTATTGACTTCTTCTTCTATCAATTGAGCACAATTTTCCTTTCCATCATTTTCACGAAAGACATTAAAAAGATGAAGCATATGAGGCAACCTCAATTCCATTTTTTTTTGTAGTTTTCTTTTATAAAACAAACGAGTGATAAAACAAGAAACTAAAAGATTCAATTGCAAAATCTAAAGATATACCTTCAATCACTCATCTCCCTGGCAATAGCGCCAAAAAAGAGCTTCATTGATGGGATGTTAGTGTCGTTTACCTATCCTCCCCGGCAATGACGCCAGAAAAGAGCTTGATGCCTACTACACAAACTTCTTTTTGTCAAATCGTGTTGGGCCTCCAAGTGCAGAGTTTTGTAGGATAGTAGCAATTTTCCCTCAAGTGGATGACCTAAGGTTTATCAATCCGTAGGAGGCGTAGGATGAAGATGGTCTCTCTCAAACAACCCTGCAACCAATAACAAAAAGTATCTTGTGTCCTAAACACACCTAATACAATGGTAAATTGTATAGGTGCACTAGTTCGGCGAAGAGATGGTGATACAAGTGTAATATGGATGGTAGATATAGGTTTCTGTAATCTGAAAATATAAAAACATCAAGGTAACTAACGATAAAAGTGAGCATAAAAGGTATTGCAATGCTTAGAAACAAGGCCTAGGGTTCATACTTTCACTAGTGCAAGTTCTCTCAACAATGATAACATAATTAGATCATATAACAATCCCTCAATGTGTAACAAAGATTCACTCCAACGTAACTAATAGCGGAGAACAAACGAAGAGATTATTGTAGGGTACAAAACCACCTCAAAGTTATTCTTTCTGATCGAACTATTGGGCTATTCCTATAAGTGTCACGAACAGCCCTAGAGTTCGTACTAAAATAACACCTTAAGACACACATCAACCAAAACCCTAATGTCACATAGATACTCTATTGTCACCACAAGTATTCACGGGTTTGATTATACTATATGCATCACACAATCTCAGATCCATCTATTCAAACCAACACAAAGAACTTCAAAGAGTGCCCAAAGTTTCTACCGGAGAGTAAAGACAAAAATGTGTGCCAACCCCTATGCATTAGTTCACAAGGTCAGTGAACCCGCAAGTTGATCACCAAACCATACATCAAGTGGATCACATAAATATCCCATTGTCACCAAAAATAAGCACATTCAAGACATATTTCAAGTGTTCTCAAATCCTTAAAGACTCAATCCGATACGATAACTTCAAAGGGAAAACTCAATCCATTAAAATAATGTAGAGGGGGAGAAACATCATAAGGGTGGGGGATTCTTTTGGTCCATAAAAAATCACCGTAAACATGTCAATTGGACTGCGTTTGATATTCCTTTTCTGCGAAACTCAAAAACAAGAAAAAAACAGAAACTTGCAATGGGCTCTAGGTTAATAGGTTAGTCCCAAAAATCATATAAAATAGCATATAAATGCATATAAAACATCCAAGATAGATAGTATAATAGCATGGAACAATCAAAAATTATAGATACGTTGGAGACGTATCAATGCACATTAAGTCAATAATTATGGTATGAAGTTACATCCTCCTTGTGTTGCATTATTCGGTGTTAGTTATGTTTAATGTTATTTTATGATGGTTTTCGTTCCTTGGTTGGTCGCTTCTCAATCTATTTGCTAACCTTCACTTGTACTAAGCGGGACTGTTACTTGTGCATCCAAATCCTAAAACCCAAGTTGTACCAAATGAGTCCACCATACCTACCTATGTGCGGTATTACCATGTCGTTCCAAGTAAATTTGTATGTGCCAACTCAAATTTTCAAAATAAACTTCTCTTTTGTGTGCCCGTACCGCTCATGAAGCGGCGAGGGGTGGCCGATATTTTCCATGCTAAGTAGGTTATTCTCAAGATGAGTGTTTATTCACTTGTCATTGCACGAGAGTGTGGCGGTAATAGGGATGCCGAGTCTCGAAATGCGAAAAATACTACAGTAAATTCCTTTTGTATGTCTTTGTATGGAAGTCACCCGTGAATTCGGCTAGCGACAGATTGTAAAAGAATGGTGGAAAAGGAAATAAACTTTATTTTATGTTTGGGAACCGCTTATGATTTATTTAGCATGGAAGATATTGGGAACTCTTAGTCATTTTCGATGAGAGGAAAAGCATGCCACCCAAAACAATTTTATCTCTCAATCTAATCTTTGAGCTCTAGCACCTCTATAAATCTCTGCTTCCCTCTGCGAAAGGCCTATCTATTTACTTTTATGCAATTTTTATTTTTTTGAGTCACCATCTTCTCTTATAAAGAACCAACTAAGAAACAGTATAATCATTCTTGAGCATTGGAAGTAGCTAATATTTGGATGTGTTTCATGAATGGGTCAATAATTGAGCATGATGGGCTAGGGATAACTTTCTTTAATGTTGATATTTTGGAAGACATGGTTTCTGGTTGATATGCTTGAGTATTAAAGTTTTCATGTGAAATTATAGATCATTGCTTTGAATCATCTAAAAGTCCATATGTCCATGCTACAAAGAAAAGAATATGATAAACATGTTAGGCGGCATTCCACATCAAAAAGTTTGTTTTTATCATTTACCTACTTGAGGACGAGCATGAATTAAGCTTGGAAATGCTAATACATCTCCAACGTATCTATAATTTTTGATTGTTCTGTGATGTTATATTATCACTCTTCGATTTTTATAATCATTTTATATCAACTTTATATCTTTTTTGGGACTAACATACTGACATAGTGCCCAGTGGCAGTTGCTATTTTTCTGCTTGTTTTTTTCTTCGCTGAAAATCAATATCAAATGAAGTCCAAATGCAACGAAACTTTTTGGGGATTTGTTTTGGACTAGAAGACATCCAAAAAGTCAAGGCAGCACACGAGGGGAGGCCCACCAAGCCCACTAGGTACCAGGGGCACCCCAGGCCCCTGGCGCGCCCTGGTAGGTATTGGGGCCCATGGGACTCCATTCCATCGACCTCCGACTCTATAAATACTATAGGATTCTAGAAACCCTAGAGGAGTCAACGAAAAATTGTTTCAGCCGCCGCAAGTTCCAGATACATGAGATCATATCTAGAACCCTTTTCCGGCACTCCGCCAAAGGGGAACACGATCATGGAGGGCTTCATCATCCTCATTGGTGCTCCTCCGACTATGCGTGAGTAGTTCACCTCAGACCTATGGGTCCGTAGGCAGTAGCTAGATGACTTTTTCTCTCTTTTTGATCTTCAGTACAATGTTCTCTTCGGAGATCTATTTGATGTAACTCCTTTGCGGTGTGTTTGTTGGGATCCGATGAATTGTGAGTTTATTATCAAATCTATTTTTCCTTCATATCCATACTTAATTATTATAGCCTCGTATTCCTTCTTCGAGATTTCGGTTTTGTTTGGCCAACTTGATTGCTTTATCTTGCAAAGGGAAGAGGTGCTTTGTAATGGGTTCGATCTTGCGGTGCTCAATCTCAGTGACAGAAGGAGACATGACATGCATGTGTTGTTGCTATTAAGGATAAAAAGGTGGGGTATATTCCTACATCAATAGATCTTGTCTACATCATGTCATCGTTTTTAAAGCATTACTCCGTTTCTCTATGAACTTAATGCACTAGATGCATGCTGGATAGCGGTCGATGTGTGGAGTAATAGTAGTATATGCACAATCGTTTTGGTCTAGTAATTTTGGGCGTGATGCCTATATACATGATCATTGTCTTGGATATCATCATAATTATTCGCTCATCTATCAATTGCCCAACAGCAATTTGTTTACCCACCATGCGCTATTTCAAGAGAGAAGCCACTAGTGAAATCTATGGCCCCCGGGTCTATTTTCTCATCATATACTTCCAGATCTATATTGCCATTTGCCTCTTTTATTGTAGATTTATATTATTAAAAATCCAAAAATATCTCACTGAGTTTTATTTTCTTTCATTTTATTTGCATCTATCAAGCAATCTATCTATCATATCACTTTACCCAAGAGGGATTGACAACCCCTCTATGCATCGGGTTGCGAGGGTTTGTTGTTTGTATGCATGTGCTGCTTACATAACTTGCTTGGTTCTCCTACTTGATTGATAACCTTGGTTTCATAACTGATGGAAGTACTTACCTTCGCTGTGCTGCATCATCCTCTCCTCTTCGGGGAATTATTCACGCGGTCCACAACTAATAGTTACCACAATCGTCAAATTGTTGATCATAGGATAACAATAAATTATCGTTAAGTACCGATGATGCGATGTTTTTGCATATGGAGAAAATGAAAAGATTGTTGTAAGGAGTTACATCAATACATGTTTGATGTATGTAGTACATCGGCAAAAACCTTCATTCACTGCTCCAAGCGAATTTTTTTCAATTATTTATGGTGGCACGGTATTGGTGCAACAAACATGGGTGTATGTTGCCCAGACTGTACACACGCATGGAGCGAAGGTTGAAGCATCCAAGTCCAAGACCAAGCAGAAGAAGATAGCCCTTTGAGAAATCAAAGGGTGGATCAAGAGGACCAAACCAAGGCAATGGAGTAAAATACCACTAAGGAGAAGGCCTCCCATACCGGGCAGGAGAGCCTGGCAAGGGCGAGGCTACCCTTAAGGCAAGCCCCAAGAATCCCCCAGCAAGCCTGCCGAGGACGCGAGGGGCAGATTATCCCAACAAGGCACCACCGTACCACCTCATAGCAACGCAAGTCATTGATCGGTGCGGTGTCAAGCCTCCAAATGACTAAGTGGCTGTAATTCGATACATGGCAGCCATTTCCCAAGGAAATAACCCGCAAATGACACCTGTCTACCAACATGTCAAGTGGATAGGCAAGGAGGTGGCAATATTGGCCCGGCAAGGCTTGCCGGACGGCTCCTTGACAAGACACTAAGCGGCTCATTTAATGCGTCATGTCCTGTCTGTAGAGTTAGGTATGATAGCATTGTTTGCTATCTAATCAGTTCATAATGACTGATTCGCCACTGTGGTGACCCCTTAATCAATAAAAGGAGGCCCATGGCGACCAGAGAAGGGACCTTTGTACCCACATACGCGCATAGTGGGTCTCGCCGCTAGGCAACCCTTGCCTGGCACGAGCGATGCGCTTTCCACCACAATCCACCCATCAATCCACCAAATGATGAGTGGGGTTTTACGCCTCGCGGCGGCCCGAACATGGGTAAAAATTGCCTATGCGACCGTCGCCACACTGTTGCACGCCTTCCGCTCTTTACGCAACGTGCCACTCCCCCTTGCCGAAGCAATAAGGGGCCGAAGGCACCATAGGTGTCCGCGTCCCACCGCGACATCTTTCACGTGCCAGGTAGAGGGAGCGCTTGTGCGAACCCGAGCGTGTGCACAGCGTGTCATCTTCGTCATTGTCATCTTCATCAGCGGCTCTGTTATCCATGGCGCCCAAGAATAAATCCGGCGCGACAGCTCACCCGTCCACCTTGAGAGCCCCTCCACCCATTGCTAGTGGGGTCACGGGGGCTACAAAGGTGCGCGGGAATGTGGACATCACAGAGGACGTGGCCGGCGCAGGTGGCGCTATTGCCACCTCCCCTGTGGCTGAAGAAGGGACGGGAGGCACCGGGGGAGAGCAACGCCATCAACATCTCAGCGGCCATGCCCCTGAAGGTGCGATTGGGGAGATTATCCTGTCTCCACCTCTCCATCCCACCGAAGGTCATAACCGCAACGGTGACGCTCGCTCTGGGGCGAACCGAGACCCCGTGGCTACTCCCGCTACAAGTACAACCGCAAGACATGCGCCACCCCCAAGGCAAGACGCCCACGCCGATGCGTCAAACGGAGTCATCGACCACCAAGCACCTCCACCCCGCCATCACGCCACCTTGGTGACCGGCTCACGGCAGCGAGAGCACGGCGTTACCATCGCCCGCACCATCCGGAGACGGGCGACACTATGCTCTGCATCATCATCCATACCAAGCACTGCTTCGGAGGCTATGCCGAGGGCCCAGCTCCTGCTGAAATACCCGCTGGCGACCGATCAAATGGATGAGTGGAGGGCCACCATTCAGAGCTTTCTTGGTTTCGTTGAGGCAGGAGGATCGCAGCGAGCGGCTCTGTCACGACCCCGGCAGGCAACAACGACAACCCAAGCCGTTGGTCGCACGGAGTGAAGGAAATATGCCCTAGAGGCAATAATAAAGTTGTTATTTATATTTCCTTATATCATGATAAATGTTTATTATTCTTGCTAGAATTGTATTAACCAGAAACTTAGTACATGTGTGAATACATAGATAAAACAGAGTGTCCCTAGTATGCCTCTACTAGACTAGCTCGTTAATCAAAGATGGTTATGTTTCCTAACCATAGACATGTGTTGTATTTTGATGAATGGGATCACATCATTAGGATAATGATGTGATGGACAATACCCATCCGTTAGCTTAGCAAATTGATCGTTTAGTTTTACTGCTATTGCTTTCTTCATGCTTATACATGTTCCTATGACTATGAGATTATGCAACTCCCAAATACCGGAGGAACACCTTGTGTGCTATCAAACGTCACAACGTAACTGGGTGATTATAAAGATGCTCTACAGGTGTCCCCGAATGTGTTTGTGGTGTTGGCATAGATCAAGAATAGGATTTGACACGCCAAGTGTCGGAGAGGTATGCCTGGGCCCTCTTGGTAATACACATCATAATAATCCTTGCAAGCAAACGACTAATGAGTTAGTCACGAGATGATGTATTACGGAACGAGTAAAGAGACTTGCCGGTAATGATATTAACTAGGTATGATGATACCGACGATCGAATCTCGGGCAAATAACATACCAATGAGAAAGGGAACAACGTATGTTTTTACGCGGTTTGACCGATAAATATCTTTGTAGAATATGTAGTAACCAATATGAGCATCCAGGTTCCGCTATTGGTTATTGACCGAAGATGAGTCTCGGTCATGTCTACATAGTTCTCGAACCCGTAGGGTCCGCACGCTTAACGTTTGATGACGATTGGTATTATGAGTTTATGTGTTTTGATGTACCGAAGGTAGTTCGGAGTCCCGTATGTGATCACGGACATGATGAGGAGTCTCGGAATGTCCAAGACATAAAGATCGATATATTGGAAGGCTATATTCGTACATTGGGAAGTTTACGAGTGATTCGGGTATTTTTCGGAGTACCAGAGAGTTACGGGAATTCGTATTGGGCCTTAATGGGCCATACGAGAAAGGAGAGAAAGGCCTCAAGGGTGACTGCGCCCCTTCCCCATGGACTGGTCCGAATTGGACTAGGGAAAGGGGGCGCCCCCTTCCTTCCTTCTCCTTCTCCCTTCCCCTTTTCCTATTCCATGTGGGAGATGGAATCCTACTAGAACTAGGGAGTCCTAGTAGGACTCCACACTTTGGCGCGCCCTATGAGGGCCGGCCTCCTCATCCCTCCATCCTTTATATACGTGGCCAGGGGCACCGCATGGACACACAAGTTGATTTTAGCCATGTGCGGTGCCCCTCCCCACAGTTACACACCTCGATCATATCGTTGCAGTGCTTAGATGAAGCCCTGCGCCGGTAGCTTCATCATCACCGTCACCATGCCATCGTGCTGATGAAACTCTCCCGTGACGCTCAACTAGATCAAGAGCTCGTGGGACGCCATCGAGCTGAACGTGTGCTGAACGCGGAGGTGCCGTACGTTCGGTGCTTAGATCGGTTGGATCGCGAAGACGTTCGACTGCATCAACCACGTCACTAGATGCTTCCGCTTTCGGTCTACGAGGGTACTTAGACACACTCTCCCCGCTCGTTGCTATGCATCTCCTAGATAGATCTTGCGTGATCATAGGTTTTTTTTAAATACTACATTCCCCAACAGTGGCATCATGAACTAGATCTATGCGTAGATGATATGCACGAGTAGAACACAATGAGTTGTGGGCGATGATTGTCATATTGCTTACCAGCATGTCATACTTTGACTCGGCGGTATTGTTGGATGAAGCGGCCCGGACCGACATTACGCGTACACTTACGCGAGACTGGTTCTACCAACGTGCTTCGCACACAGGTGGCTGGCGGGTGTCAGTTTCTCCAACTATAGTTGAATCGAGTGTGGCTACGCCCGGTCCTTGTGAAGGTTAAAACATCACATACTTGACGAAAAATCGTTGTGGTTTTTTATGCAAAGGTAAGAACAGTTCTTGCTAAGCCCGTAGTAGCCACGTAAAACTTGCAACAACAAAGTAGAGGACGTCTAACATGTTTTTGCAGGGCATGTTGTGATGTGATATGGTCAAGACGTGATGAGTTATACGTTATTGTATGTGATGATCATGTTTTGTAAAGTTATCGGCAACCGGCAGGAGCCTTATGGTTGTATCTTTATTGTATGAATTGCGAAGGGCATGTAATTTCTTTACTTTATCACTATGAGTTAGCGATAGTAGTAGTAGCAATAGTTGGCGAGACGACAACGACGCTACGATGAAGATCATTGTGTCTAGCCGGTGACGATGGAGATCATGACGATGCTTTGGAGATGGAGATCAAAAGCACAAAATGATGATGGCCATATCATGTCACATATTTTGATTGCATGTGATGTTTATCTTATTATGCTTCTTATTTTGCTTAGTACGACGGTAGCATTATAAGATGATCCCTTACAAAATTTCAAGGTAGAAGTGTTCTCCCTGAGTATGCACCGTTGCGAAAGTTCGTCGTGCCGAGACACCGCGTGATGATCGGGTGTGATAAGCTCTACGTTCAAATACAACGGGTGTAAGACAGTTTTGCACATGCAGAATACTCGAGTTAAACTTGACGAGCCTAGCATGTACATACATGGCCTCGAAATACTGGAGACCAAAAGGTCAAGCGTGAATCATATAGTAGATATGATCAACATAAGATGTTCACCATTGGAAACTACTCCATCTCACGTGATGACCGGACATGGTTTAGTTGATTTGGATCACGTGATCATTTAGATGACTAGAGGGATGTCTATCTAAGTGGGTGTTCTTTAGTAATATGATTAATTAAACTTTAATTTATCATTAACTTAGCCCAGGTAGTATTAGCATATCTATGTTGTAGATCAATAGCTCGTGATGTAGCTCCCCGTTAATTTTTATATGTTCCTAGAGAAATATAAGTTGAAAGATGTTAGTAGCAATGATGCGGACTAGGTCCATGATCTGAGGATTATTCTTATTGTTGCACCGAAGAATTATGTCCTTGATGCACCGCTAGGTGACAAACCTATTGCAGGAGCAGATGCAGACACTATGAACGTTTGACAAGCTCGGTATGATGACTACTTGATAGTTTAGTGTGCCATGCTTTACGGCTTATAACCGGGACTTCAAAAATGTTTTGAACGCCACGGAGCACATAAGATGTTCCAAGATTTGAAATTAGTATTTCATACTCATGCCCGTGTCGAGAGGTATGAGACCTCTGGCAGTACTTTGCCTACAAGATGGAGGAGAATAGCTCAACCAGTGAGCATGTGCTCAGATTATCTGGGTACTACAATTTCTTGAATCAAGTGGGAGTTAATCTTCCAGATAAGATAGTAATTGACAAAGTTCTCTACTCACTATCACCAAGTTAGTAGAACGTCGTGATGAACTATAATATGCAAGGGATGACAAAAGTAATTCCCGGGCTCTTCGCGATGCTGAAATAGGCGAAGGTAGAAATCAAGAAAGAGCATCAAGTGTTGATGGTTAACAAGAACACTTGTTACTAGTAAAGGGCAAAGGTATAGAAGGGGAACTTCAAGAAGAATGACAAGCAAGTTGTCAATCCCGTGAAGAAACCCAAAGCTAAACTGAAGCCTGAAACTAAGTGCTTCTACTGCAAAGGAAATGGTCACTGGAAGTGGAACTACCCTAGATACTTGGCGGATAAGAATGATGGCAAAGTGATAAAGGTATATTTGATATACAGATTATTGATGTGTACTTTACTAGTGTTCATAGCAACCCCTGGGTATTTGATACCGGTTCAGTTGCTAAAATTAGTAACTCGAAACAAGAGTTGCGGAATGAACAGAAACTAGTTAAAGGTTAAGTGACGATGTGTGTTGGAAGTGGTTCCAAGATTGATATGATCATCAGCGCACACTCCCTATACTTTCGGGATTAGTGTTGAACCTAAATAAATGTTGTTTGGTGTTTGCGTTGAGCATGAATATGATCTGATCATGTTTATTGTATTACGTTTATTCATTTAAAGTCAGAGAATAATTGTTGTTCTGTTTACATGAATAAAACCTTCGATGGTCATACACTCAATAAAAATAGTTTGTTGGATCTCGATCGTAGTGATACACATATTCATAATATTGAAGCCAAAAGATACAAAGTTAATAATGATAGTGCAACTTATTTGTGGCACTGCCGTTTAGGTCATATTGGTGTAAAGCGCATGAAGAAACTCCATGCTGAGGGGCTTTTGGAATCACTTGATTATGAATCATTTGATGCTTGCGAATCATGCCTCGTGGGAAGATGGCTAAGACTCCATTCTCTGGAACAATGGAGCGAGCAACCGACTTATTGGAAATAATGCATGCTGATGTATGTGGTTCGATGAGTGTTGAGGCTCGCGGCGGGTATCGTTATTTTTTGACCTTCACAGATGATTTGAGCAGATATGGGTATATCTACTTGATGAAACGTAAGTCTGAAACATTTGAAAGAGTTCAAAGAATTTCAGAGTGAAGTGGAAAATCATTGTAACAAGAAAATAAAAGTTTCTACAATCAGATCGCGGAGGCGAATATTTGAAGTTACGAGTTTGTCCTTCATATACAAACAATGTGGAATAATTTCACAACTCACGCCACCTGGAACACCACAGCGCAATGGTGTGTCCGAACGTCGTAATCGCACTTTATTAGATATGGTGCGATCTATGATGTCTCTTACCGATTTACCAATATCGTTTTGGGGTTATGCATTAGAGACAGCTGCATTCATGTTAAATAGGGCACCATCTAAATCCGTTGAAACAACACCGTATGAGCCGTGGTTTGGCAAGAAACCTAAGTTGTCGTCTCTTAAAGTTTGGGGCAGCGATGCTTATGTGAAAATTTTCAACCTGATAAGCTCGAACCCAAATCGGAGAAATGTGTCTTCATAGGATACCCAAAGGAAACTGTTGGGTACACCTTATATTACAGATCCAAAGGCAAGATATTCGTTGGTAAAAATGGATACTTTCTAGAGAAGGAGTTTCTCTCGAAAGAAGTGAGTGGGAGGAAAGTGGAACTTAATGAGGCAATTTTACCTTCTCCCGAATTGGAGAGTAGTACATCACAGAAACTAGTTCTAGTGATTCCTACACCAATCAGCGAAGAAGCTAATGATGATGATCATGAAACTTCAGATGAAGTTACTACTGAACCTTGTAGGTCAACCAGAGTGCGTTCCACGCCAGAGTGGTACGGTAACCTGGTTCTGGAAGTTATGTTACTAGACCATGATGAATTTACGAACTATGAGGAAGCAATGATGATCCCAAATTCCGCAAAATAGCTTGAGGCCATGAAATCTAATATGGGATCCATGTATGAGAACAAAGAGTGGACTTTGGTTGACTTGCCCGATGATCGGCAAGCCATTGAACATAAATGGATCTTTAAGAGGAAGACTGACGTTGATGGTAATGTTACTGTCTACAAAGCTCGACTTGTTGCGAAAGGTTTTCGACAAGTTCAAGGTGTTGACTACGATGAGATTTTCTCACTCACAGCGATGCTTAAGTCTGTCCGAATCATGTTAGCAGTTGCCGCATTTATGAAATCTAGCAAATGAATAACAAAACTGCGTTCTTTAATGGATTTATTAAAGCAGAGTTGTATATAATGCAACCAGAAGGTTTTGTCAATCCTAAAGGTGCTAACAAAATGTGCAAGCTCCAGCGATCCATCTATGGACTGGTGCAAGCATCTCGGACTTGGAATATACACTTTGATAAGTTGATCAAAGCATATAGGTTTTATGCAGACTTGCGGTGAAGCCTGTATTTACAAGAAAGTGAGTGGGAGCAGTACAACCTTTCTGATAATTATATGTGAATGACATATTGTCGATCGGAAATGATGTAGAATTTTCTCGAAAGCATACATGAGTGTTTGAATGGAGTTTTTCAAAGAAAGACCTCGGTGAGGCTTCTTACATATTGAGCATCAAGATCTCTAGAGATAGATCAAGACGCTTGATAAGTTTTTTCAATAAGTACATACCTTGACAAGTTTTTGAAGTAGTTCAAAATGGAACAGTCAAAGAAAGAGTTCTTGCCTGTGTTGCAAGGTGTGAAGTTGAGTAAGACTCAAAGCCCGACCATAGTAAAAGATAGAAACACAATGAAAGTCATTCCCTATGCCTCAACCATAGGTTCTATAAAGTATGCCATGATGTATACCAGACCTGTTGTATGCCCTACCCTGAGCTTGGCAAGGGAGTACAATTTTGATCTAGTATTAGATCACTGGACAGCGGTCAAAATTATCCTTAGAGGACTAAGGAAATATTTCTCGGTTATGGAGGTGACAAAGAGTTCGTCGTAAAGAGTTACGTCGATGCAAGCTTTGACACCGATCTGGATGACTCCGAGTCTCGATCTGGATACATATTGAAAGTGGGAGCATTTAGCTAGAGTAGCTTCCTGCAGAGCATTGTAGACACAGAAATTTGCAAAATACATATTGATCTGAATGTGGCAGGCCCATTGACTAAACCTCTCTCACAAGCAAAACATGATCACGTCTTAGTACTCTTTGGGTGTCAATCACATGGCGATGTGAACTAGATTATTGACTCTAGTAAACCTTTTGGGTGTTGGTCACATGGAGATGTGAACTATAAAGTGTTAAATCACATGAGGATGTGAACTATTGGTGTTAAATCACGTGGTGATGTGAACTAGATTATTGACTCTAGTGCAAGTGGGAGACTGAAGGAAATATGCCCTGGAGGCAACAAGTTGTTATTTATATTTCCTTATATCAAGGTAAATGTTTATTATTCATGCTAGAATTGTATTAACCGGAAACTTAGTACATGTGTGAATACATAGACAAAACAGAGT
Source organism: Secale cereale (assembly GCA_902687465.1). Classification (NCBI taxonomy): domain Eukaryota; kingdom Viridiplantae; phylum Streptophyta; class Magnoliopsida; order Poales; family Poaceae; genus Secale; species Secale cereale. Next base: position 690,132,804 of record LR738711.1, on the reverse strand, counting down.
TTCCCTAGTATGCCTCTACTAGACTAGCTCGTTAATCAAAGATGGTTATGTTTAGAAACTTGATGTGATGGACAAGACCCATCCGTTAGCTTAGCAACTTGATCGTTTAGTTTTACTGCTATTGCTTTCTTCATACTTATACATGTTCCTATGACTATGATATTATGCAACTCCCGAATACCGGAGGAACACCTTGTGTGCTATCAAACGTCACAACGTAACTGGGTGATTATAAATATGCTCTACAGGTGTCTCCGAAGGTGTTTGTGGTGTTGGCATAGATCAAGAATAGGATTTGTCACTCCAAGTGTCGGAGAGGTATCTCTGGGCCCTCTTGGTAATACACATCATAATAAGCCTTGCAAGCAAACGACTAATGAGTTAGTCACGAGATGATGTATAACGGAACGAGTAAAGAGACTTGCCGGTAATGAGATTAACTAGGTATGATGATACCGACGATCGAATCTCGGGCAAGTAACATACCGATGACAAAGGGAACAACGTATGTTGTTATGCGGTTTGACCGATAAAGATCTCCGTAGAGTATGTAGGAACCAATATGAGCATCCAGGTTCCGCTATTGGTTATTGATCGGAGATGAGTCTCGGTCATGTCTACATAGTTCTCGAACCCGTAGGGTCCGCATGCTTAACGTTTGATGACGATTGGTATTGTGAGTTTATGTCTTTTGATGTACCGAAGGTAGTTTGGAGTCCCGGATGTGATCACGGACATGACGAGGAGTCTCGGAATGTCCGAGACATAAAGATCGATATATTGGAAGGCTATATTCGGACATCAGAAAGGTTCCGAGTGATTCGGGTATTTTTCGGAGTACCGGAGAGTTACGGGAATTCGTATTGGGCCTTAATGGTCCATACGAGAAAGGAGAGAAAGGCCTCAAGGGTGGCCGCACCCGTTCCCTATGGACTGGTCTGAATTGGACTAGGGAAAGGGGGCGCCCCCTTTCTTCCTTCTCCTTCTCCCTTCCCCTTTTCCTATTCCATGTGGGAGATGGAATCGTACTAGGACTAGGGAGTCCTAGTAGGACTCCACACTTTGGCGTGCCCTATGAGGGCCGGCCTCCTCCTCCCTCCATCCTTTATATACGTTGCCAGGGGGCACCTCATGGACACACAAGTTGATTTTAGCCGTGTGTGGTGCCCCTCCCCACAGTTACACACCTCGGTCATATCGTTGCATTGCTTAGACGAAGCTCTGCGCCGGTAGCTTCATCATCACCGTCACGACGCCGTCGTGCTGACGAAACTCTCCCGTGCCGCTCAAATGGATCAAGAGCTCGTGGGACGTCATCGAGCTGAACGTGTGCTGAACGCGGAGGTGCCGTACGTTCGGTGCTTGGATCGGTTGGATCACGAAGACGTTCGACTACATCAACCGCGTCACTAGACACTTCCTCTTTCGGTCTACGAGGGTACGTAGACACACTCTCCCCGCACGCTTCTCCTAGATAGATCTTGCGTGATCGTAGTTTTTTTAAATACTACATTCCCCAACATGGAGGGGGCCACACCCACAGTGCAATCCCCTCCGCGACGGCCGGCGCAGGGATCACAGCCAGAGCCACGTGACCAAGCGCCCGACAACATGTCAATGGCTTCATCTGATCATCAAATGAGTCAAGACCCGCGGCGAGCCCTAGAGGAAGGGCAGAGGGGCGATGCGCGCGTGACTACCGAGCCTTGCTGCGGAGCCCGTCGCCAATCCGATAGGTGCGGTGGACCCGATGTCGACGAACCTGCACTCGGTGCGGGCGAGTACCTGCCTTTCGAGGTTGGGTGCCCAACCTTCACCCGTGAGTTGTGACTAGTCCATTGGCCATTCGCTTGCACGTTCAAGCCAGAGATACCAGAGAAGTACGACGGGAGGCTGAACCCGGCAGAGTTCTTGAGCATCTACACCATCGATGTTCAAGATGCCGGGGGAAGAGATGAGAAGGTGTTCACCAATTACTTCCCTTTGGCAGTCAAGGCAAATGTGAGGTCTTGGCTGATGCACCTGCCGGAGAATCCATCTCGACCTGGGTTGACTTGTGCCGTGAGTTTATTGGTGCCTTCACCGGTGGCCATCAAGAACCAGGGTGGCCCAGTGATTTACAGCTTCTTCCGCATAAAGAAGGAGAGACTTTGCGGAAGTACATGAAGAGGTTTAGTCGACTACATAGAAACATCCCAGACATCCACCTGGCAGTTGTGATAGTTGCATTCCAATCCAACTTGTGCAACCACAGGCTGCATTCCAAAATGCACGTGCGGTTGCCCAAGATTTTGAATGAGCTATACACCCTAGTGGTCAAGTGTGCCCGCATGGAGGAAGGTAGGTGACTCCTTGGGGAGGAAGGTGGCGAAGTCGTTGACTCTAAGGACGACTACGACGCCACCAGTCAAAAGAACAAGAGCCAGAAGTGCAATAAAAATGCAAGGATAAAGTGGTCGTGACTGTCAAAGGATCGGGCTCACCTAACACCGGCAAGAAGGCTAAGACCGAGGCCCCCGGCAAGGAAATTGCCACATGCACTGACTGTCGGGACACTGCGGCTGCCGAGAAAGCTGGGAAGGGTGATGGACCGTACTGCAAGATCCATCGAACCAAGGACCACGATCTTTAGGAGTGTCGGCAAGTTGAGCTACTTGTCAAGAAGCAGAGGGCTGAGTATGAGAAACGTGCTAAGGAAAAAGGTCAGGATGGTGCTGGCGGGAAGGGTCGTGGTGATGGATAAAATCGCCCCGGCAAGGCACCTCCGTATCAAGGAAAACCCGCCAGGGGCCATGAGAAGAAAGATTGCGATGACGAAAGTGAGGAAGGGGATGAAGAGGAAACCAGCAAGCAGGAGTTCCAGAAATCCACTGATGCCCTTTGCATTGACGAAGGCGCATCTTTGCACTCCTCTCACTGCCAACTTAAACAGTGGGTGCGTGAAGTCAGTGCGGCAAAGCCAGCAGCAGATTCTTGGAAACCACTCAAGTGGTCCCTCACGCCCATCGTCTTTGACGAAGAGGACCACCCTGACTGCACCATAGTGGTAGGGTGTTTGCCATTGTTGGTCTCTCCAACAATTCGGAACCTCAAGGTCACAAAGATGTTGGTTGACAACAGGGTCATGTTGAATTTGATATCCCCAAAGGTCATCGGAAAATTGCAGATACCAGATGAAGAGCTCAAGGCCACTGGCATGTTTCAAGGAATCAACCCCGGTAGGAGTCATCCTAACGAAAGATCACGCTGGCGGTGATGTTCGGGGGAGGGGGGAGTTGAACTACCGAACTGAGAAGATTGTTTTTGATGTGGTTGATCTCCCCTTGCCGTACAACAGGATCCTTGGTCTTCCAGCTCTGACAAAATTCATGCCGGCATCTCACTATGCATACAGTACCCTGAAGATGCCGGGGCCAATGGGCATCATCTCCATCCCGTCAGACAAGGAAGACGCAGCCATCTGTGTGGATAAGATGTATCGGGACGCATTTAAGGCAGAGGCCATGGAGGTCAAGGTTCCCGCTAAGGAAAGCAAGAGGAAGGAAAAGGCTAGTGTGGACTCCGATAAAGAGTCCGGGAAGCGTACCTCTTCGTAGTACACTGCGCCCGTTGACGACTTGCCAGAGAGTTCCAACAGCGAGAGACCCAAGTCTACGGCACCTGCTGTGAAGAAGGTCCCGGTAGGGCTAGCTGGCATTGACGATACCTTTACCATTAGCGCCACCCTCGGCGACAAATAGGAAAGCGCACTTGTTGCCTTCCTGCGGGCAAATGTTGATGTGTTTGCGTGGCAACCATCTAACATCCCCGGTGTTCCTAGGGAGGTAATCAAGCACCACTTTGTTGTCTGCCCACATGCTAGGCCCGTCAAGCAGAAGGTCCGGAAGCAAGCATTGGAGTGGTAGCAGTTCATTGCCAAGGAGATCAAGAAACTTGAGGCAACTGGTCTGGTCAGAGGAGTATTGCACCCAACGTGGTTAGCTAATCTGGTGGTAGTATGCAAGGCTAATGGGAAATGGAGGCTTGGCATTGATTTTACGGATCTGAACAAGGCATGCCCAAAGGACCCATTCCCCTTGTCGTGCATCGATCAGATTGTGGATTCAACGTCCGGATGTGACCTGCTTTCCTTCCTGGATGCTTACTCTGGATACCACTAGATCTTCATGTCAAAGGAGGACGAGGAGAAAAAAACGTTCATTACCCCATGTGGCACATACTGCTTCGTGTCGATGCCTTTCGGGTTGAAGAACGCCGGAGCCACTTTCGCAAGAGTAGTGCAGATTGGGTTTGAGTCACATGCACAGAAATATTGCAGCTTACATGGATGATATAGTGGTCAAAACCAAGGACAGGTCAACTCTCGTTCACGACTGGGAAGAAACCTTTGCAAATATGCGCAAGCTCAACTTGAAGTTGAATCCGGAGAAGTGCGTGTTCGGCGTCCCTTACGGCAAGCTACTTGGTTTCTTTGTGTCCCACCGGGGGATAGAGCCCAACCCCGACAAGATTAAGGCCATCGAGCGAATTCAGGCACCCAGGACAGTTAAGGATGTGAGACGTCTGACTGGGTGTGTTGCCGCGTTGAGCAAATTCATTTCCAAGTCCGCTGAGTGTGCCTTGCTGTTCTTCAAAATACTGAAGTAGGCAGGGCCCATGGAGTGGACCCCAGAGGTAGATGCCACGCTACAAGAATTGAAGGCCTACCACTCTTCTGTTTCCCACCTTGGTCGCTCCCAAACCATAAGAGCCATTGCTGCTATACTTAGCGGCAACCAATCAAGTGGTTAGTGCGGTGTTGGTGGCATAGTGAGAGGTAGATGACACGGCAACAGCCGCCACAACCCCCTCTGGGAAGGGAAGTGAACTCATCTCGGCAAGGTCAGAGGTAGTTCAGGATAAGGAAGAGCAGAGCAGCAGAGACAACTCCATAGTCACGACAAGGAGAAAAGTGGTGCAATGCCCAGTGTACTTCATTAGCTCCTTACTGTAGGGGGCTAGATCAAGGTACTCCGGCATGCAAAAGTTGATATTTTGCTTCATCATGGCCTCAAGGAGACTGTGCCAGTACTTCCAAGCCCATGAGATCACAGTTGTCACCCGCTTCCCCTTGCAACGTATACTCCGGAACCCCAAAGCCACTAGCAGAATTGTGGAGTGGGCCTTGGAGCTGTCCAGTTTTGGTTTGATGTTTGAGAACACAAAAACTATCCAGAGCAGGGCACTAGCGAAGTTCATCGCAGAGTACCAACTCCTAATGCATAAGTATTAGAGACAGTTATCCCCGACAAGGAAGCACCCCAAGACTGGATTATGTACTTCGATGGTGCCTTCTCCCTACAAGGTGCAGGGGCTGGCGTGCTTCTGGTTGCCCCTACCGGGGAGCACCTCAAGTACGTCATCCAAATGCATTTCCGCCAGGAGGAGGCTACCAACAACACTGCAGAGTACGAGGCACTTCTTGTCGGGCTTACAATTCCCACCGAGCTAGGAATCAAGAAGCTGATCATTCAAGGAGATTCGCAGCTGGTGGCGATACAAGTGAACAAGGATTAACATAGACCATTGACGGATGCATACGTTGAGGAAGTTAGGAAGATGGAGGAGTGCTTTGACGGGTTGCAAATAGAGCATGTACCTCATGCGGAAATCTACATAGCTGATCACCTGTCAAAGTGTGCTGCGCAGAAACTCTCTGTGGAACCAAGGACTTTTGTTCTCCATCTGACTCAACCCTCGGTATCCCCGACAGCAATGGCCCAGAAGAGGAGGAAACTGGACTCTGGCAAGCCTCGCCCGGCAGAGTTTTCCGAAACCCTCGGTAGGGTGCTTGCCGGAAACAACTCCCCTTCGATCGGCAAGCTACTCCCTCCCGCCAAGGAACCAGTTTCCACGGTCGACGAGTGTACTTCCGTAGATGAGGAGATGCCGCTGATCCTCGTTGCCGAGCCACAGGCTCCAACTTGGGCACCACACATTGTCCATTTCCTCCAAACTGGAGAACTTCCCAAAGAGCAAGAAGAAGCTGTAAGAGTAGCCCGGAGGTCCAGTATGTACCAGTTCGTCGATGCCACACTTTACATAAGAATGCCCAACAGTGTGAAATTGAAGTGCATTTGCCGGGAAGGAGGAAAGTAACTGCTGGCAGAGATACACAAAGGAATGTGCGTCTCCCATATTGGATCGAGGGCTTTGGTTGGGAAGGTTTTCCAGCAAGGATTTTATTGGCCCACCGCCCTCCAAGATGCAATTAAGCTCATCACCAAGTGCCAGGCCTGCCAGTTCCATTCCAAGAACATCCATCAGCCTGCCCAAGCTCTTCAAACAATCCCTTTGTCATGGCCCTTTTTTGATCTGGGGGCTCGACATCCTGGGCCCCTTCCCCCGTGCTGCTGGGGGCTTTGAATTCCTGTTCATTGCAATCGACAAGTTTACAAAGTGGCCGGAGGTGGAGCCCATGAGAAAGGTGACTGATCAGTCAGCTATCAAGTTCTTGAAAGGATTGGTCTGCCGCTTCGGGGTCCCTGCCGAATCATCACCGACAATGGCACCCAATTCACGAGCCGCTCCTTCATGCAATCCGTTCATGCCCTCGGAATCAAGATTTCATTCGCATCAGTGGCTCACCCCAGGAGCAATGGACAAGCTGAGAGGGTGAATGATAAAGTGTTGCGAGGTCTCAAGACAAGAACATTGGACACGCTACAGAAGTGTGGCGGTCGATGGATCAATGAGCTGCCGGTGGTTCTCTAGTCCCTCTGTATGACAGCAAATCGAGACACCGGACAGACCCCCTTCTCCCTAGTTTATGAGTCTCCTTGAGTGCTTGCCTACGATGAAGTAGCGCGGGAACAACACTGGCGTGGCGATGCTGTGCTACTTGAGGAGAACCGTCTCCGGGCTGCTACGCGTGCTGCACGCTATCAGCAGGCCCTGTGTCGCTATCACAGCTGCTGGGTTAACGCCCAGTTTCTTGAGGAAGGCGAGCTTGTCCTTAGGCACGTTCATTCCGGCAAGGGTATGAACAAGCTAGCGCCAAAGTGGGAAGGCCCTTACCGGGTAGTACGAGTCACCAGACCTGGCATAGTCCGTCTGGAGACCGAAGATGGCATTCAATTGCAAAACTCATGGAACATTGAGCATCTCCGTAAGTTCTACCTGTATGGCGCGGTTGTTGGGCCATGCCCTGGCAGCCACCCTTTTGTACAAGCTTTGCCTCAGTTGCATGTTACCCTTTGTACAAAGCTAGGCGCAAACACTAAGCACCAGAGAAATGAACAAAGCATTGGGGGGGGCGAAGAAGATTGCATGCATGCATAAGCATATCATGAGCATAGCATGTTCATATAGATAAGATCATGTATGGCATTGTCTTCATCTGCATCAAGCTCCAGTGTTCTTGCCGTGGACTGGGTCCCGAAGAGAGGAAAAGAAGACAAGCCTACGATGCAATCCTTGACAAGCCAAACATATAAGTTCTTTTTTTACCCATACGTGTTTTGTAAACCTAGACTTCCGCATATGAAAACCCCGCCACCTTTGAAGAATAGGTGCTCCTGTCCTATGCCTCGAACATTGCTTCGGCATGGATGGTCGCAGTGGCCTTTGGCAGAAAGAGATTGGTGGGGGACTTGCCCTTCTTGATGGTTCAATGCTCTGCAGGCCCGGCCTCGCAGCAGCAAATCGAGGGACCCCAACAAGATAGATTGCTGGGAGAAATTGTTTACCTAAGAGTATAGAGGAATCCCACCTCTGCACGGATATTATACATGCACAAGTACCCGGCGAAGCCTGTATTTTTCATTAATATGCTGATAAGCAAGTACATACTTTATAGGACACAAAAATGGATATAAAAAGATTACATAATTTAGACTAAAGTTTGGCAAGTACGTACACATTTTAGACTGAAAAAAGTCAAGTGCCCTGTAATCCCCTTCTATGTCCCTCTTTTCCCCAGGCACTATGGTGAGAGGAGAAGAAGGCGGAAGGGACACCCAAGCAGGAACCCATCTCGATCCCGTCAGGACATGCCGAGAGCAGCCTGACAAGATCGGGAGTGGTGAGGCTGCGAAGGGGAGGAGGCGAGGGCACCAAGAGAACATCCCTCCCTGGCAATGAAGGGGGGGTGCCAAAAGAACCGGGGGCAGAGCAACGCAGCCAGAACAAGACTAAGGCATCGGTGCCATCATACTCTGACATGACGATCCGCACGCCGCCTCTGCTACCCCCGACCATTGAGTCCCCGTCACCAGCGCTCCAAGGGGGCGATGAGCCAAGATCCTGGCACCCCAGCCGAAGGGGCGGTCAAAGGTAGCAGTGATGCCCGGGGCATGCAGGAGCCACCTCGTGTCACCTCGACGGGCAGGAAGGCGCCGCCATATCGAACACCGCCTCGGGCCTCACCGGAAGAAGCCGTGCGAGGATCGCCCAGGGGCCCAGTCGCATCCCCACAAGAGGACACTCGTACCCCTGGAGGCTTCATCGACGAGCCAGCAGACCCCGACGGCTCGCGGTGAAAGCAAGCCCGTGAGAACAGACCAATCGCTCCACCACCCGCGCAAGGTGCAGCACCTACCTTACCAAGGTGGGCGCAACGCCAACGGGAGCATCGCCGCGGACCGCGGCCACCCCTCTAGCGACCAGCATTCTTCCCACGGCTCCAGACCAGGCTCACTCCCCAGAAGTCGACACAAGCATTCGACGTCATCAATTCCCTGCTAAAGCTCGGGGGCTAGCCCTAGTCCTCTCCCTTTGGCATATTCAGGGGGGCTGGGGACGGGGGAGGCGAGATGCACGGATGAGCCTTCCGCTCGTCCCCTCCCCCTCTTTTACAATCGAAACCAGGGCTGGGGGCTGGTCCTTCAAAGGGCAGCTACCATCCCGCTCGGCCAACCCAAGAAGACCAGTCCCAGATCATGGCACTCTCTTCGCGTCGCGTGCCTCTGTCACCTACCCTGTATAGTGCATGCGGCGAACATGGTGGGGGGGGGAATCAACGCTATGGGATGAGTGAATTGGCAGTTACTCCCCCTGTGCGTTAAAGTCATTCATGGGCCATTACAGAGATGGCCCCACAACAATTGGCATTATACAACGCCTGAGGGAAGCCGAAACTGCCCTCATTCAAGCACAGGTTAATGAAGAACCAAGAAAAATATCAGAGATGATCCAGCACAAGACCGCTGCATGTGTACTTATTAGAGCCTTCCCCGGCGACGCATTCAGGCCAGGCTCGGGGGCTTTTGTCGGTGCAACAAACCAGGGTGTATGTTGCCCAGACAGTACACAGGCACGGAGCCAAGGTTGAAGCATCCAAGACCAAGACCAAGCAGAAGAAGATAGCCCTTTGAGAAATCAAAGGGCAGATCAAGAGGACCAAACCAAAGCAAAGGAGTAAAACACCACTAAGGAGAAGGCCTTCCTTGCCGGGCAGGCGAGCTTGGCAAGGGCAAGGCTACCCCGAAGGCAAGCCCCAAGAATCCCCCAGAAAGCCCGTCGGGGACGCGAGGGGCAGATTGTCCCAACAAGGCACCACCACGCCACCTCACATCAACGCAAGTAATCGATCGGTGTGGTGTCAAGCCCCCAAATGACTAAGTGACCGTAATTTGGTACGTGGCAGCCATTTCCTGAGGAAATAACCCGCAGATGACACCCATCGAGCGACGTGTCAAGCAGACAGGTGAGGAGGTGGCAATATTGGCCCGACAAGGCTTGTCGGGCAACTCCTTGACAAGACACTAAGCGGCACATTTAACGCGCCTTGTCCTATCTGCAGAGTTAGGTATGATATCACTATTTGCTATCTAATCAGTACACAATGGCTGATTTGTCACTGTGGTGACCCCTTAATCTATAAAAGGAGGCCCATGGCGACCAGAGAAGGGATTCGAACCCTGGACCTTTGTACCCACATACGCGCGCAGTGGCTATCGCCCCAAGGCAACCCTTGCCAGGCACGAGCGTTGCGCTTTCCACCACAATCCACCCATCAATCCACCAAAGCAGGAGTAGGGTTTTACGCATCGCGACAGCCTGAACATAGGTAAAAATCGCATGTGTGACCGTCGCCGCGCTGCTGCACGCCCTCCGCTATTTTTGCAACGTGCCACTCCCCCTTACCGAACCACAAAGGGTCCGAAGGCGCCATAGGTGTTTGTGTCCCCCCGCGACAGACGGTAAATTGGAATTGGTCCAAGATAGTTACTGTGGTGAATTCTATAATAGAAGGCTGGGTATGTTATCTCTTTAGAAGCAACAAAATAGGATGGTGTTTCATTTATGAACTTGGATTGGTTTCTAGATGATTGTGCAAATAGAACATTGTCCTCAATAGTGGTTCTATAGCTCTATCTAAGGAATCAAAGGTCATGCCAGTGATTCAATACATACAAAGTCAGTTTCACACAAATTATAAATTTATGTGACATCATGACAAATGCATTAAAATGCAAATGATACACACGGATCTGAGGTTTTCAAGATCTGATAGGACAAAGTCTATACCACAGGCAAAGCATGGACTGACACCGGATTGCCATTGGTTTTTAAAAGTGCTAACTAGATTATTGACTCTACTGAAAGTGGGAGACTGTAGGAAATATGCCCTAGAGGCAATAATATTTGTATTATTATATTTCTGTATTCAAAATTAAGGGTTTATATTTCATGCTATAACTGTTATGATCCTGGAATATGCGATTTAGTGGAAAACTCATATGCACGTGTGAAATGAAAAACAAATAAAATGAAGGTTCCTAGTCTCACCTCTAAGACTAGCTCAAGTGTTGTTATTGATCACATTTTTCGGATCTTAGGATATCGTTAGGTGTAACGATGATCCTAAAACAACATTGAGATTATGATGTTGGAAGAACGATCATATTGAATCGACCCAAACTTTTTTGTTATGAATGAGTTAATATCGTCTATATTCAATTGTAATAATGCAGAGTGTTAGCATGTGTTTTAGTTCCTCGGACCATGAGAGTGTCTCAGTCACTTCCTACCAGATGGTGGGCTTTGGGGTTGCTCAAACGTCATCTGTAACAAGGTAATCATAATGACAAGGTGATCATAATGATGGTGGGCTTTGGGGTTGCTCACCGGAAAGTTTGACAAGTGAACAGACAACTCAAGAGTGGGATTTTCTCCTCCAATTATGGAGAGATATTCTTAGGTCCTTCTCGGTGTGATGGCATCCATCATCATCTGGCTAGACATAGGTGATTACGTCACGGGGATGCCAAAACACGTTAATGAGAAAGAAGAATAAAATTGGTAATGGGAGCAACGGTATAGTGAGCATTGTGATGACTCAGGAGGATACCGATGCACACTAGGTATTGTAAAAGTATCACAAAGCAAAGGGAACATCACATGATAACCAAATGTTCACTCGAATATCATTCATGCAATCATAGGGACCGCTATGGATGTCCATGATTCCGCTATCGGTCATTGAACAAACAGGTTTCATTCATGCTATAATTTATCGAACCTACATGGTCACAAGCTTAAGATAATAACTGTCTGCTAAGTGTTAGTGGTGCCGATGTGATGAGAATACATTTGTGAAATTGTTTCATTAATATCTCGATTTGTTCCGACTGGTTCTAGAAGCATTTCAGGGTCACCTGAAGGGTTTCAGTGAATATCGGGTAATGCCGGGTATTACCGATTAATATATATAGGTTCAAAATGTTTCCGGGGATGTTAAATTATATATATGATGCTCTGAAAATGTTTAGAACAAATATATTTTTAATTTAATACCAATGGGCCCAATCAGGCCAAGAGGTGGAAGGAAACTTGGGCCAAAAAGGCCCAAGTGGGAAAGTGCCTCCCTTCCCTAAGGAAGGGGGGCGAATTGGAGAGGGGGAGGAGTCCAACTCATCCTCCCTTGGTCATCCAAAGGGGAGGGACTTTCCTTCCCCTTTTGGCGCCCCTCCTCTCCCCTCCTAACCTATATATACTAGAGGATTTCCACCCTATTAGAACACAAGTTTTGGAGTCTCCTCTAGTTGATCTAGTTATACTTCTAGTTGGTCCTAGTTGACTAATTAGAGCTAGCCATAGCGACCTCTAATCCTCATAATTTGAAGCCCGATGTGGTTCTAATCTCCTCCCTCTAATTCTCCGACGATGATTAGCTCTATATGGTAATACGCTGTCGGATCGTGAAGACTGTATGCTTGCAACCAAGTAGAGAGGTCGTGCTTTCGGTCTTCCGTTCGAGGGATCATTCGAGGGTGGTTCACGGGATCGTCACCAACGTTCGAGGGACTCCAAGTACGATCTATACTGACTCGTCCACTTCCACTGCACTCCGGAGTCGGTAATGATTGCTGATCACAACCCGATATGCATCTCCATATTGTTCTGGCGTGGTCGTAGGTGCAGATATTTTTTTGTTTTCTACTATGTTTCCCAACACCCTAGGCTTGTGGGCCCCTTGTGGCACCTCCAACCCTAATTCCATCTCTATAAATACTCAAATATTCCCCTCAGATCAGAGAGCACCTCGAAATACTTTTTCTGCCGCCGCAGTTTCTGTTATCATGAGATCCTATCTGGAGACCTTCTCTGGTACTTTGTCGAAGGGGGAATCAATCACGGAGGGGCTCTACATCAACCTTGATGCCCCTCTGATGATGTGTGAGTAGTTTACCACAAACCTACGAGTTTATAGCTAGTAGCTAGATGGCTTCCTCTCTCTCTCTCTCTCTCTCTCTCTCTCCCTCTCTCTCTCTCTCTCTCTCTCTCTCTCTCTCTCTCTCTCTCTCTCTCTCTCTCTTTGATCTTCAATACAATGTTCTCCTTGATGTTCTTGGAGATCTATTTGATGTAATGACCTTTTGTGGTGTGTTTGTTGGGGTCCGATGAATTGTGAGTTTATGATCAGATTATCCATGAATATTATTTGAGATTTCTCTGAACTCTTTTATGCATGATTATTATAGCTTCGTATTTCTCTCCAATCTATTGATTTTGTTTGGAAAACTAGATTGATTTCTCTTGCAATGGGAGATGTGCTTTGTAATGGGTTCGATCTTGTATGAAACTAGAAGTACTTTGTAGGTGAACTAGGATAGGCTTGCAATATAATAAAGAGCACGCAAATAAAAGTTAGGGGTTGTTTAGATAAAGTAACAATTAAGTTAGTTTTAGTAGAGAGCTTTTTTGTCACAAGAAAGTTATTTGTCCCTAGGCAATCAATAACTAGATCGGTAATCATTATTACAATTTTATATGAGGGAGAGGCAAAAGCAAACATACTTTCTGTACTTGGATCATATGCACTTATAATTGGAACTCTAGCAAGAATCCACAACTACTAAAAATCATTAAGGTAAAACCCAACCATAGCATTATAAAGTATCAAGTCCTCTTTACTCCCATACGCAACAACCCACTTACTCGGGTGTAATGCCCCGGATGTAATACTTTCCCTTTTGGGCATATAATATATCTCCGGCTTCATCTATTCCATTTCGGGTTCTTTGTCTTTCGGGTTTTCGTCGTTTTGTTGTGTGAGTGTGTGGCATTCATTCATATCATGTAGTCATGTGCATCGCATTGCATTTGTGTTGTCGGTTGCATCCGGTTCCGCGTGTTTCTTCCCGTTGTCCGTTTCGCGTTCCGGAGCTCCCTCACGTATCCGTGGCGTCCCGTAGGCCTACTTTGATGTTTGGCCATGTAATGTTACCGGTTTGCCGCGAGACTTGTCGTGTGTTGTTGTTTTGGTGTGTGTAACCCGCCAGTAAAATCTCGTCGCGTTTCGAGTCCGTTTGCTACCCCAACAGTTATTCGTGTGGGCTCAAAGTGCCTCCACTTTGTGGCCCAAGACATCCCTCCAACAGCCCACTTCCCTCCTCTTGGCCCATCCTAACTCCCCTCGCGATCGGATCCGTCGGATCGCGATCGGAGGGCTCAAAAACACCCAAATCCCTCAAACCCTAGCTCCTACCATATAAATAGACCCCTATGTCCATTTTGGGCGTCCCTAACTTCTTCCCCAATCTTCCCTCAATTTTTGGGGCTAAACCAGATCCTTTTGCCACTTTCATGTCCCCTCCTCGTTTTCCACCCCGCAGAAATCTCGCCGGCCTCGAAGCCAACCGCCGCCGCCTTCCTTTCGAACGGAAGCCAGCCGTCGCCAGATCCGATCGAGCGAGGTCAACGCCTCATCGCTCCCAGGCCGAC
>LR738711.1:690095773-690108404 GCA_902687465.1 Secale cereale | reverse complement strand
GGGCCTCCCGCTCGAAGCAGCGCCTCGACCACTTCGTCGGGCTCCCGCGCGCCCCAGCGCTGGGCCTCTCCATCGCGCAGGCCACCGCCTCCTTCGATCGCCACCTCGCGGCCCGACCGCACCCCGCCAGGCGCCCCTCCGACCAGGCCGCTTCCTTCCTCCGGGCCGAGATCCGCCGACCTCACCGCCCCGCACCAGGCCGGCCTCGCCTCGCAGCAGCGCGGCTCGCCTCCCGCCATCGCCGCCCGAGGCCCACCTCTCCAGAGCCAGCCAGCCAGCCGCCGGCCCGAGGCCTCCGCGGGCCTCCTCCCTCCGCCCGACCGCGCCGGCCCAAGCCGCCGACCGCGCGGGCCCTCTCCTCCGATCCAGGCCCGAGGCCTCTCGAGTGCCCTGGGCCGCTTCCAGCCGCCGCTCGGGCCCGTCTTCGCACTGCCCCAGCAGCACCAGATCTGTGGGCCGAGCCCATCTCCTCTCGGATCTGAGGTTGATTCAAAAACCCTAGATCTACATGCTGTTTTGTTCTGTGATGCATTTTTATAACTGCTATATCTTTGTGTGTGTTGCTCCGATTCGCGCAAATGAGGTGTCCAGACGTTCGTGGTGATTAGCACTACGTTTTTTCTTTTTGTGTCATGCATGTTAGAGATCATCTAGATGCTTATTTTTCTGTTGCAAGAGTGCATCCCGATATAAACTGCTGTTATGTGATGTTTTTATGCCATCTTTGCATAGTGATATCTTTTAGCTCGTTTGTCCGAATGATGCAAATGACATGTCCACGTGTTCGTCTTGCCATGCTCTACATGTTGCTTGTGTTAGGTTGCATGATAAATTTATTCTTGCCATGTATATCTTCGTTGCAAAGTGCCATGTGGCTGTGATGTTGTTTCACTTGTTATGAAATGCCATCTTGTTGAGCTCGTTGCTATCGTTGTGTTTATCTCCATGATGCATGCTTGTATGTTTCGGAATCACCATCATGTGTACTTTGATGTGGAGCTTACCACTTGCCGTGTTTAGTTTCGAGGTGACTTAAACTTGCTCTTTTAGATGCCATGATGAAACTGCTGTTTTAACACTTAGTGGATTTTCACTAAGTCTGAAATCTGTAACGTTCCGATGCCATGTTTGCTTGCTGCTCTAGGACAAACCATGATAGTTTTGGGGTGGATCTTGATGGTTCCTTGTAGTATATATTGTTGGCTTTCCATTCATGTTCTCACATGCTTATTTAAGTGGCTGTAGCATGTTTAACTTTTGCTCCAAAGTTTCAATAAAATTCTGCTGTCAGAATTTTATTGTCAAGTTCAATATGTCCAAGCTTGTTGCTATTGATCCGTGGCTCCTTTGGGGGTGCACCTTTGGACTTATTTGCTGTAGGATATGTCTAGTTTATGTTCATGCTATTTTCCATGTTGTTTGAGTGCTGTAGCTTATTTTTCTAGTGCTCCGAAGTTGCTATGTTGCTGTAATTTTCAGCTTTCGCCTATTTCTTGTTTCGGGCATAACTTTTAGCCCGTAGCTCCGATTTCAGCGAGTCTTATATGAAACTTGATTGATTTTCCGTGTAGACTCATAATTTCCTATTGTTATCATGTTTTGAGTTGTTTTGCTTGAGTGCTATTTTCCGTGCTCCGTCTGCATCCTTAGTGCATCCATCATGCATCCATCATTTTGGTGTGCGCATTGCATCTTGTTGATTCGTGCCTTGTGTGATTGTATTGTTTAGAGCCGGATGCCGAGACCGAGTACGAGTACGAGTACGAGCACGAGGTTACCAACGAGGTTGAGCACGAGGACCCTTCTTACGATCCGAACGACTACACTTCAGGCAAGATGACCGAACCCCGATAAAATTACTATCTTTGCCTATTGCTAGTAGTTTCGCTCTATAGTTTTGCCTCGATGCCCATGTCTTTCTTGTCAGCCTCCTACTTGTAACCATGACCATGTTTAACCACTCTACCTATGCAAACCCTTGCTTGGCTAAGTACGCTTCGCTCAGCCCTTCTTATAGCATTGCTAGTTGCAGGTGAAGATCGAAGATGCTTGCTTCATGTTGAAGTTTTGTTGGGTTATATCACACTATATAAATGCTTAAAATGAAATCATCTATATATTGGCAAGGGTGGAAGGCTAAGCCTTTTGCTTGGTGATTTGTTCCACTCATGCTGTTAGGAACCATATAAACCGGTGTTATGTTCCTTGATTATGCGTTCCTAACACGGTTGGGGTGTATGGGACCCCCTCGATAAACCGCTAAGTGCTAAGTCTTTTCCAGCAAGTCCCAACATTGGTACTATTTGCCTAATAACAAATTAAACTTGCATAGGGAGTAATTAACCCTCTTTCTTAATCAACAACCCCGGGCCAGTGCTCCACATGAGTGTTGGTCCGAAACGGGGTGTCTGCGGGGCCGCCTTGGGCAACCCGAGGTATCTGGTATACACCCGTAGAATCGCCCATCCGGTCGTGTCCTGAGACTTAGATACGCGCGGCTACTATCAGGGTGTCGACACGCCGGGAGGATTTGCTGGATTAGCCTTACCTTAGTTCGGATTATCTTGAGCACGGGATTCCGAGAATACTCGGGTCTTCCCACTTTGGAGTTGCGACTCCGCGGATCGTGGGCTTGTAATGGGTCAAGTTGGAACACCCCTGCAGGGTTATGAACTTTCGAAAGCCGTGCCCGCGGTTATGTGGCAGATTGGAGCTTGTTAATATCCGGTTGTAGATAACTTGACACAATGTTTCAATACACTACGAGCGTGTGTACCGTGACTGTCAATTTCCGAATAGGGATTCGAGAGTTGAACACGGTGGGGTTATGTTTGTTGAGCTTTAGCTAGGATCACTTTGTGATCATCTCTCGACCGAGGCTTTCTCTTCTCGCACTCTCTCACGTAAGCTAGTTGCTAGTTGCTGCTGCAGACACTTATTCTTTTCTTCAGCCTTATCCTCTCCCAAGGTTTAAATAGTCTTGTTACCCGGGAACGGGATTGCTAAGTCCTCTGTGGCTCACAGTTACTTCACCACACCAGATGCAGGTCCAGTGGTGAGCTATCCAGGTGATGGCACCGAGCTTGACTGGGAGTACGACGAGGAGCGTAGTCGATATTATGTTCGTTATCCTGATGATCAGTAGTGGAGACTTCTACTAGGATTCGACCCGACCTGTGGATTTAACTTATGTTTGGTATCTTGTCATTTGGATTTACCCTTAGAGGGCTGTGATGTTTTATTGTATGATGTTTGAGACATGTATTGTATTTGGGTGATGTGGCGAGTGTAAGCCAACTATTTTATGTTTTCCATCCCCATCTTTTACATGAGTTGTGCAAAGATACCAGACTTGCGATCATTCCAGCATGGGGTTAAGTCTCTAAGTCGTGCCTCGACACGTAGGAGATTTAGCTCCATCCTGGGCATTACATCGGGTTTGTGCTTATGTCACTTACGCCACCCACCATAGGCGAATCATGAACGTATTCAAACACCCAAGAATAGGGATCACTTATGCTTGCACGACACAGAGAGCACCATAGGACAACACCAATAATAAAACATACAACTCAAACCAATCATGATCATCAATCAACCCATAGGACAAAATGAATCTACTCAAACATCATAGGATAGCCACACATCACTAGATAATAATATATAGCGTCGAGCACCATGTTTAAGAAGAGATTACATCGGGAGAGGAGGCGTTACACTGCTGCATAAAGGGGGAGATAGTTGGTGTTGACGATAGCGAGATTGTTGGTGTAGATCACCGTCATGATCCTTGCCCCGGTGGCACTCCAGTGACACCGGGAGAGAGGGGGGAGAGCCGCGAAGGGCTTCCCCTCTGGTCCATGGTACCCATGGCGGCGGAGGGGCAGTAGCCCATCCGAGATTGGATCTATCTCTCTGTTTCTCTTCTGTTTTGTGGCCCCTGATTATGGTCTTTCACCGTTTCTTAAATATCCGGAGATTCGTAACTCCGATTGGGCTGAAATTTTTACACGATTGTTATCCAGATATAAGCTTACTTATGGCTGAAGGACACCTCCAACTAACCTAAAGGGTGGCCACAAGCTTGCCAACCGCGCCCTGGGTAGGGGGCGTGCCCTCTAAGCTTGTGGGCCCCTTGGGCATCGTCTCGCGTTGATTCCGCTTCCAAAAAATCACATATATTCCAAAATAAATCTCCGTAAATTTTTATCACGTTTGGACTTCGTTTGATATGGATTTTCTGCTGAACAAAAACATTCAACAAACAGGAACTGGCACTGGGCACTGGATGAATTTGTTAGTCCAAGAAAATCATAGAAACTGTTGCCAAAAGTATGTAAAAGTTGTAGAATATTGGCATGGAAGAATAAAAAATTATAGATATGATGGAGATGTATCAGCATCCCAAGATTAATTTTTGCTCGTCCTCAAGTAGGTAAATGATAAAAATAATATATTTTTTATGTGGAATGCTACCTAACATAATCTTGATCATGTAATCTAATCATGGCATGAATATTAAGACACGAGTGATCCAAGGCAATGGTCTATCAATTTGACATTGAAAGAATAATACAAGACATGCATGTAATTCATCATTGCCTTTCATAATAATGGAGCTAAAGGAAACAACCTCTATACACTCAATTGTGGTAAGCATGACACACTCGGTGTTCCCTGCATAAAGTATAAATCATGAGCACCTTGGTGTCAAACCAGGCAATTGGATCTTACTTCTAACACACTTCAGCATTTTCAACTTCACTCAATACATGAGCACGAGCCATGGATATAGCACTAACACGTCCATTTTGCATCATATTTTCTTGTTGTTACTTATGTTGTTATTATGTATAATGATGCTTTTTGGAGTAATTCTAATGCCTTTTCTCTCATAATTTTCAAGGTAAGCACCAAGAGGGAGAATTTGGACAGTTCGAAATCGGGACCTGAAAATTCTACGCCAGGCCACCTATTCTGCACAACTCCAAACAAGCTGACACTTCACGGAGAATTTTTATGGATTATTTGAAGATTATTGGAGCAAATAAGTACCAGAGGGGACCCACCAGGTGGGCACAACCCACCTGGGCATGCTAGGGAGCCCAGGCACGCCCTGGTGGGTTGTGCTCACCCAGGCCCACCTCTGGTGCCCATCATCTGGTATATAAGCCATTCTGACCTAGAAAAAAATAAGGAGCAGACTTTCGGGACGGAGCGCCGCCGTCTTGAGGCGGAACTTTGGCAGGAGCACTTTTGCGCTCCGGCGGAGCGATTCCACCGGGGGAACTTCCCTCCCGGAGGGGGAAATCATCGTCATCATCATCACCAACAACTCTCCCATCTTGGGGAGGGATATTTCCGTCAACATCTTCAACAGCACCATCTCATCTCAAACCCTAGCTCATATCTTGTAATCAATCTTGTTACTGGAACTATAAATTGGTGCTTGTGGGTGACTAGTAGTGTTGATTACATCTTGTAGTTGATTACTATATGGTTTATTTGGTGGGAGATTATATGTTCAGGTCCATTATGCTATTTAATACCCCTCTGATCTTGAGCATGTTTATCATTTGTGAGTAGTTACCTTTGTTCTTGAGGTCACGGGAGAAATCATGTTGCAAGAAATCATGTGAATTTGATATGTGTTTGATATTTTGATAGTATGTATGTTGTGATTCCCTTAGTGGTGTCATGTGAACGTCAACTACATGACACTTCACCATATTTGGGCCTAAGAGAATGCATTGTGGAGTAGTAATTAGATGATGGATTGCGAGTGTGACAGAAGCTTAAACCCAGTTTATGCGTTATTCCGTAAGAGACAGATTGGATCCAAAAGTTTAATGCTATGGTTAGAATTTATTCTTAATACTTTTCTCGTAGTTGCGGATGCTTGTGGGAGGGTTAATCATAAGTAGGAGGTATATTAACGTAAGAACAGGACCTAAGCACCAATCCACCCACATATCAAATTATCAAAGTAGCGAACACGAATCAAACAAACATGATGAAAGTGAGTAGATGAAACTCTCGCGTACCCTCAAGAACGCTTTTCTTATTATAAGAGGCCGTCTTGGCCTGTCCTTTGCCTCAAAAGGATTGGGCTATCTTGCTGCACTTTTTCTATTACTATCGTTACTTGCTCGTTACAAAAATATCTTGCTATCAAACTACTCTGTTACTTACAAATTCAGCACCTGCAGATACTACCTTGGTAATAACCACTTGTCATTTACTTCTGCTCCTCGTTGGGTTCGACACTCTTACTTATCGAAAATTGTGCTCACCCAGGACCACCTCTGGTGCCCATCATCTGGTATATAAGCCATTCTGACATAGAAAAAATAAGGAGGAGACTTTCGGGATGGAGTGCCGCCGTCTCGAGGCGGAACTTTGGCAGGAGCACTTTTGCCCTCCGGCGGAGCGATTCCGCCGAGGGAACATCCCTCCTGGAGGGGGAAATCATCGTCATCATCATCACCAACAACTCTCCCATCTTGGAGAGGGATATTTCCGTCAACATCTTCAACAGCACCACCTCATCTCAAACCCTAGTTCATATCTTGTATTCAATCTTGTTACCGGAACTATAGATTGGTGCTTGTGGGTAACTAGTACTGTCGATTACATCTTGTAGTTGATTACTATATGGTTTATTTGGTGGAATATTATATGTTCAGGTCCATTATGCTATTTAATACCCCTCTGATCTTGAGCATGTTTATCATTTGTGAGTAGTTACCTTTGTTCTTGAGGTCACGGGAGAAATCATGTTGCAAGTAATCATGTGAATTTGATATGTGTTCGATATTTTGATAGTATGTATGTTGTGATTCCCTTAGTGGTGTCATATGAACGTCGACTACATGACACTTCACCATATTTGGGCCTAAGAGAATGCATCGTGGAGTAGTAATTAGATGATGGGTTGCGAGAGTGACAGAAGCTTAAACCCAGTTTATGCGCTATTCCGTAAGGGACCGATTGGATCCAAAAGTTTAATGCTATGGTTAGAATTTATTCTTAATACTTTTCTCGTAGTTGCGGATGCTTGTGGGAGGGTTAATCATAAGTAGGAGGTATATTCAAGTAAGAACAGCACCTAAGCACCGATCCACCCACATATCAAATTATCAAAGTAGCTTACACGAATCAAACAAACATGATGAAAGTGACTAGATGAAACTCTCGTGTACCCTCAAGAACGCTTTTCTTATTATAAGAGGCCGTCTTGGCCTGTCCTTTGCCTCAAAAGGATTGGGCTATCTTGCTGCACTTTTTCTATTACTATCTTTACTTGCTCGTTACAAAAATATCTTGCTATCAAACTACTATGTTACTTACAAATTCAGCACCTACAGATACTACCTTGCTAATAACCACTTGTCATTTCCTTCTGCTCCTCGTTGGGTTCGACACTCTTACTTATCGAAAAGAGCTATAATTGATCCCCTATACTTGTGGGTCATCAAGGCTATTTTTCTGGCACCGTTACCGGGGAGTGAAGCGCTTCTGGTAAGTGGATATTGGTAAGGAAACATTCATATAGTGTGCTGAAATTTATTGTCACTTGTTACGATGGAGAACAATCCTTTGAGGGGTTTGTTCGGGGTATCTTCACCTCGACCGGAACCACAATTAGCTACCCCTTGATACGTCTCCAACGTATCTATAATTTTTTGATTGTTCCATGCTATTATATTATCCATCTAGGATGTTTTATATGCGTTTATATGCTATTTTATATGATTTTTGGGACAAACCTATTAACCCAGAGCCCGGTGCCAGTTTCTGGTTTTCCTTGTTTTTGAGTATCGCAGAAAAGGAATACCACGGAGTCCAATTTGACCTGAAATTGCACGGAGGTTGTTTTTGGACCAGAAGAAGCCCACGGAGTACCGGAGATGGACCAGAAGAGTCCCGAGGCCACCACGAGGGTGGGGGCGCGCCCTACCCCCCTGGGCATGCCCCCCTATCTCGTGGCCACCTCGGGGACCCCTCGGACTTGTTCCCGACTCCAACACCTCTTATATATACCCAAACCTCCAGAAAATAACATAGATCGGGAGTTCCGCCGCCACAAGCCTATGTTGCCACCGAAAACCAATCTAGACCCGTTCCGACACCCTACCAGAGGGGGGAATCCCTCCCCGGTGGCCATCTTCATCATCCCGGCGCTCTCCATGACGAGGAGGGAGTAGTTCACCCTCGGGGCTAAGGGTATGTACCAGTAGCTATGTGTTTGATCTCTCTCTCTCTCTCGTGTTCTTGATATGGCATGATCTTGATGTATCGCGAGCTTTGCTATTAGAGTTGGATCTTATGATGCTTCTCCCCCTCTACCTTCTTGTAATGGATTGAGTTTTCCCTTTGAAGTTATCTTATCAGTTGAGTCTTTAAGGATTTGAGAACACTTGATGTATGTCTTGCGTGGGATACCCATGGTGACAATGGGGTATTCTATTGATTCACTTGATGTATGTGATACGTCCAAAACGTATCTATAATTTCTGCTTGCTCCATGCCACTTTTGGGTGATATTGCTATGATATTCATACACTTCCATACACTTTTGATCATATTTGGACTAACCTACTAATCCAGCGCACCCCGGTGCCAGTTTCTGTTTTCGGCTGTTTTTGTATTTCAGGTTTTCACGTTACGTGAACTGCCAAGAAAAATCCAGAAAAATTATATAAAAAATCAGCATTCCAGAACCTACCTTGCGCCCGAAGGACAGCCGGGGGGGCACCAGGGCCCCAGGCGCCCTGGCGGCGCCCCCCCACCCTTGGGCCGTGCCGGGGGGGCGCCTGGGCCCCCCGAGCCCCGTCTGGTGCTCCCCTTCGGCATATATTTAGAGCGTCCTTCGAAACCCTCGGAACGGGAACTCTTTTTCGCGATCTCATCTCTGTTCCGCCGCTGCCGCCGCTTCCAAGATCGGGAGCACCATGAGAACTCTTCCCGGCACCCTGCCGGAGGGGAGGATCACCATCGGGAGCTTCTCCACCACCATGGACGCCTCCCGGATGAGTTGTGAGTAGTCTCCCTTGGACCATGAGTCCATGACCAGTAGCTATGTGATGTTCTCCTCCCGTTCTTGTGCTTCACTAATTAGTCCTCGTGAGCTGCCCTACATGATCGAGGCACATATGTAATCCTTATGCTGTTGCTATGATGAGTTTGCTGGGATCCGATGGATTATGAGATTATGTTCAGATTGATCTTGAGTAATATATTTGATCTATCTCTTTTATATTTATGTTCATAAGTAATTCTTGCATGTTCTCCGTTGTTATTTATTGCTTTGGCCAAGTAATACGTAGTGACTCCAAGAGGGAACGTTATGCTCGATTGTGGGTTCATGCCCCTCGATGACTAGCTTGAGTGACAGAAACATGAGTCTAGGGGATGTGTTGTTGCCACAAGGGGGAAAACAACGGTGCTTGTGCCCGCGGGTGCAAGGATTGTTTACTTTACGCAAAGTTCTTTTAATGCAGTTGTCTGTTGCATTGAGTTTACACTATGGGTGGGGCTCGCAACTTAATACCAGCGAGATGTTCTGGATAGATATCTCAAGGTGGATGATTAGTAGTAGATATTGATGGATTTCGGTCTACTTACTTTGGCGTACCGCCCATGCTTTGAACCTCAACCTTTCTTGCAATGTAATCAGCATTGGTTTGCGTTCGTGGTCATGTCAATTGCCCAGCTGTAATTCGTTTACCTCACATAGCTGTTTTATCGTCTTTTGGGAGAGAGACATCACTAGTGAACATCATGAGACTCCGGTCCATATTACCATCATTGATCACATCCGCTATTTACTTTTCGCTTTTACTTACTATTGCAAACATTATCTATCACTGCTATCATTTGCTTTTAATCCTTTGTGAACTACAAGGCCGGAGGGATTGACAACCTCTCTGTACTCGTTGGGAGCAAAGTTATTTGTATCTGTGTGCAGGTCCACGTTGATTGCTAATCCGCGCCGTTAGCAGTTGACACCTACTTGTTGAACCTAGGAGTCTCTCGGGATTCGATCCTTGGCATCTTTTCTAAGGGAAAAACTTCCACAACACTGCATCTTTCACCTTCCACTTGGGGTAACCAACGAGGGGTTAGAGGCCCATCAAGGAGTATTTTCTGGCGCCGTTGCCGGGGACTCCACTCTTCAGGATAGGGGAGTTGCACGCTATCTTTTACCTTTGCTTTTTAGTCTTGTTAGTTTACCTTTCAGTTTTCTTCATGTATTTCACTAGTTATGCTTATGGACAACCTTGCTATTGGATCGTTGCTTGCGGGAAGACGCCCCGCACCTGTGGTGGTTGCTCCTCCCCCTATTGAAATTGTGCCCTATAAAATACCAGCTGGTATTATCAATTATATCTTGGCTAATCGTTATGCAGGAGACAGACATCCCGGTGAACACTTGCTATATCTGTCACAACTATGTTCATTATTTAAGCTTGCAGGTGTATCAAGGGAGTTCATCATGAGGAAATTGTTCGCCGTATCACTTATAGATAAAGCTTCAGATTGGTATAAGATTCTCGATAACTCGCACTTGCTTGGTTGGCAAGAGCTTATGTCTCTCTTTTATAATAAGTTTTATCCTCTTCATGATGCTTATGTGGAGAGTAAGAGTACCTTTTTACGTGTGGATCATGGTAACAATGCTTTATGTGATGCTTATATTGTTGAGTTCATCCATGATGCCACTGAAATTTATAATGAGAGAGGGAGACGTGGTTCTAAATATCTTAATAATATCAAGTTCCCTCTCTTTATGTTGAAGGTTTTGAAGCTGCACTTGTTTTGTCTTCCTATGCTTATTGCTTTATGCTTCAATAATTTATTTCTTTACAAGATTCCAATGCATAGGAAGAGGGGTATACTTAAATATGATTTATATGTGCTTCTTGATGCTCTCTTTTGTTCTTCAACTCTTATTCCTACGAGAGCATCATTTTTGCATTATGCCTAGCTTAAAGGCATAAAAGAAAGCGCTTTTGGGAGGCAGCCCACATGAATAAATTTTTATATTTTGCTTTTGTTGTGTCTTGATGTTGTTTACTGCTGTAGCATCATCATTGTATCTTTGCTTTTCATATTTGTGCCAAGTATAGCCTCTGATTGCTAGAAAGTTCAAAAGTTGTGAGGTGCTGTCCAGGAAACAGATTCTGTCCTTGGATAGAAAACTTCGTATAAAATCACCAGATCATCTTTTTGGTCTGAATTTTTTC
Organism: Secale cereale; assembly: GCA_902687465.1. Classification (NCBI taxonomy): domain Eukaryota; kingdom Viridiplantae; phylum Streptophyta; class Magnoliopsida; order Poales; family Poaceae; genus Secale; species Secale cereale. The sequence continues at coordinate 690,097,155 of LR738711.1, read as the reverse complement.
GACAGCGTTCTCTATATAATTTTATTTCGTGCATCTGTTCTGAGTTTTTTGATTTGAGTTGCAGAAGTGCCCCGAACAAATCAATTACTACCTGTTGTTCTGTTTTTCACAGATTCTGTCATGTTTTGCCTTTCCTTCATTATGCAAATCAAGAGCTTGCTTTTTCTTTGCAAAAACCTTTTGGCAATCTTGAGAAATAGTAGAACGTCGAGAATATCTTTATTTCCAGCAAGGTATAATTATTTTATTAAGGGTACTAACCTCGCTAATCAGATTATAATGAGTTATGTATGAAGGGAGTTTTCAAGTGTGCGAGGGAAGATGATAAAAAGATTCAGGAGTGTCAAGCGCTCAAGCTTGGGGATGCCCCCGTGCACCCCCAAGAAATATTCAAGGAGACTCAAGCGTCTAAGCTTGGGGATGCCCCCGTGCATCCCCTTCTCCATCAACATTATCAGTTCGTCTTTCGTTTCGCTATATTTTTATCACTTCATGTGTTAAGTGCTATGCTTGGAGCGTCTTGCTTTTAGTTTTCTTTTTAGTTTTTCATAACGAGTCGGAACTCAGCTTTCTTTATGTGGGAGAGAAACACGCTCCACTTCTACCTAGAACATAACATAGAATTTTTCATGTCTATCTTTGTTGTGTGTGTTCTTTGTCCTTTAATAGCTACTATCATGCTCTGCTCTTAGTATTCATGCTTATCTTTTCAAAGAGCTTTTGTTTAGTTGGTTGCTTGAACTCTCTTTAATTATCATGCTTATCTTATTAAGAGAGTTTGCTTCCGTTGCATTGGTTAATATGTCTATGATAAAGATGCTACGTGCATAATGGTGCTTAGTAGTTCAGGTTTCTTATGGTTAGTCTCAAATAGCTGGGGGATTCCCAATGTGTTATTGGAGCACCAACTTGATTTGTTTGCCGATGATGTGGTATGGTTTAGTAATATCTTCCTTCGAGAATTTATTTTGATTGACTTGGCGTATGCTCACGCATATTTAAGACTGTAAAGAAAGTCTGTCAAGCCTTGATGATCTTTTATTTCTGAGTAGCGATATAACTACCATGCCTGATTCAATGTTGCTTTGTCGCTCTGCATGATTATGACCGTCATTGCTCTCTTAGTTGGTCGCTCCCAGTCTTTTGCTAACCTCCACCTGTACTAAGCAGACTAACTTTGCAATACATAGCTCATGGGAAAGTAGCTTAAAAACTATTGTGGTAAAGAATATGTTGCTTATGTATCTTATTTCTTATAAGTTGCTTGCTGAGCGGTAACCATGTTTCTGGGGACGCCATCAACTGTCACACTTTTGTTGAATATCATGTGAGTTGCTATGCATGTTCGTCTTGTCTGAAGTAAGGGTGATTTGCCATGGGTT
>LR738711.1:690056185-690094753 GCA_902687465.1 Secale cereale | reverse complement strand
GGGGGGCGCCTGGGCCCCCCGAGCCCCGTCTGGTGCCCCCCTTCGGCATATATTTAGAGCGTCCTTCGAAACCCTCGGAACGGGAACTCTTTTTCGCGATCTCATCTCTGTTCCGCCGCCGCCGCCGCTTCCAAGATCGGGAGCACCAGGAGAACTCTTCCCGGCACCCTGCCGGAGGGGAGGATCACCATCGGGAGCTTCTCCACCACCATGGACGCCTCCCGGATGAGTTGTGAGTAGTCTCCCTTGGACCATGAGTCCATGACCAGTAGCTATGTGATGTTCTCCTCCCGTTCTTGTGCTTCACTAATTAGTCCTCGTGAGCTGGCCTACATGATCGAGGCACATATGTAATCCTTATGCTGTTGCTATGATGAGTTTGCTGGGATCCGATGGATTATGAGATTATGTTCAGATTGATCTTGAGTAATATATTTGATCTATCTCTTTTATATTTATGTTCATAAGTAATTCTTGCATGTTCTCCGTTGTTATTTATTGCTTTGGCCAAGTAATACGTAGTGACTCCAAGAGGGAACTGTTGGAGATATGCCCTAGAGGCAATAATAAAAGCATTATTATTATATCTCCTTGTTCATGATAATTGTCTGTTATTCATGCTTGAACTGTATTGTACGGAAACAGCGATACATGTGTGAATACATAGACCACAATGAGTCCCTGGTAGGCCTCTAGTAACCAGCTCGTTGATCAACAGATGGTCACGGTTTCCTGACCATGGACATAAGATGTCAGTGATAACGGGATCACATCATTAGGAGAATGATGTGATGGACAAGACCCAAACTTGAGCATAACACGAGATCGTATAGTTCGTAATGCATAAGCTTTTCGGTGCCAAGTATTTATTCCTTAGACCATGAAGTTGTACAACTCCCAGATACCGTAGGAGTGCTTTGGGTGTGCCAACCGTCACAACGTAACTGGGTGGCTATAAAGGTACACATCGGGTATCTCCGAAAGTGTCTGTTGAGTTGGTACGAACCGAGACTGGGATGTTGTCACTCCGTATGACGGAGAGGTACCTCTGGGCCCACTCGGTAAGACATCATCATAATGAGCTCAATGTGGCTAAGTAGTTAGTCACAAGATGATGGATTACGGATCGAGTAAAGAGACTTGCCATAACGAGATTGAACCAGGTATCAGGAATACCGACGATCGAATCTCGGGCAAGTACCGTACCGATGGACAAAGGGAATAACATACGGGATTGAGTGAATCCTTGACACGGTGGTTCATCCGATGAAGATCATCGAGGAAAACGTGGGAACCAACATGGGTATACAGATCCCGCTGTTGGTTATTGACCAGAGAGTGGTCTCGGTCATGTCTACGTGTCTCCCGAACCTGTAGGGTCTACACACTTAAGGTTCGGTAACGCTAGGGTCGTAGAGATAAATGCACGTGGAAACCCGAAAGTTGTTCGGAGTCCCGGATGAGATCCCGGACGTCACGAGGAGTTCCGGAATGGTCCGGAGGTAAAGATTGATATATGGGAAGTCCAGTTTCGGCCAACGGGTGATCTCCGGGGGTCACCGGGAGCGTCCCGGGACCACCGGAGGGGCCCCGGGGGTCCACCGGGTGGGGCCACCCATCCCGGTGGGGCCCCTAGGCCGCGAGGGGATGTGTCCAGCCCTCTGGGCTGGCGCACCACTAAGGGAGGCCCACCTTCCCTGCGCCTAGGGTTCAAACCCTAAAGGGGAGGGGGATTCCACTTGCCTTGGGGGGCAAGGAACCCCCCTTGGCCGCCGCCCCCTTGCAGATTGGATCTGCAGGGGGTCCAGGCGCCCCCCCTGGCCCCTATATATGTGGGGGGGGAGAGGGCAGCCGCACCCCAAGCCCTGGCGCCTCTCCCCCTCCCGTCACACCTCCCAACTCCTTCGCAGGGCGCCCGGCGTAGCCCTGCTGCAATTTCCACTGCATCCGTCATCACGCCGTCGTGCTGCAGGATCTCTGACGACTTCTCCTCCTCCCTTGCTGGATCAAGAAGGAGGTGACGTTGCTGCAGCGTACATGTGTTGAACGCGGAGGTGCCGTCCGTTCGGCGCTAGATCATCGGTGACGAAGAACGTGAAGAGTACGACTACTTCATCCTTGCTTCGTTGAAAGCTTCCGCACGCAATCTTCATAACGGTATGTAGATGCACTCTTAGTTACTCGTTGCTAGATGTCTCCATAGTTGGATCTTGGTGAAGACGTAGAAAATTTTTGAATTCTGCTACGTTACCCAACAGTGGCATCTGAGCCTAGGTTTTATGCGTAGCATCTTGCACGAGTAGAACACAAAGCAGTTGTGGGCGTATGATCTTGTTCAACTTTCTTACCGTTACTAGTCAATCTTGATTTGGCGGTATTGTGGGATGAAGCGGACCGGACCGACCTTACACGTACGCTTACGTGAGACTGGTTCCACTGACAGACATGCACTAGATGCATAAGGTGGCTGGCGGGTGTCTGTCTCTCCTACTTTAGTCGGATCGGATTCGATGAAAAGGGTCCTTATGAAGGGTAAATAGAAGTTGACAAATCACGTTGTGGTTTTGGCGTAGGTAAGAATCGTTCTTGCTATAAATCCTATAGAAGCCACGTAAAACTTGGAACAACAATTAGAGGACGTCTAACTTGTTTTTGCAGCATGTGTTTTGTGATGTGGTATGGCCAAGAACGAAGATGTGATGAATGATATATGTGATGTATGAGATTGATCATGTTTTTGTAATAGGAAATCACGACTTGCATGTCGATGAACTTGACAACCGGCAGGAGCCATAGGAGTTGTCTTTATTATTGTATGACATGCGTGTCACTGAATAACGCCATGTAATTACTTTACTTCATTGCTAAACGTTAGCTATAGTAGTAGAAGTAATAGTTGGCGTGACGACTTCTTCAAGACACGATGATGGAGATCATGATGATGAAGATCATGGTGTCGAGCCGGTGACAAGATGATCATGGTGCCCCGAAGATGGAGATCCAAGGAGCAAGATGATATTGGCCATATCATGTCACTATAATTGATTGCATGTGATGTTTATCATGTTTTTGCATCTTGTTTACTTAGAACGACGGTAGTAAATAAGATGATCTCTCACTAAAATTTCAAGTAATGTGTTTCCCCTAACTGTGCACCATTGCTAAAGTTCGTTGCTCCGAAGCACCACGTGATGATCGGGTGTGATAGGTTCTAACGTTCACATACAACGGGTGTAAGACAGATTTACACACGCAATACACTTAGGGTTGACTTGACGAGCCTAGCATGTACAGACATGGCCTCGGAACATGGAAGACCGAAAGGTCGAACACGAGTCGTATAGAAGATATGATCAACATGAAGATGTTCACCGTTTTTGACTAGTCCGTCTCACGTGATGATCGGACACGGACTACTCGATTCGGATCGTGTATCACTTAGATGACTAGAGAGATGTCATTCTGAGTGGGAGTTCATTAAAATTTGATTAAGATGAACTTAATTATCATGAACTTAGTCTAAATTCTTTACAATATCTCTTGTAGATCAAATGGCCCACGCTCCAGTTTCCCTCAACTTCAACGCGTTCCAAGAGAAAACCAAGCTGAAAGACGATGGTAGCAACTATACGGATTGGGTCCGTAACCTGAGGATTATCCTCATAGCTGCCAAGAGATCATATGTCCTAGAAGCACCGCTAGGTGATGCACCCGTTCTCCCAGCGACTCAAGACGTTATGAACGCCTGGCAGTCGCGTTGTGATGATTACTCCCTGGTTCAGTGCGGCATGCTTTACAGTTTAGAATCGGAGCTCCAAAAGCGTTTTGAGCACCATGGAGCATATGAGATGTTCGAAGAGCTGAAAATGGTTTTCCAAGCTCATGCCCGAGTCGAGAGATATGATGTCTCCGACGCATTCTACAGCTGTAAGATGGAGGAGAACAGTTCTGTCAGTGAGCACATCCTCAAGATTTCAGGATTGCACAATCGCTTGTCTCAGCTGGGAATGAATCTCCCAGATGAAGCGGTCGTTGACAAAATCCTCCAGTCGCTCCCACCAAGCTTCAAGAGCTTCGTGTTGAACTTCAATATGCAGGGGATGGAGAAGTCCATTCCCGAGGTGTATTCAATGCTGAAATCAGCGGAGGTAGACATCAAGAAAGAACATCAAGTGTTGATGGTCAATAAAACCACTAAGTTCAAGAAAGGCAAGGGTAAGAATAACTTCAAGAAGGACGGCAAGCAAGTTGCCGCGCCTGGCAAGCCTGTTGCCGGGAAGAAGCCAAAGTATGGACCCAAGCCTGAAACAGAGTGCTTTTATTGCAAGGGAACGGGTCACTGGAAGCGGAACTGCCCCAAATACTTAGCAGACAAGAAGGCCGGCAACGTCAAAGGTATATATGATATACATGTTATTGATGTGTACCTTACCAGCACTCGTAGTAGCTCCTGGGTATTCGATACCGGTGCAGTTGCTCACATTTGTAACTCAAAACAGGAGCTGCGGAATAAACGGAGACTGGCGAAGGATGAGGTGACGATGCGCGTCGGGAATGGTTCCAAGGTCGATGTGATCGCCGTCGGCACGCTGCCTCTACATCTACCCTCGGGATTAGTTTTGAACCTGAATAATTGTTATTTAGTACCAGCTTTGAGCATGAACATTGTTTCTGGATCTCGTCTTATGCGAGATGGATATTCTTTCAAATCGGAGAATAATGGTTGTTCTATTTATTTGAGAGATATGTTTTATGGTCATGCCCCGCTGGTCAATGGTTTATTTTTGATGGATCTCGAACGTAGTAATACACATATTCATAGTGTAGATGCCAAAAGATGTAAAGTTGATAATGATAGTCCCACATACTTGTGGCATTGCCTACTTGGTCATATTGGTGTCAAACGTATGAAGAAGCTCCATTTGGATGGACTTCTAGAGTCTCTTGATTATGAATCATTTGACACGTGCGAACCATGCCTCTTGGGCAAGATGACCAAGACTCCGTTCTCCGGAACAATGGAGCGAGCAACCAACTTGTTGGAAATCATACATACCGATGTGTGCGGTCCAATGAGTGTTGAGGCTCGCGGAGGCTATCGTTATGTTCTCACCCTCACGGATGACTTGAGTAGATACGGGTATATCTATTTGATGAAACACAAGTCTGAGACCTTTGAAAAGTTCAAGGAATTTCAGAATGAGGTTGAGAATCAACGTGACAGAAAAATAAAGTTCTTACGATCGGATCGTGGGGGTGAATATTTAAGTCATGAATTTGGCACACACCTTAGAAGCTGTGGAATTGTTTCACAATTGACACCGCCCGGAACACCTCAACGTAACGGTGTGTCCGAACGTCGAAATCGTACTCTATTGGACATGGTGCGATCTATGATGTCCCTCACCAATTTACCGCTATCTTTTTGGGGTTATGCTTTAGAGACTGCCGCATTCACTTTAAATAGGGCTTCGTCAAAATCCGTTGAGACGACTCCGTATGAACTTTGGTTTGGCAAGAAACCGAAGCTGTCGTTTCTGAAAGTTTGGGGTTGCGATGCTTATGTCAAGAAACTTCAACCTGAAAAGCTCGAACCCAAATCGGAAAAATGCGTCTTCATAGGATACCCAAAGGAAACTATTGGGTACACCTTCTACCACAGATCCGAAGGCAAAATCTTTGTTGCCAAGAATGGATACTTTCTGGAGAAAGAGTTTCTCTCGAAAGAAGTGAGTGGGAGGAAAGTAGAACTTGATGAGGTGACAGTCACCCCTCCTGGACCGGAAAGTAGCGCAGCGCAGGAAACTGTTCCTGAGGTGCCTGCACCGACAAGGGAGGAAGTTGATGATAATGATCATGATGAAACAGATCAAGTTACTACTGAACTTCGAAGGTCCACAAGGGCACGTTCCGCACCAGAGTGGTACGGCAACCCTGTCCTGGAAATCATGTTGTTAGACAACGGTGAACCTTCGAACTATGAAGAAGCGATGGCGAGCCCAGATTCCAATAAATGGCTTGGAGCCATGAAATCCGAGATAGAATCCATGTATGAAAACAAAGTATGGACTTTGGTGGACTTGCCTGATGACAGGCATGCCATAGAAAACAAATGGATATTTAAGAAGAAGACAGACGCGGATGGTAATGTGACCATCTATAAGGCTCGGCTTGTCGCTAAGGGTTATCGACAAGTTCAAGGGATTGACTACGACGAGACTTTCTCTCCCGTAGCGATGCTGAAGTCAGTCAGAATCATGTTAGCTATTGCCGCATTCTATGATTATGAGATATGGCAAATGGACGTCAAAACAGCATTCCTTAGGACCTGTTTGGTTCATCTTTTATCGACGGATTCCGCTGCCGCGCAGCAGAATCTGAACCAAAGGGCGAACCCAGAAGAATCTGATTCCAGAAATCCGCTGCCAAAATCTGAACCAAAAGCGAAAGCAGCCCAAGACGTGCTTTCCAAAATCTGATTTCGCTGCGGGCCAAAATCAGAGCTGACGAAGAGCTCGTCGTAAAGGGTTACGTCGATGCTAGCTTCGACACAGATCTGGATGACTCTAAGTCACAAACCGGATACGTGTATATTTTGAATGGAGGGGCAGTCAGCTGGTGCAGTTGCAAGCAAAGCGTGGTGGCAGCATCTACATGTGAAGCGGAGTACATAGCTGCTTCTGAAGCAGAGCAGGAAGGAGTCTGGATGAAGGAGTTCATCACCGACCTAGGAGTCATTCCAAGCGCGTCAAGCCCAATGACTCTCTTCTGTGACAACACTGGTGCTATTGCTATTACCAAGGAGCCCAGGTTTCACAAGAAGACCAAGCACATCAAACGCCGTTTCAACTCCATCCGGAATTATGTTCAGGATGGAGATATAGATATTTGTAAAGTGCATACGAATCTGAATGTTGCAGACCCGTTGACTAAACCTCTTTCACGAGCGAAACATGATCAACACCAGAACTCTATGGGTGTTCGATTCATCACAATGTAACTAGATTATTGACTCTAGTGCAAGTGGGAGACTGTTGGAGATATGCCCTAGAGGCAATAATAAAAGCATTATTATTATATCTCCTTGTTCATGATAATTGTCTGTTATTCATGCTTGAACTGTATTGTACGGAAACAGCGATACATGTGTGAATACATAGACCACAATGAGTCCCTGGTAGGCCTCTAGTAACCAGCTCGTTGATCAACAGATGGTCACGGTTTCCTGACCATGGACATAAGATGTCAGTGATAACGGGATCACATCATTAGGAGAATGATGTGATGGACAAGACCCAAACTTGAGCATAACACGAGATCGTATAGTTCGTAATGCATAAGCTTTTCGGTGTCAAGTATTTATTCCTTAGACCATGAGGTTGTACAACTCCCAGACACCGTAGGAGTGCTTTGGGTGTGCCAACCGTCACAACGTAACTGGGTGGCTATAAAGGTACACATCGGGTATCTCCGAAAGTGTCTGTTGAGTTGGTACGAACCGAGACTGGGATGTTGTCACTCCGTATGACGGAGAGGTACCTCTGGGCCCACTCGGTAAGACATCATCATAATGAGCTCAATGTGGCTAAGTAGTTAGTCACGGGATGATAGATTACGGACCGAGTAAAGAGACTTGCCATAACGAGATTGAACCATGTATCGGGAATACCGACGATCGAATCTCGGGCAAGTACCGTACCGATGGACAAAGGGAATAACATACGGGATTGAGTGAATCCTTGACACGGTGGTTCATCCGATGAAGATCATCGAGGAACACGTGGGAACCAACATGGGTATCCATATCCCGCTGTTGGTTATTGACCAGAGAGTGGTCTCGGTCATGTCTACGTGTCTCCCGAACCCGTAGGGTCTACACACTTAAGGTTCGGTAACGCTAGGGTCGTAGAGATAAATGCACGTGGAAACCCGAAAGTTGTTCGGAGTCCCGGATGAGATCGCGGACGTCACGAGGAATTCTGGAATGGTCCGGAGGTAAAGATTGATATATGGGAAGTCCAGTTTCGGCCAACGGGTGATCTCCGGGGGTCACCGGGAGCGTCCCGGGACCACCGGAGGGGCCCCGGGGGTCCACCGGGTGGGGCCACCCATCCCGGTGGGGCCCCTAGGCCGCGAGGGGATGTGTCCAGCCCTCTGGGCTGGCGCACCACTAAGGAAGGCCCACCTCCCCTGCGCCTAGGGTTCAAACCCTAAAGGGGAGGGGGGCTCCACTTGCCTTGGGGGGCAAGGAACCCCCCTTGGCCGCCGCCCCCTTGCAGATTGGATCTGCAGGGGGTCCAGGCGCCCCCCTGGCCCCTATATATATGTGGGGGGAGAGGGCAGCCGCACCCCAAGCCCTGGCGCCTCCCCCCCTCCCGTCACACCTCCCAACTCCTTCGCAGGGCGCCCGGCGTAGCCCTGCTGCAATTTCCACTGCATCCGTCATCACGCCGTCGTGCTGCCGGATCTCTGATGACTTCTCCTCCTCCCTTGATGGATCAAGAAGGAGGTGACGTTGCTGCAGCGTACGTGTGTTGAACGCGGAGGTGCCATTCGTTCGGCGCTAGATCATCGGTGACGAAGAACGTGAAGAGTACGACTACTTCATCCTTGCTTCGTTGAAAGCTTCCGCACGCAATCTTCATAACGGTATGTAGATGCACTCTTAGTTACTCGTTGCTAGATGTCTCCATAGTTGGATCTTGGTGAAGACGTAGAAAATTTTTGAATTCTGCTACGTTACCCAACAGGAACGTTATGCTCGATTGTGGGTTCATGCCCCTCGATGACTAGCTTGAGTGACAGAAACATGAGTCTAGGGGATGTGCTGTTGCCACAAGGGGGAAAACAACGGTGCTTCTGCCCGCGGGTGCAAGGATTGTTTACTTTACGCAAAGTTCTTTTAATGCAGTTGTCTGTTGCATTGAGCTTACACTATGGGTGGGGCTCGCAACTTAATACCAGCGAGATGTTCTGGATAGATATCTCAAGGTGGATGATTAGTAGTAGATATTGATGGATTTCGGTCTACTTACTTTGGCGTACCGCCCATGCTTTGAACCTCAACCTTTCTTACAATGTAATCAGCATTGGTTTGCGTTCGTGGTCCTGTCAATTGCCCAGCTGTAATTCGTTTACCTCACATAGTTGTTTTATCGTCTTTTGGGAGAGAGACATCACTAGTGAACATCATGAGACTCCGGTCCATATTACCATCATTGATCACATCCGCTATTTACTTTTCGCTTTTACTTACTATTGGAAACATTATCTATCACTACTATCATTTGCTTTTAATCCTTTGTGAACTACAAGGCCGGAGGGATTGACAACCTCTCCGTACTCGTTGGGAGCAAAGTTATTTGTATCAGTGTGCAGGTCCACGTTGATTGCTAATCTGCGCCGTTAGCAGTTGACACCTACTTGTTGAACCTAGGAGTCTCTGGGGATTCGATCCTTGGCATCTTTGCTAAGGGAAAAACTTCCACAACACTGCATCTTTCACCTTCCACTTGGGGTAACCAACGAGGGGTTAGAGGCCCATCAGTATGTTTTGGTGATCAACTTGAAGGTTCCGTGACCTTGGGAATCTATGCATAGGGGTTGGCACACGTTTTCGTCTTGACTCTCCGATAGAAACTTTGGGGCACTCTTTGAAGTTCTTGTGTTGGTTGAATAGATGAATCTAAGATTGTGTGATGCATATCGTATAATCATGCCCACGGATACTTGAGGTCAAAATGGAGTATTTAGGTGACATTAGGGTTTGGGTTGATGTGTGTCTTAAGGTGTTATTCTAGTACGAACTCTAGGATAGATCGAACAGAAAGAATAGCTTCGTGTTGTTTTACTACTTACTCTTGAATAGATCGATCAGAAAGAATACCTTTGAGGTGGTTTCGTACCCTACAATAATCTCTTCATTTGTTTTCCGCTATTAGTGACTTTGGAGTGACTCTTTGTTGCATCTTGAGGGATAGTTATATGATATAAATATGTTATCCTTGTTGAGAGAACTTGCACTAGTGAAAGTATGAACCCTAAGCCTTGTTTCAAAGCATTGCAATACCATTTGTGCTCACTTTTACCATTAGTTATCTTAGTGTTTTTATATTTTCATATTACAAAAACCTATATCTACCATCCATATTGCACTCGTATCACCCTCTCTTCGCCGAACTAGTGCACCTATACAATTTACCATTGTATTGGGTGTGTTGGGGACACAAGAGACTCTTTGTTATTAGGTTGCAGGGTTGTTTGAGAGAGACCATCTTCATCCTACGCCTCCCACGGATTGATAAACCTAAGGTCATCCACTTGCCGGAAATTTGCTACTGTCCTACAAACCTCTGCACTTGGAGGCCCAACAATGTCTACAAGAAGAAGGTTGCGTAGTAGACATCACCCCTCAACCCGCTGCACCTACTGAAAATATGAATATGAAATCCCTTCGAGTATGCTACAACAAGTGCTAGCTAATCCTTATGTAGGAGATAGAACCCAACATCCTGATATGCGCTTGATATATGTGGAACAAATTTGTGGATTGTTTAAGCTTGCAGGTTTACCCGGAGATCAAGTTATGAAGAATGTTTTTACTTTATTTTTGAAGGGAAAACCATTAGCATGGTATAGGCTATGCGATGACATTGGAGCTTGGAACTGGAATCGATTGAAATTGGAATTTCACCAAAACATTTATCATATGCATCTAGTTCATCGTGATCGGGATTACATATATAATTTTTGGCCTCGTGAAGGAGAAAGTATCGCTCAAGCTTGGGGGAGGCTTAAGTCAATGTTATATTCATGCCCCAATCATGAGCTCAAGAGAAATTATTATTCAAAAAAATTATGCTCGGCTTTCTCACAATGATCGATCCATGCTTGATACTTCTTGTCCCGGTTCCTTTATGAAGAGGTCTATTGAATTCTGGTGGGATCTATTGGAAAGAATTAAACGCAACACTGAAGATTGGGAACTCAGCGAAGGTAAAGAGTCAGGTATTAAGCTTAAGTATGATTGTGTTAAATCTTTTATGAATACCGATGCTTTTCAAAAGTTTAGCACTAAATATGGACTTGGCTCTCAGATAGTAGCCTCCTTTTGTGATTTTTTTTCTACTCATGTTGATCTCCCTAAAGAGAACTGGTTTAAATATCACCCACCTATTAAAGAAGAAATTAAAGAATCGGTACCAGTTAAATAAGAAACTATACTTTATAATGTTGATCCAGTTGTTCCTACTGCTTATATTGAAAAACCACCTTTTCTTGTTAGGATAAAGGAACATGCTAAAGTTTTAACTGTGGTTAACAAAAGTAATATCAGAACAGCTAAACCAAATGAACAAATTAAAGTAGAACCTAATATTGCTATGGTCAAAGATCTCTTGGAAGAAAATGTAGACGGGCATGTTATTTGTTCCAATGAAGAAGCTGCTAGAATTGCCACGCCTGGTAAAAAGGATAAACACAGACATGTTGTTGGCATGCCCGTTGTCTCAGTTAAAACAGGAGATCACCGCTATCATGGTTTATGTGACATAGGTGCTAGCGTGAGTGCTATTCCCTACTATTTATAGCAATAAATTATGAATGACATAGCACCCGTAGAGACAGAAGACATTGATGTCACTATTAAACTTGCTAATAGAGATACTATATCACCAATTGGGATTGTTAGAGATGTTGAAGTCTTGTGTGGGAAAATAAAATACCCTACTGATTTTCTTTTTCTTGGTTCTCCACAAGATGACTTATGTCCCATTATTTTTGGTAGACCTTTCTTGAACACCGTTAATGCTAAAATAGATTGTGAGAAACAAACTATCGGTGTTAGTTTTGGTGATGAGTCTTATGAATTTAATTTCTCCAAGTTTAGTAGAAAGCTTCATGAAAAAGAATTGCCTAGTAAAGATGAAATTATTGGTCTTGCTTCTATTGTTGTGCCTCTTATTGATCCTCTAGAACAATATTTGCTAGACCATGAAAACGATTTACATATGCATGAAAGAAATATAATAGATGATATTTTGTTTGAACAACATCCTCTGCTTAAACACAATTTGCATGTTGAAACTCTAGGAGGTCCTCCTCCACCTAAAGGTGATCCCGTGTTTGAATTAAAACAATTGCCAGACACTTTAAAATATACTTATCTTGATGAAAAGAATATATATCCTGTTATTATTAGTGCTAACCTTTCAGAACATGAAGAAGAAAGATTATTGAAAGTTCTAAGGAAGCACCGAGCTGCTATTGGATATACTCTTGATGATTTAAAGGGCATCAATCCCACTCTATGTCACCATAATATTAATATGAAACCTGATGCTAAACCCGTTGTCGATCATCAACGTCGGTTAAATTCGAAAATGAAAGAAGTGGTAAGAACAGAAATATTAAAACTTCTGGAAGCAGGTATAATCTATCATATAGCTGATAGTAGATGGGTAAGTCCCGTTCATTGTGTTCCTAAGAAAGGAGGTATTACTGTTGTTCCTAATGATAAGAATGAACTTATTCCACAAATAATTGTTACAGGCTATAGAATGGTAATTGATTTTAGGAAATTAAATAAAGCAACTAGAAAAGAATATTACCCTCTGCCTTTTATTGATCAAATGCTAGAAAGATTATCAAACCACACACACTTTTGCTTCCTTGATGGATACTCTGGCTTTTCACAAATACCTGTTTCTCAACCTGATCAAGAAAAGACTACTTGTACATGTCCATTTGGAACCTATGCTTATAGACGTATGCCTTTTGGTTTATGTAATGTACGTGCTACCTTTCAAAGATGTATGACTGCAATGTTCTCTGACTTTTGTGAAAATATTGTAGAGGTTTTCATGGATGATTTCTCTGTTTATGGGAAGTCTTTTGATGATTGTTTAAGCAACCTTGATCGAGTTTTCTAGAGATGTGAACAAACAAGTCTTGTCCTGAATTGGGAGAAATACCACTTTATGGTTAATGAAGGTATTGTCTTGGGCCATAAGATTTCTGAAAAGGGTATTGAAGTGGACAAAGCTAAGGTTGATGCAATTGAGAAAATGCCATGTCCTAAGGATATCAAAGGTATTCATAGTTTCTTAGGTCATGCTGGTTTCCATAGGAGATTTATCAAAGAATTTTCTAAAATTTCTAGGCCTCTCACTAAACTTTCACAAAAGGATGTTCCTTTTGTTTTTGATGATGATTGCTTTGAAGCCTTTGAAACACTCAAGAAAGCCTTAATTTCTGCACCTATAGTTCAACCACCTGATTGGAACTTACCTTTTGAAATTATGTGTGATGCTAGTGATTATGATGTTGGTGTTGTTCTAGGACAAAGAGTTGATAAAAACTAAATGTTATTCATTATGCTAGTAAAACTCTAGACAGTGCTCAAAAGAATTACGCTACTACTGAAAAAGAATTCTTAGCGGTTGTGTTTGCTTGTGACAAATTTAGATCTTACATTGTTGATTCAAAAGTAACTGTTCACACTGACCATGCTGCTATTAAATATCTTATGGAAAAGAAAGATGCTAAACCTAGACTTATTTGGTGGGTTCTCTTGTTACAAGAATTTGATTTGCATATCACTGACAGAAAAGGAGCTGAGAACAACGTAGTCGATAACTTTTCTAGGCTTAAAAATGTGCTTGATGACCCACTACCTATTGATGATAGTTTTCCTGATGAGCAGTTAGCTGCAATAAATATTACTAATAATACTCCTTGGTATGCTGATTATGCTAATTACATTGTTGCTAAATATCTACCACCTAGTTTTACATACCAACAAAAGAAAATGTTCTTTTATTATTTAAGACATTAATTTTGGGATGACTGACATCTTCATAAAGAAGGAGTAGATGGTATTATTAGACGTTGTGTACCTGAGCATGAAACAAATCCTTCGGAAATGTCACTCCGAAGCATATGGAGGACATCATGCTGGAGATAGAACTGCTCACAAGATATTGCAGTCTGGATTTTATTGGCC
Organism: Secale cereale; assembly: GCA_902687465.1. Taxonomy (NCBI): domain Eukaryota; kingdom Viridiplantae; phylum Streptophyta; class Magnoliopsida; order Poales; family Poaceae; genus Secale; species Secale cereale. The sequence continues at coordinate 690,080,751 of LR738711.1, read as the reverse complement.
TACTCTCTTCAAAGATGCCCGTAAGTTCGTCTCATCTTGTGATAAATGTCAAAGAATAGGTAATATCGGTAAGCTTCAAGAAATGCCTATGAATTATTCACTTTCTGTTTAACCATTTGATGTTCGGGGATTTGATTACATGGGACCTTTTCCTTCCTCTAATGGGTATACACATATTTTGGTTGATGTTGATTATGTTACTAAATGGTTAGAAGCTATTCCAACCAGTAGTGTTGATCACAACACCTCTATTGAAATGCTTAAGGAAGTTTTTTTCCCAAGGTTTGGAGTCCCCAGATATGTAATGACTGATGGTGGTTCACAGTTTATTCATGGTGCTTTCCGTAAAATTCTTGCGAAATATTATGTTAACCATAGAATTGCATCACCTTACCATCCTCAGTCTAGTGGTCAAGTTGAGCTTAGTAATAGAGAAATAAATTTAATTTTGCAAAAGACTGTCAATAGCTCCAGGAAGAATTGGTCTAAGAAATTATATGATGCACTTTGGGCTTATAGAAAAGATTATACAAATCCTATGGGTATGTCTTCTTATAAAATGGTTTATGGTAAAGCTTGTCATTTGCCTCTTGAGTTAGAACATAAAGAATTTTGGGCAAACAAGGAACTCAACTATGATTTCAAACTTGCTGGTGAAAAGAGGTTATTGTATATTAGGTCACTACATGAATATAATGGAGAACCCAAGCTTATGAAAAGGCCAAGTTATTTAAAGAAAAAGTTAAAAGATGGCATGATAAAAGAATCCAAAATCGTGAGTTTAAAGTCGGAGAATATGTTCTTTTGTACAACTCTCGTTTTAGGTTCTTTGCAGGCAAACTCCTCTCTAAATGGGAAGGACCCTATGTCATCGAGGACGTTTATCGGTCTGGAGCTATCAAAATAAATAATGTTGAAGGTACTAACCCGAAGGCTGTTAATGGGAAACGAGTAAAGCATTATATCTTAGGTACGCCCATTAATGTTGAAAGCAATATTATCCAAACTTTGACACCGGGAGAACACATAAAAGAGTTCTTCCGGAACACTCCAGAATTGTGAAAATAAGGAGGTACGTAATACGGTAAGTAAACGGACTCCGAAAAATCCGCAAAAATAGTTTTTATCATTTTTGGAATATTTACAAAATCAGGAAAATAAGAAACTACCAGGAAGCGTACCCTGGTGGGCACAAGACAACAGGTCGCGTCAGGCTTGCCTGGTGCGCCTAGGTGGGTGTGCCCGCCTGGGGCACCTTTCGGACTCTGTTTTCTTCTGTTTGCTTATTACCCAAGATAAAAATTCTTTATATACCCCCCCAAACCTATTGACCACCGTATCACGGAGAAATCTTATGTTTTTTTCTTTTCTTGCTATTTTTGGTCAGATCTATCAAGCCCGGCATCATGTCTTCCTCCTCCTCCAACCCAATGGAAGAAAATGCTTGGCTAATGAAGATTGGGATGAGGAAGGAGGCGGCCACGGATGCCGTGATGTCTACTACGCAACCTTCTTCTTGTAGACGTTGTTGGGCCTCCAAGTGCAGAGGTTTGTAGGACAGTAGCAAATTTCCCTCAAGTGGATGATCTAAGGTTTATCAATCCGTGGGAGGCGTAGGATGAAGATGGTCTCTCTCAAACAACCCTGCAACCAAATAACAAAGAGTCTCTTGTGTCCCCAACACACCCAATACAATGGTAAATTGTATAGGTGCACTAGTTCAGCGAAGAGATGGTCATACAAGTGCAATACGGATGGTAGATATAGGTTTTTGTAATATGAAAATGTAAAAAAAGCAAGGTAACTAACGATAAAGTTGAGCACAAACGGTATTGCAATGCTTTGAAACAAGGCCTAGGGTTCATACTTTCACTAGTGCAAGTTCTCTCAACAATAATAACATAAATGGATCATATAACTATCCCTCAACATGCAACAAAGAGTCACTCCAAAGTCACTAATAGCGTAGAACAAACGAAGAGATTATTGTAGGGTACGAAACCACCTCAAAGTTATTCTTTCCGATCGATCTATTCAAGAGTCTGTAGTAAAATAACACGAAGCTATTCTTTCCGTTCGATCTATCCTAGAGTTCGTACTAGAATAAGACCTTACGACACAAATCAACCAAAACCCTAATTTCACCTAGATACTCCAATGTCACCTCAAGTATCCATGGGTATGATTATACGATATGCATCACACAATCTCAGATTCATCTATTCAACCAACACAAAGAACTTCAAAGAGTGCCCCAAAGTTTCTACCGGAGAGTCAAGACGAAAATGTGTACCAACCCCTATGCATAGATTCCGAAGGTCACGGAACCCGCAAGTTGATCACCAAAACATACATCAAGTGAATCAATAGAATACCCATTGTCACGACGGGTATCCCACGCAAGACATACATCAAGTGTTCTCAAATACTTAAAGACTCAATCCGATAAGATAACTTCAAAGGGAAAACTCAATCCATTGCAAGAGAGTAGAGGGGGAGAAACATCATAGGATCCAACTATAATAGCAAAGCTCGCGATACATCAAGATCGTGCCATCTCAAGAACACGAGAGAGAGAGAGAGAGAGAGAGAGAGAGAGAGAGATATATCAAACACATAGCTACTAGTACATACCCTCAGCCCCGAGGGTGAACTACTCCCTCCTCGTCATGGAGAGCACCGGGATGATGAAGATGGCCACCGGAGAGGGATCCCCCCTCCGGTAGGGTGCCGTAACAGGGTCTAGATTGGTTTTCGGTGGCTACAGAGGCTTGCGGCGGCGGAACTCCCGACCTAGGTAATTTTTCGGAGGTTTGGGTATTTATAGGATTTTTTGCGTAGGGCACAAGTCGGGGGAGTCTCCGGGTTGTCCAAGAGATAGGGGGCGCGCCCAGGGGGTGTGGGCGCGCCCCCCACCCTCGTGGGCAGTCCAAGACTCTTCTGGGCCAAGTCTTTTACTCCAGGGGCTTCTTTTGGTCCATAAAAAATCATCAAAAATTGGCACGTCAATTGGACTCCGTTTGGTATTCCTTTTTTGTAAAACTCAAAAACAAGGAAAAACATAAACTGGCACTAGGCTCTAGTTTAATAGGTTAGTCCCAAGAATCATATAAAAGTGTATATTAAAGCCCATAAAACATCATATATGGATGATATAATAGCATGGAACAATCCAAAATTATAGATACATTGGAGACGTATCATGCCGTCATAGGAGGCAAGGGCAAGGAGGATACTATAGATCCATCCTCGATGGAGGAACAAGCACTGTTGGACGAGGAGGAAGAAGAAGATATCCTTAAGCCTTACCTGCTCATCTAACCCCTACTAAAATTTTAGCCCTTCGGATCATCGAAAAGGTTCATGTGCAGAATAAATACCTCACTCGTGAAAATATTCTGCATCAAGAGCACATCACGTTCCTTTGGAGTGTCATACGTTGATTGGAAAATCTCTTGATCTTGAAGGACAAGATCGCATCTACTTCTCCACCACCACCATCTTCTTCATCACCGAAAGAAAATTGAGTATCGGGTATGGGCACTCCCCTTGGCTTTCGCCGAGCTTGGGGGAGGTGCCCCGGTATCGTATCATCCCCACTATCCTTTTTCCTTTACTTATTTTAGTTCGATCTTTTGCTTTAGAATAAATGAAAGTTTAATTTGATCCTTCTTTTTGAGAGTTTTCTTAGTGATCTATCCTTGTAATCGTGTGTAAGTTATATAATAAAGTTTAGTTTGAGTTTTTTTACTTTCAAGTTGTAACAAAAGAAAGTAAATAAATTAAGAAGATCATATGATAATCCTATGGTAGGTGATAGCACCACATAAGGAAAAGTATAAGTAGAAAATTTTATTAGAGATTGACAAACATAACATTGGTTAATGATGCAACTCATGAAAGAATTAATAAGGGAAGAGAAGATTCACATATAAATATACGATCCTAAAAATCTTCTGTGATTGTGAGCCCCCATCAAAATATTATGTGCCAAAATTGTTGACGTTGGACAAGAAAAACAACTTAATGATTTATGTTTGTTCATATTCACATAGAAGTCATATTGTCATAGATCCTTTAACATGTGGTGCTTGCTCAATATATTTTCTAGCCAAAAATTCCGCACTAAGTAGAGATACTACTTGTGCATCCAAAAACTCTTAAACCCAAACCTTTTTCGAGAGTCCACCATACCTACCTATGGATTGAGTAAGATCCTTCAAGTAAGTTGTCATCGATGCAAAAAGGGCAATAAAAATTGCTTCTAAAAGTGTGAGATCATTTAGTGTAAGGGGAAATTGAGCGTTGTACAAACTTGTGATGGCAAAGTAATAAAAGCGACAGACTGCATAATAAAGGTTGCTATCACAAGGGGCAATATAACGTGATGTTCCTTTGCATTAAGGGGTTGAGCATACAAACAAATAAGCACATGACAACCTCTGCTTCCCTCTGCAAAGGGCCTATCTTTTACTTTTATGCAAAGAGTCAAAGTTTTCTCTCTATTCCTTTTTATTTTATCCTTTGGCAAGCATCATGTGGTGAGGAAAGATCTAGGCACATATGTCCAGTTGAATATGGGTGGCATGAGTTATTATCGTTGACATCACCCTTGAGGTGAATACGTTGGGAGGCGAAACTATAAGCCCCCATCTTTCTATGTGTCCGATTGAAACGTTTTGCTCATGTGTATGCGGTGAGTGTCAGCAATCATAGAAGACTATATGATGGTTGAGTATGTGGACTTGCCTAAAGGCTCCGATACGTGACCCTTCCTGAAAAGATGATGAATTGTAGTTGCAAAGTTGACTAGAAACATAGTTTGTTGGTTTCTTAATAGAGTTTATGCTTTATACTTCAATTGTGTGATGAACTATTACTTGTTCATGAGAAGTCTATGATACAAGTCCTTTGATAAAAGTCTTATGTTTAAATTTTTTGCTGATATAATAATCAACATGATGCTTCTATGTCCGTATTTTTTTATCGACACCTCTCTCTCAAAGCATGTGGACATGTTTTTCGATTTCGGCTTTCGCTTGAGGACAAGCGAGGTCTAAGCTTGGGGGAGTTGATACGTCCATTTTGCATCACGTTTTCTTGCTGTTATTTATGATGTTATTATGTATAATAATGCTTTTTGGCGTAATTCTAATTCCTTTTCTCTCATAATTTGCAAGGTAAGCACCAAGAGGGAGAATTCCGGCAGCTGCAAATATGCACCTGAAAAAGCTACAGGCCACCTATTTTGCACAACTCCAAACAACCTATATTTTTATGGATTATTTGAAGATTATTGGAGCAAATAAGTACCAGAGGGGGCCCACCAGGTGGGCACAACCCACTTGGGCACGCCAGGGAGTCCAGGCGCGCCATGGTGGGTTGTGCCCACCCAGGCCCACCTCTGGTGCCCATCTTCTGGTATATAAACCATTCTGACCTAGAAAAAAAATAAGGAGAAGACTTTCGGGACGGAGCGCCACCGTCTCGACGCGAAACTTGGGCAGGAGCACTTTTGCCCTCCGGCGGAGCGATTCCGCCGGGGGAACTTCCCTCCCCGAGGGGGAAATCATCATCATCATCACCAACAACTCTCCCATCTTGGGGAGGGCTATTTCCATCAACATCTTCAATAGCACCATCTCATCTCAAACCCGTTCATCTCTTGTGTTCAATCTTGTTACCGGATCTATAGATTGGTGCTTGTGGGTGACTAGTAGTGTTGGTTACATCTTGTAGTTGATTACTATATGGTTTATTTGGTGGAAGATTATATGTTCAGATCCATTATGCTATTTAATACCCCTCTGATCTTGAGCATGTTTATCATTTGTGAGTAGTTACCTTTGTTGTTGAGGTCACAATAGAAATCATGTTGCAAGTAATCATGTGAATTTGATATGTGTTCGATATTTTGATAGTATGTATGTTGTGATTCCCTTAGTGGTGTCATGTGAAGGTTGACTACATGACACTTCACCATATTTGGGCCTAAGGGAATGCATTGTGGAGTAGTAATTAGATGATGGGTTGCGAGAGTGACAGAAGCTTAAACCCTAGTTTATGCGCTATTCCGTAAGGGACCGATTGGATCCAAAAGTTTAATGCTATGGTTAGAATTTATTCTTAATACTTTTCTCGTAGTTGTGGATGCTTGCAGGAGGGTTAATCATAAGTAGGAGGTTTGTTCAAGTAAGAACATCACCTAAGCACCAATCCACCCACATATCAAATTATCAAAGTAGCGAACACGAATCGAACAAACATGATGAAAGTGACTAGATGAAACTCTCGTGTACCCTCAAGAACACTTTGGTTATTATAAGAGACCGTCTTGGCCTGTCCTTTGCCTCAAAAGGATTGGGCTATCTTTCTACACTTTTGCTATTACTATCGTTACTTGCTAATTACAAAAATATCTTGCTATCAAACTACTATGTTACTTACAATTTCAGCACCTGCAGATACTACCTTGCTGATAACCACTTGTCACTTCCTTTTAATCCTCGTTGGGTTCGACACACTTACTTATCGAAAAGAGCTACAATTGATCCTCTATACTTATGGGTCATCAAGCAGTATGTTTTTGCAGGGCATGTTGTGATGTGATATGGTGAAGACGTGATGAGTTATACGTTATTGTATCAGATGATCATGTTTTGTAAAGTTATCGGCAACCGGCAGGAGCCTTATGGTTGTCCCTTTATTGTATGAATTGCGAAGGCTATGTAATTGCTTTACTTTATCACTATGAGTTAGCGATAGTAGTAGTAGCAATAGTTGGCGAGACGACCACGACGCTACGATGAAGATCATGGTGTCAAGCCGGTGACGATGGAGATCATGACGATGCTTTGGAGATGGAGATCAAAAGCACAAGATGATGATGGCCATATCATGTCACATATTTTGATTGCATGTGATGTTTATCTTATTATGCTTCTTATTATGCTTAGTACGGCGACATCATTATAAGATGACCCCTTACAAAATTTCAAGGTACAAGTGTTCTCCCTAAGTATGCACTGTTGTGAAAGTTCGTCGTGCCGAGACACCACGTGATGATTGGGTGTGATAAATTCTGTGTTCAAATACAACGGGTGTAAGACAGTTTTGCACATGCAGAATACTTGAGTTAAACTTGACGAGCCTAGCATGTACAGACATGGCCTCGGAACACTGGAGACCGAAAGGTTGAGCGTGAATCATATAGTAGATATGATCAACATAAGATGTTCACCATTGAAAACTACTCCATCTCACGTGATGATCGGACATGGTTTAGTTGATTTGGATCACGTGATCATTTAGATGACTAGAGGGGTGTCTATCTAAGTGGGAGTTCTTTAGAAATATGATTAATTGAACTTTAATTTATCACGAACTTAGTCCTGATAGTTTTTGCATATCTATGTTGTTGTAGATCAATGGCCCGTGCTACCGTTCCCTTGAATTTTAATGCGTTCCTAGAGAAAGCTAAGTTGAAAGATGATGGTAGCAACTACACGGACTGGGTCCGTAACTTCAGGATTATCCTCATTGCTGCACAGAAGAACTATGTCCTAGAAGCACCGGTAGGTGACAGGCCTGCTGCAGGAGCAACTCCGGACATTATGAACATCTGGCAAGATCGTTCTGATGACTACTCGATAGTTCAGTGTGTCATGCTTTACGGCTTAGAATCGGGACTTCAAAGACATTTTGAACGTCATGGATCATATGAGATGTTCCAAGAATTGAAGTTTATATTTCAAGCAAATGCACGAGTTGAGAGATATGAAGTCTCCAATAAGTTCTATAGTTGCAAGATGGAGGAGAACAGTTCTATCAGTGAACACTTGCTCAGAATGTCTGGGTATTACAATCATATGACTCAACTTGGTTGCAAAGTTGATGAAGATAGTGTTATTGATAGAGTTCTTCAATCACTGCCACCAAACTATAAAGGCTTCGTGATGAACTATAATATGCAGGGGATGCAGAAGACAATTCCCGAGCTCTTTGCTATGCTCAAAGCTATGGAGGTAGAAATCAAAAAGGGGCATCAAGTGTTGATGGTTAACAAGACCACTAGTTTCAAGAAAAGGGGCAAGGGAAAGAAGGGGAACTTCAAGAAGAATGGCAAGGTAGTTGCTACTCCCGCGAAGAAACCCAAGTCTGGAGCCAAGCCTGAAACTGGGTGCTTCTACTGCAAAGGGACTGGACACTGGAAGCAGAACTGCCCCAAGTACTTGGCAGATAAGAAGGATGGCAAAGTGACCAAAGGTATATTTGATATACATGTTATTGATGTGTACCTTACTAATGCTTGTAGTAGCACCTGGGTATTTGATACTGGTTCGGTTGCTAATATTTGTAACTCGAAACAGGGGCTACGGATTAAACAAAGATTAGCTAAGGACGAGGTGACGATGCGCATGGGAAATGGTTCCAAAGTCGATGTGATCGCCGACGGCATGCTACCTCTACATCTACCATCGGGATTAGTATTAGACCTAAATAATTGTTATTTGGTGCCAGTGTTGAGCATGAACATTATATATGGATCTTGTTTGTTGCAAGACGGTTATTCATTTAAATCAGAGAATAATAGTTGTTCTATTTATATGAGTAATATCTTTTATGGTCATGCACCCTTGAAGAGTGGTCTATTCTTGTTAGATCTCGATCGTAGTGATACACATATTCATAATATTGAAGCCAAAAGACGCAAGGTTGATAATGATAGTGCAACTTATTTGTGGCACTGCCGTTTAGGTCATACTGGTGTAAAGCGCATGAAGAAACTCCATGTTGATGGACTTTTGGAATCACTTGATTATTACTCACTTGTTGCTTGCGAACCATGCCTCATGGGTAAGATGACTAAAACTCCGTTCTCCGGAACAATGGAGCGAGCAACAGATTTGTTGGAAATCATACATATTGATGTATGTGGACTGATGAGTGTTGAGACTCACGGCGGGTATCGTTATTTTCTGACCTTCACTGATGATTTGAGCAGATATTGGTATATCTACTTAATGAAACACAAGTCTGAAACATTTGAAAAGTTCAAAGAATTTCAGAGTGAAGTAAAGAATCATCGTAACAAGAAAATAAAGTTTCTACGATCTGATCGTGGAGGCGAATATTTGAGTTACGAGTTTGGTCTTCATTTGAAACAATGTGGAATAGTTTCACAACTCACGCCACCCGGAACACCACAACGTAATGGTGTGTTTGAACGTCGTAACCGTACTTTATTAGATATGGTGCGATCTATGATGTCTCTTACTGATTTACCACTATCGTTTTGGGGTTATGCTTTAGAGACAGCTGCATTCACGTTAAATAGGGCACAATCTAAATCCCTTGAGACGACGCCTTATGAACTGTGGTTTGGCAAGAAACCAAAGTTGTCCTTTCTTAAAGTTTGGGGATGCGATGCTTATGTGAAAAAGCTTCTACATGATAAGCTCGAACCCAAGTCGGAGAAATGTGTCTTCATAGGATACCCAAAGGAAACTGTTGGGTACACCTTCTATCACAGATCCGAAGGCAAGATATTCGTTGCTAAGAATGGATCCTTTCTAGAGAAGGAGTTTCTCTCGAAAAAAGTGAGTGGGAGGAAAGTAGAACTTGATAAGGTAATAGTACCTTCTCCCGAATTGGAAAGTAGCACATCATAGAAACTAGTTCCAGTGATTCCTACACCAGTTAGCGAGGAAGCTAATGATGATGATCATGAAACTTAGGATCAAGTTACTACTGAACCTCATAGGTCAACCAGAGTACGTTCCACACCATAGTGGTACGGCAACCCAGTTCTGGAAGTCATGTTACTAGACCATGATGAACCTACGAACTATGAGGAAGCGATGATGAGTCCAGATTCCGCAAAATGGCTTGAGGCCATGAAATCTGAGATGGGATCCATGTATGAGAACAAAGTGTGGACTTTGGTTGACTTGCCCGATGATCGGCAAGTCATTGAAAATAAATGGATCTTCAAGAGGAAGACCGACGCCGACGGTGATGTTACTGTCTACAAAGCTCGACTTGTTGCGAAAGGTTTTCGAAAAGTTCAAGGAGTTGACTACAATTATACTTTCTCACCCGTAGCGATGCTTAAGTCTGTCCGAATCATGTTAGCAATTGGCGCATTTTATGATTATGAAATCTGGCAAATGGATGTCAAAACTGCATTCGTAAATGGATACCTCAAAAAAGAGTTGTATATGATGCAACCAGAAGGTTTTGTAGATCCTAAAGGTGCTAACAAAGTGTGCAAGCTCCAGCGATCCATCTATGGACTGGTGCAAGCATCTCGGAGCTGGAATATACGCTTTGATGAGGTGATCAAAGCATATGGTTTTATACAGACTTTTGGAGAAGCCTGTATTTACAAGAAAGTGTGTGGGAGCTCTGTAGCAATTCTGATATTATATGTGGATGACATATTGTTGATTGAAAATGATATAGAATTTCTGGATGGCATAAAAGGATACTTGAATAAGAATTTTTCAATGAAAGACCTCGGTGAAGCTGCTTATATATTAGGCATCAAAATCTATAGAGATAGATCAAGACGCTTAATTGGACTTTCACAAAGCACATACCTTGATAAAGTTTTGAAGAAGTTCAAAATGGATCAGTCAAAGAAAGGGTTCTTGCCTGTGTTACAAGGTGTGAAGTTGAGTAAGACTCAATGCCCGACCACTTCATAAGATAGAGAGAAAATGAAAGTCATTCTCTATGCCTCAGCCATAGGATCTATCATGTATGCAATGCTGTGTACCAGACCTGATGTGTGCCTTGCTATAAGTTTAGCAAGGAGGTACCAAAGTAATCCAGGAGTAGATCACTGGACAACGGTCAAGAACATCCTGAAGTACCTGAAAACTACAAATGATATGTTTCTCGTTTATGGAGGAGACAAAGAGCTCGTCGTAAACGGTTACGTCGATTCAAGATTTGACACTGATCCGGATGACTCTAAGTCACAAACCGGATATGTATTTTTATTGAATGGTGGAGCTGACAGTTGGTGTAGTTCCAAGCAGAGCATCGTGGCGGGATCTACGTGTGAAGCGGAGTACATAGCTGCTTCGGAAGCAGCAAATGAAGGAGTCTGGATGAAGGAGTTCATATCTGATCTAGGTGTAATACCTAGTGCATCGGGTCCAATGAAAATCTTTTTTGACAACACTGGAGCAATAGCCTTGGCGAAGGAATCCAGGTTTCACAAGAGAACCAAGCACATCAAGAGACGCTTAAATTCCATCCGCGATCAAGTCAAGGAGGGAGACATAGAAATTTGCAAGATACATACGGATCTGAATGTCGCAGACCCGTTGACTAAGCCTCTTCCACGAGCAAAACATGATCAGCACCAAGACTCCATGGGTGTTAGAATCATTACTATGTAATCTAGATTATTCACTCTAGTTCAAGTGGGAGACTGAAGGAAATATGACCTAGAGGCAATAATAAGGATTTCTATTTCCTTATATCATGATAAATGTTTATTATTCATGCTAGAATTGTATTAACCGGAAACTTAGTACATGTGTGAATACATGGACAAAACAGAATGCCCCTAGTATGCCTCTACTAGACTAGCTCATTGATCAAAGATGGTTATGTTTCCTAGCCATAGACATGAGTTGTCATTTGATCAAAAGGATCACATCATTAGGAGAATGATATGATGGACAAGACCCATCCGTTAGCTTAGCAACTTGATCGTTTAGTTTTACTGCTATTGCTTTCTTCATGACTTATACATGTTCCTATGACTATGAGATTATGCAACTCCAGAATATCGGAGGAACACCTTGTGTGCTATCAAACGTCACAACGTAACTGGATGATTATAAATATGCTCTATAGGTGGCTCCAAAGGTGTTGTGGTGTTGGCACATATCGAGAATAGGATTTGTTACTCCGAGTGTCGGAGAGGTATCTCTAGGCCCTGTCGGTAATACACATCATAATAAGCCTTGCAAGCAAACGACTAATGAGTTAGTCACGAGATGATGTATTACGGAACAATTAAAGAGACTTGCCGGTAACGAAATTGAACTAGGTATGATGATACCGACGACCGAATCTCGGGCAAGTAACATACCGATGACAAAGGGAACAGCGTATGTTGTTATGCGGTTTGACGGATAAAGATCTTCGTAGAATATGTAGGAACCAATATGAGCATCCAGGTTCTGCTATTGGTTATTGACCGGAGATGAGTCTCGGTCATGTCTACATAGTTCTCGAACCCGTAGGGTCCGCACGCTTAACATTCGATGACGATCAGTATTATGAGTTTACGTGTTTTTGATGTACCGAAGGTAGTTCGGAGTCCCGGATGTGATCACAGACATGACGAAGAGTCTCGAAATGGTAGAGACATAAAGATTGATATATTGGATGACTATATTCGGACACCGGATGAGTTCCGGGGGTCACCGGATAATTATCGGAGTGTCGGGGGGTTATCCGAACCCCCGGGGGGACTATTGGGCCTACATGGGCCATAGGGAAGAAGGGAGGCAGCCCACAAGGGGCAGCCGCGCCCCCTCCCTATAGGGAGTCCAAATTGGACTAGGTAGGGGGTGCCCCCCCATTTCCTTCTTCTCTCCCTCTCCTTCCTCCCCCCTTCCTCCTCCTAGTTGGACTAGGAAAGGAGGAGTCCTACTCCTACTAGGAGGAGGACTCCTCCCTCTCCTTGGTGCGCCCCAAGGTCGGCCGCCCCCCTTGCTCCTTTATATACGGGGGCAGGGGGCACCCTAGGACACACAATTGAACATCAGTTTTAGCCGTGTGCGGTGCTCCCCTTCACAGATACACACCTCGGTCATATCGTTGCAGTGCTTAGGCAACGCCCTGCGCCGGTAGATTCATCATCACCGTCACCACGCCGTCGTGCTGACGAAACTCTCCCTTGACGCTCAACTGGATCAAGAGTTCGCGGGACGTCATCGTGCTGAACGTGTGCAGAACATGGAGGTGCCGTACGTTCGGTGCTTGGATCGGTTGGATCGCGAAGACGTTCGACTACATCAACCGCGTCACTAGACGCTTCCGCTTTCGGTCTACGAGGGTATGTAGACACACTCTTCCCGCTCGTTGCTATGCTTCTCCTAGATAGATCTTGCATGATCGTAGGAATTTTTTTGAAATACTACGTTCCCCAACACAATGGTCATTGAGAAGGTTCATGGCTTCAGGGGAGAAAGTTTGCCAATATACCAAGGTCATTCACCATTGATCCCAAGAAAAGCCATGAACTCAAAAAGGAAAAGAAAGGAGGTAGGATTCACACACCAAATTCCATCAAATAGTGTTTCGTGTGAGACACATCTCATCATTCTCCTTGGCCTTGAACCACGCTTGGTCCTCGATGAGGAGTTGTGGGTTCTTTGCGATGAGCTCATCCATGTAGTCTGCATCGGCGTGCCAAACGAAACGCGACTCCACGATGGTTCTCCTTGTCGACGAGCTTGCGGCAGCTAGATGCGTCGATTCCGGCGGCCAAGGAGCGAAGCGAAGTTGGGCGGGAGGTAGGTGTGGACCGCGGGGAACCGACGAGAGTGCGTGGTGGCCGCCAAAGGCAAGGAGCACAGTGTCAGCATGGAGGCAGAGAAGAGATGCAACTGCGCGGAGGTAGGGAATCTTTAGTTGAGAATGCATTTCGGCTGCTCAAAATTGAGTGGCAGCCAACGTTTCTGATAAAAAAATTTAAGCAGCTAAACCTTTTAAAAGGCCAAGTAGGTACGATTTAACTCAAAGGGGAACGTTTGAATGAGTTAGAGACTTTGGCTAGATATGCTCTTAGAAGCATAGCGTCATGCCATGTATTTTTTTTAATAAGTGTCTTAATTTTTATTTTATTTTTATTTTTTGCAAAGTTAGTATAAAATGATGATATTTGTTTTGAGAGGGATGTTTGAGACCGGATGGAGTAGTATTCGTGACTTTTATGCACATAGGACGTGATGCTGGGGGCAAAGTGCATGGCTCCAAAGAGTCCGCGGAGTTCCTTCCATTCAAACGAAAGGGTTGAACGTTGACGTTGACGTTTACTTTGAAAAGCATGACAAGACAATAAGTCTGTAGGGCCCATTGGCAAATATACCAGTAGCTCTCCGCTGACTGCTTTTATGATATCTTCCCTGCCAGACACTCGTGGGTCGTGGCCACAACACATTTCTTCCCATTTCCTCGATGAAGAAGCAAGTTGCACACAAAAAAGATCGAAAAACTATCTGAACGTAGATCGTTCCGTGCCATTCAGTCCAGCCCACTGGATCGGACAACTACCAAAGGTCTCGGCCAAGTCAAGCCAACCCACTTCACCCTGCCAGTCTGCTACTGGCATTATATATAGACACAGCACACAGGCTCACCCTTGATCCTCCCCCTCCCGGAAAAAATGGCGCCACCGCGGAACCATCCCGGTCTGTTCCTCTGCTTCCTTTTGCTCGCGTCCACCGCCACGCTCTCCGCCGCGGTCTCCGCTGCGGTCTCCGCCGCGCCCTACTCCTCCGTCTGCCCCAAGCCCGGACACGCTGAGAACCGCTACACCGACGCCAACGAAACCCTCTTACTCACCAGCTTCTTCCAGATCTCCACCGGTTACTTCTCCGAGGGCGCGCACAGCTTGTTCTCCACCGCCGCCGATGATGACCTCTACGGCAGCTACCGCTCGTTTTCCCTTTTCCCCCACGGCGTCTACCGCACCACCGACCAGGCTCTCGTGCACCTCACTGCCACCCTCACCCTCACCGGCCCCCGCCTCCACACCTACCGGAGCGGTGGACGCCGCCATAACTTCACCGGCACCGAGTCCATCTCCTTCGTCCTAGACGGCTACTACTCCACCACCTCCCTCAAACTCTGCATGACCGGGAAGGGCACCAAGCTCGCCGGCGACAGCTCTCACAAGCACTACCCCGACGTCGTCCTCCGCCTCCGCGTCCCCCGTCATCCCAGCCTCACCGATCCCTTCGTGACCGGTAGTCTAGAAGGCTCCACCGACTTCGGGGCCATCCAGCTCGTCGCGTACGCCGAGGGCGACGACTACAACTACGTCCCCGAGCGCCCGCCCTGCAGCCCACCGAAGCAGAGCGCACCGGCGCAGCCCGCCAGGGACTCTCGCCAGGTGCTCGGCGACGGCTTCGCCTGGTGCGCCCATCTGAAAGAACAGCTCGTGACCTCGTACAGGCTGGAGCACGGCGGCGCCCCGCCTCTGCGGCGGATGCACGTCGACCAGATGCAGTGCACCGCGGACGGCGCCGTGCGCGCGTACGTGGTGTTCTCCAACGACACTGGTTTGACCGACAGGCGCCGATTCTTCAACCACCGTCATCACCGCTTCTTGCTGGACGAGGAGGCTGTCGTGGCGGACGGGCGCTGGGACAAGGTTCGGGGCTTGCTCTGCTTCAGGGCGTGCCCGGTGGGGCGCTCGGCCTCGGCGCCGTCTGTCCCGGAGGTGCGAGAGCACGAGTGCGGGATCGGGATGAGCTTCTGGTTCCCGGCCGTGTGGACGATGCGGGACCGGAGCCTTGTGGCCGGGATGCTTTGGAACTCGACTACTGGCAGCAACGACGGCGTGACAACAGCCTCGAGCGTCGACATCGCCGACAACGGATTCATGGACCTCACCGACGACCAGAGAAGCAGCAACCTCTCAGATGTGAAGTACATCTACAACGACACGATGCTTGCCGAGGCGAAGAAGCATTACCACCTCAAATTCAGGAAGGAGAAGATCAAGGGGTCGCGCTCATTCCCGGGGAACTACACTTACCGTGACTTCGAATTTCGTTTCTTCGCGCAGAGCAGCGGGGGCGGAAAAGCAAACCCAGTCACAATCGGTTCGGTGATGGTCTCCGGGGATCGGCTGGCTGCCGACGATTCCTTCTCCCATGGTGTGGTCCTTGACACGAAGCAAAATCTGCTGAATGTCAGCTACGATATAAGCTATCATGCTCCAGCTGATGATTGGGTGCGTCCTACGAATGGGTCGTACTCGTTCTCATATACCCCCGAGACACGGCGACGAATCTCAGCAGAGGGTGTTTATGATCCTGAGAGCGGCATCCTGTGCATGGTCGGTTGCCGAGAGCACAACGGCTCGACCGACTGTCAAACACTGGTAACCGTGAAGTTCGCCTCCCTTGATGCGAGGGGTCAGGGGCACGGCAGGGGGGTAATCAGCAGCCTCAGAGACAAGTCCGATCGTCTTTTCTTCAAGAAGGTCGACATCACTTTGTACGGGATGTACTCAGAACAAGTGTTTGAGGCGATATCGAGGATGGACCTGGAGGGCATCATGCTGGTGGCGTCCACGACGCTGTCGTGCGTCTTCACCGTCCTGCAGATCCTCCGCACCAAGAAGAACCCCGAGGCGGCGCCGGCGACGTCGATCACCATGCTCGCCATCCTCACGCTGGGATACCTCACCCCTCTCGTGCTCAACTTCGACGCCCTGTTCATGAGCAGGAGGAGCCGGTACTCCGTGTACTGGACGAGCGGTTGGCGCGAGATGAGCGAGGTGGTGATGAGGGCGCCCACGCTGCTCGCCTTCGTGCTGCAGCTGCGCCTCCTCCAGCTCGTGTGGTCCGGCCGCCGGAGGTCGGACGACCAGAGCAAGTCCGCCACGGCGTCGCCCGTCGTGTCCGAGAGGATCGTGCTGCAGATATGCCTGCCGCTGTACCTGCTCGGAGGAGCCCTGGCCGCGGCCGTCCACGTGATCAACGCCCGCGCCGCGAGCGAGGAGCCGCTGGTGGTGCGCATCGGCGGAGAGCCGGCCACGATCTGGGAGGACCTCGTGTCGTACGGCGGCCTGATACTGGACGGCTTCCTGCTCCCTCAGATCATCCTGAACGCGTCCTTGGCGGGCTCCGGAGTGCGAGCGATCTCGCCGTGGTTCTACGCGGGGGTCACCATGACCCGGGTGATGCCTCACGTGTACGACGTGGTGAGGCGGCAGGTCTACGAACCGAGCATTAGCTCCTCCGACCTGTACGCCAGCCCTCGGGGCGACCTCTTCGGCGTCGCGTGGGACATCATCATACCGTGCGGAGCGGGCTTGCTGGCCGTGCTGGTGTTCTTGCAGCAGCGCCTTGGAGGCAGCGCGTTGCTTCCTTCGCAGAGGAGGAGATCAGGTGGGTATGAGATGGTCTCCAGCATCTAACAGAAAACGGGCTAACAATCTACTGGTTCCAAGAAAAAATGTACTGCTTGAAAGCAAAGTAGAGGTACGTCGTGTATACGAGAGTTACTGCGAGCAGTCTTGCTAAATCTTAATTGATTTAGACTTGGTTAGTTACACAGTTGGCGTGTCTGTTTTTAGGGCTTGTTGAGCTGTGACCTCAGCAGAACCTTTTATTGTTGTCTTGTGCTACTTCTGTATGCATATGGGTTGAATTTATGTTGGATATTGTGCTCTGGCGGTTTGCTTTATATATATAAAGCAGGGCGAAAGCTTTTTTCGGTATGTCACAGTCGATGTTATACTCATGAGATCTTACATTAAGATATGTGCAAAAAAAACAATTATTTTCTTTTTACATATTATGTCACTTCATTGAGACTTCATTAAGTCCCCGTCAAGTGAGACTTAGTCACACCCTACTGTAAATGACATCCTGATGGGTTAACAATGCAATTACTTGAAAATAAACTTTGTGTCAGTCCATTTTTGTTTGGGAAAAGATTTTCGTTGCTCCATCCGCCTCCTCTTCTGCGTGACGCGTGTCCCAGTGGTACCACCGACCGCTTTTCTCCTCGTAGCCTTATCTCGAGTTCTACACAGGTCTCATCCACACGTTCTTTCTTGGCCTCCTTCTTCCCCCTGCAAACTTCATTCATTTTTTTCTCGCAACACTACATCGTTGCGTTGTGTTGCCGCCCACCACCGCAGCTGCGACTCTCTCCGACCACCACAATACAAGGCTACTTCTCCATCATCATCGCCACTGCCACAAAACACCAGTGGCATCAGCCACGGAGGAGGTCGACTGTGCACACATCACAATTGGAACAAGTTCTGCAACAACGGTGTTGCGGAACGGCGGCAACGAACAACGACTGTGCCGATGTGCGACACGACGGGAGATATTGATCCAGAAAATTAGACGCGGCGGGAGGTGTGTTTGCAATTTTTACAACAAGGGTCTTGTTGCAGAAAATTAGAGGAGAAGATGTTTTGCAACATGTGACTTGTTACAGGAAATTAGAGAAGAGAAGGTTTCACAACAAATGTCTTGTTGCAAAAAAGAAAAGAAAAAGAAGAGTAGGTTTCACAACAAGAATATTGTTGCAGAAAATTAAAGAAGAGAGACTGACGACTCACGTTACATAACCGGACGGCTCGTGAGGCGACGAATCTTTTTAAAAAATGTGTCGGCCGATGCATAGCACATCTCTTTTTCTTTCTTTCCTCTAGCAATCCACGTACAAAGGTAGGTCTCATATTGGGACCTGCGACTAGAGCAGCTCAGGGTATACGCTGAAGAGGCTGGCTAGCCCGCCCCTGCAGTAGTCCACAAGTCCACATAAAAGTCTTGATCGTTAAATAGCCCGAGTTTTATAAAGAAAATACTCATTCCGTTCCATAATGTAATGTATATAGTTTTTTTCAAAAGTCAAACTTTACAAAGTTTGACCATATTTATAATGACAAATACGTACATCTAGAATATTAAATGCATACCATTCGATACATCATAAGTTATATTTTTCATAATATACATGCTTGGTATGGTAGATGTACATAATTTTCTCTATACATTTGATCAAAGTTTGCTAAGTTTGACTTTAGAAAAAAATCTATATGTAGTGCATTTTGGAATGGAGAGAATAGTTAATTTGCCCACGGTGGTAACATGCTTTGCATTTAGTGTCGTTGTTTCTATTGTTGTATGAACCCTGAGTATATTATGGCAAGTTACATTATTATATGATTGTTCATTATAGACAAGTGCAACTTTTATGGGGGTTGCTATGAGTCAGCCAAAAAAGATCCGCCACCTCGTGAATTGTTGGATGTGGCACAATTCACTGGCTCAATGTCTCCCTCTACTTCGTAACAAAGATCTTATCGCAGAAACATTTGTAACAAAGGTTTTGTTGCATAATATATTTTTTGTAACATAGGTTGTGCTGCGGGGTTATGTTTTTGCAATAGAGTTCTTGTCGCTGATTGTTTTTCCAACAAATGTTTTGTTGTTGTTGTTGTTTTTAATTCTGCAATAGAGCTGATGTTGTAAAAGTTTGTCTAAGTTATCGTCGTCGTTCACCGCTATGGTTTGCAACACCGTTGATGTTCCAAGATAAGGTAAAGGGGCACATGGTAGGCAAGGGAAATAACTAACGTGTGCCAACGTGCGTGAGGATGCATAGATCAAGGGCGATCCAACGGCCGCGCAAGTGGTAGACCTCTCCAGGTGACCAGCCGACAAATCATTGGCGTTTCCCAACTTTTATGCATTTTGTATGCAAGTTTTTGTTATCATTCATTTTAAATTAGCTTTCTTCTTCTAGGTAATATTGATGTCCTTGACTCATTCTTTCTTACAATTGTTTCTCTTATAATTTATGTTTATCTTTAAATGTTTTGGGTAACAAGATTTCATTAATTATTCATCTTTAGATTGGAATTTGTTATTATTTTTTCGTGTTTTTTATTTCACACTAGCCTAGAATTTGTATTTTTTTTCTTTTGTTTTAAACTTTTTTATGTGTGCTTATTTTTCTTTTTTCCTTTTTGAGTCATTTTTTTCTTCATGTATGCTTTTTAATGTTGGGTGTTACAATGGATAGGACGATCAGAAGTATGGAATTGTGTATGACTAATATGTTGTGTTGTCATACCTTGAATGCTAGCCATGCGAATTTGTTCATCGTCAGTGTAGCGATCACAAACAGTGAGTTTTTTAAGTTCACCTGTCACATGATCTGTTGCAACTATGCCAAGATACCGATTGGTATTCGTTCCATATGAAGTTGGGCCGGAGGTGGTTGCCGCATTAGCTTGAACGTCGGGCATGACGAGCGCGACGAAGCCGCGGTTGGCATCTGGAAGCATTTCTAGGTAGGGTGATTCGTCTTCCTACAGATCCGACATAGAGGGCAGGTGTGGTGTGGACACTAGTGACGTTTGGCACCGCCATCATACTGACCGCCGCCACCTTGTTGTCCACAATAGTGGCGACCGCCGCCATGGTTGTTCCGTCGCCACCATAGTGTCCGAAAACCTAGTAGAAAACAAAAAAATCCCTACAATCACCCAGGAACAATATGAAGATGCATTAACGGTTTGGATTCAATCATTACCGACTCCGGGTTGCAGCAGAAGAAGACGAGCTGGTGTAGATCGTACTTAGAGTCCCTCGAACCATAGATGAATGATCCCGCCAACCACCCATGAATAGTCCCTCGAAACAGAAGACCGGAAGCACAATCTCTCTACGAGTTGCAAGCGTACGGTTTTCATGGTGCGACACCGCTTCACCGTCCAAAGCTAATTGTCACCAAAGAATTAGAGGGAGAAGATTAAAACCACACTAAGCTTCTAATTATGAGGATTCTAGGATCTAGGTCAAGCTCTAATTAATCAACTAGGACCAACTAGAACTAGAATTAGAGAACTATGAGAGGCTCCTAAAACTTTTGCGTTGAAAAAGCACCAAATCCTCTAGTATATATATGTTGAGGGGGGAGAAGGGGGAGCCACACAAGGGGAAGGATTCCCCTCCCTTTGCACCGTCCGTAGGGGGAGGACGAATCCTCCCCCCTTGTCCAATTCGGCCTCACCGCTTGGGGAAAGGGGGCACCACACCTATTGGGCCTTTATAGCCCAATTCTCCTTCCACCTTTTGGCCTTTTAAGGCCCTTTGATATTAAATTAAATATAAAAACCTCTAGAAAATTATTAGAGCCTTATATTATTAATTTAACATCTCTCGAAACATTTTCCACCTATATATTATTTATCGGTAATACCCAGTATTGCCCGATCAACTCTGAAACCCTTCCCCGAAACGCTTCTGGTTCCTCTCAAAACCATTTTGAATATTAACAAAACTATTTCACAAATAAATCATCGTCACTCCTGTCCAACTAATACTCAGCAGATCATGATTACCTTAAGCTTGTGAGCATGTAGGTTTAGTAAAACATAGACACGAACAAACCTCCTTTTGTTCGATGACCGACAACAGAACCGTGGACGTCCATATCGATCCCTATGAGTACACGAATGACATCCGAGTGAACCTTTGGTTGTCATGTGCTATTACCTTTGCTTCGTGATATTTTACAAAACCCGAGGTATCCATGGAATATCCATGGAAAATGCTCTTGTTGCACAACACTAGAGAGACGCTAGCACGATTGCTCAATAGGCGGATATGAACTTGTGCACTACCTATAAGAGACAAAACATAGCGACTTCCTATCCCAAGTATGCTATATATTATGATGTTCCGGTATTTTAGCACAAGATGATCCAAGATGATCGAGTATGAAAAATTGTTTATGCAATGTGGTATGATGCTATTGCTCTTGCTTACAAGTTTCTTTGATCTCTTTTGCTTAAAAGCTTTTTGGCACTTTCTCTTTTGATTTTTTTTTCTTTGGCCACTTTTGCAAATTGCCCAAACCAAGATAGTAATTGTGTATGCGGGAACAATCTTGTGACACAAGAGATGATACGATGATACCAAGTTGAGGTATGTATGCAATGGTAGGTGCTTATTGATGATCACTAAAGTGCACAAGTAGCGTGGCTAGTTTCGATAGAAAATTGATGCAAAATGGGCGATAGGTTATCAATGCAATGGCAAGGAAGTACAGAAAGATGTCGTCGAGGTTACCGTCCTTGCTTACGGTTGGTGTCAAGTGTATGAGATTGTCGTTGTCGACGATGTTGGCGAAGATGAGTGGTGGTGTTGTCGGTGTTGAGCCGTCCCTAAGTAGCCGAAACGCGTTAGGAAATGGAAAAACCGCAACTCAAATTCTCAAAACAAATGTGGCAAAATTATTGGAGGTGGCGGTGGAAACACAATGGTGGTATGCGGAAGGGAAGTGGTGGAAACCGGTCAAAATTCGAGCAAAATTGGCGAAGGGAATGATGGGTTCGGCTGCCAGGTGTCGGGCCGGATGTCCGGGGTGCCCGGTCCATGGATGAACTCGTGGATAAAAAGAAAATTTTGGTGCAAATTTTGAGGGATTCCGTGGATGGAAGTTAAGGAAAAGTGGAGGGAAGCTAGATCCACGTGTAACATAGCAAATCCAACAAAACATCGTCAAATAAAGACATCACAAAAAATTGGAGGCTATTTTTGGTGGGGATTTTCGAAATTGGACAAAACAAAGCAAAATTAGGCTAGAAAGTGGGGGTAGGGGCTCCAAATTCATGATCAAACGTGCTCATGATACCAAGATGATGTAGGGTGGAATCCTAGGGGCCGATCTGTCACGTTTTGGAGGGGGATTCCCGAAGAACACACAAGAGGAAAACACACAAATCAAACTAGATCCAATCACACATGTGCTAGATCCAAGTACACAAAGAGGGAAACAAAGGTCCAAATCCAACAAAGAAGAATACAAGGAGTAACTAGTTCATCTCCATGAAGGAGGTCTTGAATCCATGAAGGATCTTCCCACAAGAGGGGTCTTGAATTCACTTGGGAGATCTTTTCCTAGGAGGCCTCGGTCTCCAATGGAGTAGGGGTACAAGTGGATGAGCAAATCTCTATCTCCAAATTGGGTTATCACAATACTAACCTTAAAACGTTGGAGGAGAAGGAGTATATATAGTCTAGGGGACGAAAGGGTACATGGGCTTCGGCCCGTTACTGTGGGCAGACAGAGGGGGCCGGATGTCCCGACCTTCGAGGGGTGGCCGGATGTCCGGGCCGTGGGGCCGGATGTCCGGGGCCGGTCTTCGGGCGGCTCGATTGCGTTCTGTGATGGATGGGCCAGATTTCTGGGTTCGAGCCGGATGTACGGGCAGTCAGGCCGGAAGTCCGGGACCAGGCTGGATGTCTGGGCCCTGTAGCCTGGGTTGCTGGCCTTCGGATAGGTTGCACTCTCCAGGGGCCGGATGTTCGGGTCCTGGAGACTTCTTCGGTTCCTTTCATTGGTCCTCTTCGTCTGTGTATTTGGGGACTTGTTCATCTTCACGAACATCTCCGATGGGGTGTTCTTCATATCTAATCACACATAGCATTTCGGCTTTAGGTAGTAGCCATGTCACACGCGGGTCATACGGAATATCACTAAGGAGAGATGTCACCTCGGTCTCGAGAGCTCTTGCACGTGCTCGTATCATTGGTCGGTTTGGCACTTGGCGAGGCATAGATAGGTCCATGGAGATGACCGTAGGATGCTCCACATCAGGTTGTTTGTTTGGGTTTCAGGTTCATCAGAATCAATTGTGGATTCACTGGGCTGGCAAATCTGATTCGACACTGAAATACACGGGGATCCGGGATATGTGTCAACCCAATACACTAGAAATAGCCCGAATCAGATTCAGACTGATTTTTCAATGCCGGTTCAAAATAGCTATTTGTTTCAAGTTCGACCTTTTCAAAGCTGAATCTGGTCCCTAAAGGTGAAACAAATACCACCGTCACTGTACATATGGAAGTGTAGAACCCACGCTCTTGAAGTACCCAGCTAACAGTTTAGACGACGAAACTACTAGGGCTGGAATCAAAACTCAAAACTCGCGAGCTAAACGAGTAGCTTGTGACCGCTCAAACCGACTCGAACTCGATGACTGACGAGCCGAACCAAGCTTTAATATGTGATCGTTTACTTAACGAGTACTCATTTAGATCATTAAGCGCATGCCAGATCATTACATCTCACCATCTAGCCAAAGCCATGCCGCGAAAGCCCCGCTCTTGATGGCCAATGTCCTACTTTTCCCTAGCGAGTGGTAACGCCTACACGCTTCATTCCTCTCGGCCTCCTCTCCCTGGAAATGGCGAGGAGAGTCGACATTTCTTTTGTGATATGTGCAAATTAAAATTGTTTCGCATGCTTAATATACATATTACATACTCAAGTAATCATTTTTATAATCATTATATTTGTTGTTCATATGTATAATGAGTTTAAACAAGGTGGCTCGTGAAGTCGTGAGTTACGCGAGTAGAGCCAAGCTTTGATCTGAGATCATTATATAACAAAGTTGAGCCAAGCTAGCTCATTGTATATACCTCCCGCGAAAAAAAAGTCACTGTCTATACTAGCTCTCTCACTCAGATTCCACCTCTAGGAACTACTCCGCTCGGCACTCACCTAGGCCTTGTTCGGTTACACCTCTCCACAAGAGGATTGGAGGGGATTTGGGGAGGTTTTGACTTGTAGGGGATCAAATCCACTCCAATCCCTGTCAAACCCCCTTCAAATCCCTCTCAACCGAACACAGCCCTAAGGAGATGATGGGGTTCTGGAGCAATGCTACATCCACGGGAGTCTACGTACGCTTACGAAGGATTAGCCAGTTGCCATTCTTTTACTGGAGATAAGAGGGAAGGGGACCCACCCCCGTTGAG
>LR738711.1:690035704-690056127 GCA_902687465.1 Secale cereale | reverse complement strand
GGGGGGGGGGGGGGGGGGCGATAGAAGGAATTTATTTGTAATTATTGGGGGTTCTGCCTGCCTGTCTCCACCTTTACTTCTACGCCACAGAAAGGAAACCGAAAAAAGAGAGGCCCAACCAGATGTTCAATTTCCTCTAAATCTGGAGGAATGTGTTAGACATGGAAATAGGAGGTCAACAAAATGCCCAGTATTTCAACTGATATAAGATTAGTTACAGAAAAAAGAACCAGAGCCTGTAGTATCATATTGATTTCCAGTACGGTTCCTTTTGTTTTATACAAGTTGCTGACTACACTTTGAAGTGGTAACTTGAACTCTTCTTTAGTTGCTTGTTGCCTTGTTGGTATGTTGACTGAGACAGAGAGTATATAAGACTCTACCAGACTGACAGACTGCAGTATCAAGTCGACCTACAAATACGCACATTCGATGTATTTCTTGACACTGGAAGAGGAAGCAAATCAAGTCCGTTACAGCACTATTTCACAAATTTATCGCGGCTGCTGCATACTCCATGCTTGGGAATATACTGGTTGTAATCATTCATGTACTTTTTCACCAGGAAGCGTTCGTGTATTTTCTTGCTTCCATCCTAGCAGAACCGAAATAAAAATAACCAAGTTATAACCATTAAAGCACAATGAGGGCAGCACCAATAGAACGTAATCATGAAAATAATGTGGGTGAACTAATGCCAGGTACCTATCAAGTAATACATTTAGTAAAAAGACATCAACAAATAACAAACACTAAAAATGAGCTAGTGTCTGACATGGATAATATCATACACCAAAAACATCTAAGTTCATGAATTCGATTATTTTAGCATAATTATATGGAAGTTTTGAGTGAGAAGCAGGATAATACCAGTTATTGTTCAAGAGTTTTGAGATCCAACAAGTTCATTGCTCAGCATATGGTGCAGAAGAATATCAACCATCGTACCCTTTGACCTCACACTACAACACATAAATGATAAGACCGCAAAGCCTGCCATCGTATGTTAATATATAATAAAAGAAAATAACAAGATCTACATTACCGCATAGACCGGCGTTTCTTTATTCCTCCAGACGTAGGATTCTGCATGTCATGGAGAGTGTCCTAAAGTATCAGCCATTTCAATCCAGATATAAAGTAGCTTAAATATTCATCTCATTCTCACCTGGATATCAACCTCTTCACCTTTCTCCAGTTCCATCTCAGCAAAAAATGCCTCCAACACAAATGCTACAATCTACGAAGATAAAAGAAATACAAAATTCATAATCAGTAACTAAACATCTAATAACATATAATGAGCTACTACCTCCAATCCATAAAAAGTGTCGCAATTTTGAACTAAACCCAGTTCAAAAGTGCGACACTTATTTTGGATCGGAGGAAGTACAATTTCTGGAAATATCCACTTCTCAACAAAGTTTTATCCATGCACAGGTCAGTCATTCAAAATCTAAAATTATGCGAGGTTAGAAACTTATGTCATGCATGTTACTGGATGAACAAAAAAGTGAGGATTTATTTAAGATCTTACCAGATTAAGCAGTAGCAATATTGAAATAAGGTAAAAGCTGACAAAATAAATCAGGCTCCAAGAACTTCCAGTCAGTTGCCAATAACTCTGAAAGTATTAGAAAGAAAGATAAAAAACACAGGTTAGCAAATACAAAAATACGTTCAGTATTTTTACCAGATGTCTTCGCATTGATTAGGAAGACAATCCTGACCACTTTAATTCATTTTATAGAACAGAGAAATATTCCTACCTCCATCCATACTTGCCAATTTCCCATCACTAACAAATTGAACAGAGTAACCATACCACTTGGATAGTCATTGAAGTTAAAAAGAAGATAGCTGAATATGTCAAGGGCAAAAATGCAAGAATTATGTGAAACAGATACATTTGAAAAGCATGCTTCAGGTTTAGCATAGCACTTACATGGGCCATGACAAATGATAAAAAAAACTAACTCGTAAATTTACCATAGCAAGGCAAGTAGCGGGCTAGCCGGCAACTTGGAGGTTACCAGCCGAGTGTCTTCTCTATACTGGCTTGATATTTATTTATAAACATATATTTTTCCTCATATTATTGTGTTTTTTTAATTTTATATGAGCATATGTTGCTTCATGTCAATTTATAGTTAATTTGAGAACATCTCTTTCAGACTGACATTATATTACCAATCTGAGCTAGGACGGCCAGTAAGCGCCAGTTACAGAGGTTACCAACGACGTATTTGAATCATTGGCCACAAGAAACTGTAAAATTCCTAGTGGAATCCCAACAGTGGAAGAAGAACAAACAAGGATACTCATTACTGAAGAGGCCCGTTTCTTCTAGTGTGGGGTTTCCAGCATACACAATGCCCCCAAAAATCTGCAAATGAAAGAGACTAAACTGTCAGTTCACAAATAGTAAGATGTCAAAAGTGCTAGTGATGTTTCAAGTGAAGGTGTCCAGTTCAGATCAGGATAAGTTCAAGTCAAACAACAGTAGTAATTAGTACTCTCTCCATCCCAAGTGTCTCAACTTTGTACTAGCTTTAGTACAAAGTTGTACCAAGTTTGAGACACTTATTTTGGGACGGAGGGAGTACATGGGTAAGCTGTGAACAAAGAAAGAAAAAATAGCAATCACTGGCACAAATAACAAACTGTTGTAAGTAGGTGGATCATTGTCCAAAGAACAAATTGAATCATAAACTCAATATGCAAACATTCTAACCTGCAAACCAAGGGAGCAGTACATGCAAAGAATACAAAATACTATCCCCAAATATGGCATCAAACTAGACATCAGGGTAAAGAATGTCGCAACAAATGCTCTGAAACGTTGAACTTGCAGCAAAATTCTTGTTAAGCGCAACACCCTTCCAAGGAGAAGATACCGAATCCTGTTGGGCAAACATCAAATGAAAGTTACATATCTAACCGCAAAATCGCAAAGATTGAGCAAACAAGATAATGTCAGATTCTTTCAGATGGGATAGCTCGAAACATTTCAAAGTAACTAATTGTTGAAATGGTAATTCCAACAAGCACAACTCAACATCACTACATATATCTCAGGGGGTTATATTTCTGCTTGCAGTTTCTTGTTACAGTGGAATCAAAGTGCATATTCCGAAATTGCCGTCACACCAAGAAGCATACTTTAGTTTAGTTGAACTGGTTCTAGCCTTGTGGTTTAGGGCTGGGTTTCCACATAAGGTACATGGAGG
Source organism: Secale cereale (assembly GCA_902687465.1). Taxonomy (NCBI): domain Eukaryota; kingdom Viridiplantae; phylum Streptophyta; class Magnoliopsida; order Poales; family Poaceae; genus Secale; species Secale cereale. Next base: position 690,052,897 of record LR738711.1, on the reverse strand, counting down.
TCATTCATTTTGGTTCCAGAAATTAAATAAGAAGAGCATACAGGATACTGGAAATGTTCGTCGATACGTATGATGACTTGACTAAAATTTGGAAAGTAATGCATCCAAAACAGTGAAAATTACCATTCACCATTTGAAAGAAAGGGAAGCTTTGACGGGAAGGCAAACGTTAGAGTCTCTCCAATAACTACAAAGAAATCATATGTTAGATTACTACAGAGTTTCATTCTGACAAGAATATAATGTGAGATATACTCAAACAATACGGCCCCAGGATAGACAAACAATAGTACTCCCTCCGTAACTTAATATAGAACGTTTTTTGACACTAGTACTCCCTCCATAACTTAATATAAGACATTTTTTGACACTAGACAGTGTCAAAAAACATCTTATATTTAGTTACAGAGGGTGTATCTGTTAACTTATTTTCAGTGCTTGCATGGAGGAACAATACGGCCCCAGGATAGACAAAAAGCTTAACTTCAACAAGAACCATGCATCATATTTCTTTGGATCATACATATTGATTTCTTGACTCTGATCAAAGGTGAATCAGTTATGCTCGATCATATGTTTTCCATAATCTTGTATACACAATTACTGGATGTGGTTCTCTTTTCTTTTTATGAATCCTATAGAGTTGTGAAAAGGAACCGATTCCTCCTGTTTGAACCAAAATATTCTTAGTGCAGATGTTTTTCTTAACAATACTCCCTCCGTCCCATAATGTAGTGCATATAGATTTTTTGAAAAGTCAAACCTCATAAACTTTAACCAAGTTTGTGGAGAAAAACATTTACATCTAGAATGTCAAACATATATCTTTAGATTCATCATAAGATATAGTTCAATATTTTATATATTTGGTATTGTAGATATAAATAGTTTTCTCTATAAACTTGGTCAAATTTTGTACTGTTTAACTTTTTAAAAAATCTATACGCACTACATTATGGAAAAGAGGTAGTACAAGATAAAAGGTATCGACCGAAGAAACCGAATAAAATTCCTCGGAAGAAGTGGGTTTGAGCTCATCTGATGAGAGAACGTGTGATAAACTTACATATAGTCCAAGTAAGCACAAAATCAAATTTGTTTTGGCCTTCCATCCAATAAGCACCAAATCCTAATGAAAATATTTTCAGTGCCATCTCCGCTACATAAATCCATCCTGCAACATATTATTTCAATTAACATCTCAATATAAATTTTCCAGGAAGATGAAAAGCCATCAATAAAATATGTCAACTGACTGGTGAGGTGCCAACAGGAAAGACGAAAGGAGACAAGGTTGAAAGAAGAGTGATGTGAAATCCAAGTGTTGCCGTACAACATATGCACCAAGCGAATGTGGCGGGGAAGTGTGATTCTGCAGAATACAAACTAAGGCTAATATGTACTGGCACACTTTTTAGGCCACTGCTAACATATGCTCTGCGCACTAATGCACTAAAGTTCTACTAAAAGAGGTGGCCTCTAGAACGAGTTCATCTTTCATAACTTAATTTACTTTTGAGAACACATCACTCCAATGTATGATACAATTACAATATTGATTCAATTAAATTCTGATATTCCAATATATGACTTGCTCAAGTTCTGCTCGTTTTCAACCTTACAACCAGTGTGACTAACCAAGATTCAATATGAATCATGCAGTACACCATTACAGCCTAAAATTGGAGCACACAAAGATGCTTAAGTACGACATTCCACCAGGCAAAAAATGGCTTGCTCAAGTTCTGCTCGTTTTGAAGCTTACACCCATTGTGAGTTTGTGACTAAACATGCTTCCATATGAATTATATAGAACACCATTACAGCCTAAGCTTGGAGCAACACAAAGATGCTTAAATATGACATTCTACCTGGAAAAGAAACTGCTAGTAAAAGGAAAAAAGGTTGAAATGGTTTTCGAAGCCAACAAGATGATAATATATGTTATTCAAGTATGTTGGAATCAGATAATGTACACCTTTTATTCAGAAATAAATGATACTTTAGACATAGGCACGGTCTCCATTGTGCAACTTCTACCGTTACTTTCCATACAAACATGTCAGAGAAAAAAAAAACTGATATTGCGGTAATATTCTTCACGACAGATCTAATAGTATTATTTTTACCTATCCAGTTTCAATATATTACTCCCTCCGTCCCAAAATAAGTGACTCAACTTGTACTAACTTTGTACTAGAGTTAATACAAAGTTGATTCACTTATTTTAGGACAGAAGGAGTAATAGTCAACGCCAGAAACGTTTGACAGCATCCTTTCTAGGACATGACATATTTCCTAGCGGAGGTCATAGTAGGTAAAAAATCATCAGATAAAATTATAATGCTGCTTACATAGAACTGTTGAAACAATGGTCACCACAGGATCCTTACCAAGAAAGAACTCTACTTCCTGCCATGTTTCCTGTGAGGAGCTGTTTTCTATATCAAGCTGCAAATATCACATCAGCAAAGAGATTGCACTGGTTTATCAGGGATAGTTTGCAATTGTAAGTTCAATAGTTTTGATTCTTAGTTGTAAGAGGATGGTGAGTTGCAAACAGTTATGCTGCCAACTAGTCATCACTTAGCAAACATGCACACGAGAGCGGACAATAAGAAATGAAGAACAAAAATAACTACTTCAAACTTTATTTTGAAAAAAAAAATTGCCTCACAAATACGACTCCCAACAGTTATAACCTTTTCACTTACAAAATACCCAAAAGTCCTATAATTAACAAAGCTCATGTCGTGCCAATTTTTAATTAATACTGTTGTTAACAAATCAGGCTTCTCATAAGTTCCTCATTTCTAACAAAAAAATATTCCAATTTGGGCACCGTGGTTAATGAATAGTGCTGCAAGCACTTGCTCCGAGCTAATGTGAAGAATTGTTTTTTCTTTTACTATATTGGACAAAGTGCATTGATCTTTCTTTTTCACAAAACTTTGGTGCATAAGTTGCGAGAATTGAAAATATTATGGTTCTACCTATCAGATATATGCCCGTCATAGATCATATATCATATTTATTGGTCAAATCATCATATCACACCACCAAGTATAGCATTTATAAAACACAACTATCGATTCAAAATTTTGTAAATGTAAAAGATTCATACCGTTGTTTCGATAATGACAGCAACTAGGTTTATCAGAAGAACAAAAACAATAATGTACTCAAACTCGCGGCTCCGCACAAAAGATTTCAACCTTCCACAAAGTGGTGAACTGTAGAATGGGAATTTTTCCAGATAAGACGGCTGCAAACATGCGTACAACACTGAGTCAAATAATTCAGAATGTTGGTTACAGTAACACTGTATTAACATAAAATAAAATATATTTAAATTTCAAAGTATTACTATCTATATCCTTGCCAATCAAACCTTTCCAATTTTCGCCGTTCATATATTTACACAACAGGCAGATTATCCTCAAAGTCTAATTGGTATTCTTCAATTGCAGTTCTAGAACTTCTACTCTAGGTTAAAATTAATAGCCAAAGGTGTACATCAGTAACTCTATCATTTTTGTAACGCAGAAAATGTATGGGATCATGAATGTCAAAGTAAGAACAATATACCGGTGGTTCTTTCTGAAATTTTATTGCAATGGTATTGCATAGGTCAGCAAATTCTTCAGAGGTAACCTGGACAAGATAAATAAATTAGAACAAATAGGCACCAAAATCTGAGTTGAAGAGGACTCAGACATGGGCAGTGAGGGAGTACACCCGCGCCTCCCACCAACAATGCTACGCTCAGTTCCTTGCAACTAACAGAAACTCTAAATTCAGATTGCAAAATTATTTCTGCACCAACTCTTGTATTTGCATGTACCATCAGTTGGAGCAAGCAACATTATGAATATGGCATTCTTTCTTCCACACAATACTAAACAATATTATGTACTTGCTGACTTCACAAAAGCAAAACATGTGAAAGTGCAACTAATCCCCGGGTGGTTTTGGCAATTAATAACAACATATATATCATTGAACTAATAGTTACTTGAGAATCATTTCAGATAAGTTCAGTGATATGGGTATGGCAAGGACTGAAGAAGTGGACCCCTCAAAATGCTAAGGCAAGCATTGGCAAAAGCTCAAGACTCCATTTTTGGTTTAGTGATCCAAGATCACATTGAGTCCATAGGAAAAGCCAATACTATTAAAAGGGGATGAGGTTATGTTGATGATCTGGTTGCTCAAGTGCTTAGTGATATATCTCCTTAAACTATCAGCAACTCTCACTGCCAAATACACTCATAAGTAATCTCGGTCCCACCGATTTTCCAAACTCAGTCACACCGAGATGAACCACCTCAGCCATAAGCCAAACCCTAGAAAAATCGGATATTCCGAGTTTGAAATCGGTTTCACCGAAACATGGGCTGCCAAGCTTCTGTAACCTTCTGTCATCAAATCGGTGTCACCGAGATGATGAAGTCGGTCCCACCAAAACTGGCAAGCTCCTGTCTTTACTCAAATCGGACTAACCGAGATGGTATTTTCGGTCCCACAGAAAACCCCAACGTTCACATTATTTGAACTTTCGGTCTCACCGAGTTGTCCACTTCGGTCCCACCGAGATTGCTCAAATATGTGTGTAACGGTTGGATTTTGTGTGGAGGCTATATATACCCCTCCACCCCCTCTTCATTCGTGGAGAGAGCCATCAGAAAGAACTACCACTCCTACCTTACATTTCTGAGAAGAGAACTACCTACCCTTGTGTTGAGATCAAGTTGCTCCACTCCCACCATATGAAACTTGATCTCTAACCTTCCCAAGTTGCTTTCCACTCAATCCTTTCTTCCACCACAGCCAAATCAGTGAGGAGAGTTGAGTGTTGGGGAGATTATCATTTGAAGCACAAGAGCAAGGAGTTCATCATCATCTACAACATCTATTACCTTTTGGAGGGTGGTGCCTCCTAGATTGGTTAGGTGTCGCTTGGGAGCCTCCGTCATCGAGATGTGGAGTTGAACCAAGAAGTTTGTAAGGGCAAGGAGATCGCCTACTTCGTGAAGATCTACCCCGAGTAAGGCTAGCCCTCCGTGGGCGTAGGCCATGATGGAATAGACAAGGTTGCTTCTTCGTGGACCCTTCGTGGGTGGAGCCCTTCGTGGACTCGCGCAGCCGTTACCCTCCGTGGGTTGAAGTCTTCATCAACGTGGATGTACGATAGCACCACCTATCGGAACCACGGGAAAAATCATTGCGTCTCCAAATTGCGTTTGCTCTTCTCCACCTCTCTTTACTACATGTGCAATTTACTTTCCGCTGCCTATACTCTAGAATTGCATGTGTAGGGTGATGCTTGACTTGATCATAATTGTGAATCTGCCAAAAACTGTTCTTGATCAAAAGGCAGAATTTTTATATTTACAAGTAGTCTAATCACCCCCCCTCTAGACATACTTTCGATCCTACAAGTGGTATCAGAGCTTTGGTCTCCATTATTTTGGTTTTCATTGCATTGGACTCCATAAGCTTGGTTTCACAACCTAGGAGAGTATGGCGTCTAGTGAGGGTAATTTTCGTAGAGGTCCTTACTTTGATGGTACAAATTTTGCTAGTTGGAAGCATAAAATGAAAATGCATATTCTTGGTCATAATCCAGCCGCATGAGGCATTATTTGTGTTGGTATGCAAGGTGAATTCTTCGAGGAAGGAAAAGTTCCGGATCGCGAAGCTACACCGGAAGAATTACGGATGTTGCAAAACAATGCTCAAGCTTGTGACATTCTCTTCAATGCCTTGTGTCCCGAGGAGTTCAACAAAATCGGCCGTCTTGAGAATGCTAAAGAGATTTGGGATACTTTGGTTGAAATGCACGAAGGTACCGAGTCTGTGAAGGAATCAAAGCTAGATATTCTTCAAGGTCAACTTGACAAGTTCAAGATGAAGGATGGTGAAGGAGTCGCTGAAATGTACTCTAGGCTTGCTCTCATCACAAATGAGATTGCCGGCTTAGGAAGCGAAGAAATGACCGACCGATTCATCATCAAGAAGATTCTAAGAGCTTTGGATGGAAAGTATGACACCGTGTGCACTTTGATCCAAATGATGCCAAACTACAAGACTCTCAAGCCAACCGAAGTCATTGGAAGAATTGTTGCTCATGAGATGACACTTAAGGATAAGGAAGAGCTTCACAACAAGTCGAGTGGTGCTTACAAAGCTACAAGTGATGCTCCCACAACCTCAAGTGACAAGTTAGTTTCCAATGAAGAAATAAGCCTAATGGTTAAGAACTTCAACAAATTCTACAAGAATAGAGGCAAAGAGAGAAGCTCAAAGTCTAGATCATATGATGAAAAGAGATCTTCTAGTCGTGATCGAAACTGCTACAATTGTGGAAGACCCGGACACTACTCAAATGAGTGTACGGCTCCCCACAAGAGAAGAGAAGAATCTCCAAGAAGAAGATCAAGAGATGAGTCACCTCAGAAAGAGAGAAGGAGTAGAGATGATCGTTATGAACGAAGACCCTCTCGGAGAAGCAAGGATTCGGAGAGGAAAGACAAGTCATCAAGGAGCTACACAAGAAGAAGACATCAAGCTCATGTAGGTGAATGGGTCTCCGGCTCCGACTCCGACAATCAATCCGATGGAAGCTATCACTCCGACTCCGACTACAGTCAAGATGAAGGTGTTGCCGGTCTTGCTCTCGTATCCTCCAACTCCAACTCCTACGACTTATTTGATTCACCAAATGAGGGAATTGGAAGATGCTTCATGGCTAAAGGCCCCAAGGTAACACACCCTGAATTCATTGACTTCAATAGTGATGAGGATGACTTGCTTAGTGAAGATGAGCTCTTGCATGATAAATCTAGTGAGCCTAGTAACGATGAAAATGCTAGTAGTCTTTATAGTCGAGAAGAGTCGAATGACAATGCTATGAAGGAGATTGAGCGTCTAACAAAAGAACTAAACACTCTTAAGTTAGCTCATGAAACAACTCAAGAAGATCATAGAGAGCTCCTAAGATCTCATGAGAAGCTACGCTTCGAGAAGCTCACTCTAGAGCAAGAACATGAGTTTCTAAAAGCGATCAATGACGATCTTCGAAAGAAGAGTTCTTCATATCTTGCCAAACGACTTCTCTTGTCTAATTTCTTGCCACCTATTAAGACTAAGCATGACAAGCATAAGAAAAATTCTTCCTCTAGTAGTAACAATAACCATGCTAAATCCAATATTGTTGCTTCTAGTAGTTCTCTTGATTCCACTAACAATGTTTCAAGCCAAGTTACACTTGAGCAAGAGAATAGCTTATTGAAGGGAATCATAGAGAAAGGTGTCTACAAGAGTCTTGCCGGAAGCAAGAACTTTGAGGAAACTGTTCGCAAGCAAGGAAGGCACCAGAAGAATCAAGGAATTGGTTGTGAGCGAAAGTTCAACGCCGAAGGTGTTGAGTGGGAAGAAGGTCAATATCCTACTCCACAGTTTGTTTCTCAAAAGGAGAAGTATGATCCTACTTCTTCCAATGTGGAACAAGCTCAAGATGACCTTCCACCACAAGACCACAAGCTAAAAGCCAAGGACAAGCTTCTAGAGGAGATTGATGCATTCATTGAAGCACCTCAAGCCATGGTCAAGTGGGTTCCCAAGGAAACGTCAAGTTCTACTTCGTCAAGCTCAACTACAACCCCAAGGATTCCCATCAAGATGATGTGGATCCCGAAGAAGAAGAACTAGAAAGTTCTTGAGGGTGACTCCGCCAACATACTTCACTCACATTCATTTTGGCAAAGAACTTATGCAATCAACTTCCACATCATGCACTAGTTCATGGAGTCACAAACCCTCTTGTTGGTAGGTCAAGGGACAAGGTAATCATTGCTTTCATGGACATCATCTATTGTGAACTTCAATCTATGTCCATGGATATCCTTGTTTGTTCCTTGTGGGACTAACCCATGTAGGTATTGAAAGTGCCCTAATCCAAAGGATAGCTCCCAACTCTTGATGATCTCCATCAACATTGAGCATCCACATCTTCAACATCTACATGAAGTCTTCTACGACAACCCAAGGTTAGTTTGACCCTTTCAAAAGGGGTTCTCACATCTAGGGGGAGCTTTGCTCTAAAAAAATTGAGCTAAAGCATCTTCAAATGATGTGAACACATCAATGCTTTATGTAAAAGTGGTAACCCCACTTGTGCTTAAACGATGAGTATGACCTATGATCAAATGTTCTCATTTGGCTCCTAAGTCAAAATACTCATATAAAGATGACCTAGTCATCGACAAATTGTGTGTTAGTAGCTAGAGTTTTGGTTGTGCATGTTTGACACATATTTCATTTGCTATCTTATTGTGTGAGCATGTTGAATGCATAATTTTATCCATTCGAGGACATCCATTTGTTGTTTTGGTTGTTTTGACTTTTCTGACCAAATGGATGGACAAGAATGCCTAAGTACCTCCCCTAGCTATCTATGCTTTCTTGTCTCAAATTCTATTCATGCTTAAATCACAAACTTTGAACAAGTCATTTTCGGACCCTCCGAGTGAGGAGCACTCAGAGCCACCGATCCGTCTAAGGCTGACCTCCAAAACCTTCTAAGTGATTTCGGTCAGACCAACTTTCTCAAACTCGGTCAAACCGAAAGCATTTAGACTGATCTAGGTTTCATCTCGGTGAAACCGAGTTGTAATTTTCGGCGTGACCGAAATGCATAACTGCCTGGCAGTTATCCATCTCGGTGCCACCGAGTTTTTCAACTCGGTCCCACCGACAGCAAAGGGATATATATACTGAGGGCCGCGCGCGTTGATTACTCCTTCAAACGTTTTCGCCCCACATCCCCTGCTGCCGTCGCCTTGATCTCCGGATCGTCGCCGTCGTCGCCTGTGCGCCCTCGCCGCAGGTCTCCATCGCCGTCAACGGACTTCTCCTCCGCGCCGTTGCCGCCGTAGAGAGACTCCACCAAGTTAGGGTGAGTCTTGATCCCACTCGTGCTCCCATCTCCGATTCAATGCACGTTTGGTTTGCCCAATATCTGGCCACGATTGAAATCTTTCTTTACACCAGATTGGTTCGTTTGAACTAGATTCGAGTAAAAAATTTAGGGTTAGGTTTCCACGGAACACATCTCGGTAAAACCGATTTTAGAATTTCGGTGTGACCGATTTGGCCTCTGGCCATTGCACTGCACCCTTCGGTTCAACCGAGTTGTGCAAATCGGTGTGACCGAAATGTAATTTTAGTGAAACCCTAGTGTTATCGGCAGGACCGAAACCCACTTCGGTCAAACCGAAAGTGGTGTGTAAAGTTTTTGTTTAACACTTCGGATTCACCGAAACTCAAAACTCGGTTTGACCGAAATGTCTTCTGTGAAAACTTAAAACTAGAATTTGAACTCTTTTTTTTTTGCAAAAACTTCTGCAGTTTGTGATAACTCTTCTTCTCTGCCTATACCTTATCTATTCACAGGTTGTCAGCCATGTCAGATGCCAGTGACAGTCAGAACAGGTCAGAGTCACCTATTGCAGACATTCCTGAGGCAGACACTAGTCCTAAGGCTAGTAGCCCATTTGATGATGGTGAGAGGAGTACACCAAGTGGCCTGCCTCCTGCAGCCACCAGAGCCAGAAAGGAAAAGAATTCCGATGATGAGGATTCTGATTTCATTGCTGAGGAAGAGGTGACCTCCAAGCCTAAGAGAAAGGTTGTTGCCAAAGAGCAACAAGGTCAGCAGTCAAAGAAGGGCACCAGCAAAGTCAAGCAATCAACTGTTGCTAAGAAGCTGAATTTGGGAGAGCCAGCTCCAAGCAAAGTGAAGAAAACCTCCAAGAGAAAGAGGGTAGTGTATACTGATTCTCATGCAGATGCAGCAGTCGAGGATGAAGAAGAAGAAGCACCCCAGCCTGCTCCTCAGAAGCAGAAGCTCATGGGTGATGCCATTAAGGCCGGAGCCACTTCAAAGCCCAAGAAATCTGCTCAAGCTAAGGCAGCTCCAGCAAAGTCTGCTGCCAAGCCCAAGAGGACTACCAGAAATATTCCAGCATCTGAGAAGAACAAGGGTGATGTGCCACCAGCTGAGTCTGATGAGGAAGAACAAGTGTTGCTGAAACTCCGTCCAAAACTGCCACTTCACAATGATACTCATCCTCAAGCTGAGGATATGAAGGCAAGGAAAGATAGAGGTCTCAGGCTATGGAGACAAGCTGACCCATATGCCGTGAGGAGAAGAACTGCTGTAGACCCCAGATTTCACACCAGAGAGCAGCAGGACTTCTATGAACTGTGCTGATGGACAAGAAGCCCATAGTCGCAGACACCAGATATGTTGACTGGGAATACATTGACAGCGAAGAGCACAGAGACTTCTTTCCACATGTGCATGAAAGCTTCACTGCATGTGGAGTTGCAGAGTTTGTGGGTCAGAAATTGACCAGTTGGAACGATGAGATGATTATGCAATTCTATGCCACAGCTCACTTCTATCCTGATGGGAAGATCACCTGGATGACTGAAGGTCAAAGGTTCTCTTCTTCTGTTGAAGAATGGGCAGAAATTCTGAATGCTCCAGTGCAGCGAGAAGATGATATTGATGTCTATGGGATTCCAAAGAAAAATCATGATTCCATGAAGAACATGTACAAGGAGATCCCCGCAGCAGATTTGGAAGTATGGAAGCTCGGCTCAGTCTACTATCTCCAGGCAGGTTTACCTACCACTAATACTATTCTGAGGCATACCTTGATGCCCAAGTCTGGAGATCATCGCATGATCAGAGGATATTCTATCAACATGCTGCATATACTTGATGAGAAGGCACCTTTCAAGGTGATGGACTTAATGGTAGAGACCATTAAGAGGACTGCAGCTGACCAGAAAAGGTCATGTGGATTTGCCCCACAGATTCAAATGCTTATCAATGCCAAGTTTGGCACGGGCAAATTCTTGTTGGATAGGAAACATCTACCCCTGCAGCCAGAGCATGAAGACAATGTTGTTGTGATGGATGAGGAGGATCCTACATCTGTTGAAGGTCAAGCCAAGATAGAAGCTGCTAGGAAAGCCAAAGCTGACAAAGAAGCAGCAGCAGCAGCAGCTAAACCAAAGAGTTTCGGAGAGCAGATTCTTGAAGCTACCCAAATGATTGAACAACGCCTGGCCAGCATTGAACAGTCTCAGGAGAGCCTAGAGAGGATTGTTGACGAGAAGATCCACGCTCTGGACGTGAAGCTGACTGAAATTCAAGTGACCGTCAACAAGCTTGAGGCAGATATGGAGGAAGCAAAGCAGGACAAAGCAGAGCTTATGCAGGATGACTTAGTCCAGGATTCTCAGCGACAGACTGCTCCGGTTCCCAGAGGATCCCGATCAGCTGCTATTCCAGTGACTGACACCAGGACTACAGCTTCAGCACCTCCTACAGCTCCAGCAGTTACTCCAGCTACAGCTCCAGTGTCCACTCCTCCAGCGCAGACTTCAGCTGAAGTCTTCGCCGATGCCGTCATATCTACTCCGACATCAACCCAGACGGGAGCCGCCAGCAGAGCCCACAGTGACGTTTAGCTCTATGCTTTTTCGAACTTTTTGGTAACTTGTTGCCAAAGGGGGAGAAATTGTATAGATCATAGGGCTTCGAGAGAGAGAGTGCTGTTGTCTTTTGCGCTTTTGCTCTTTCGTTCTTTTGCGGTCTCTTTGAGATACTTTTTGTTTTCGAGACTTTCAGTGTGCTTGATACTACGTTTGATGCTACCTTAATGAGTGCTTGGTCATACTATGCTTTAATGTGTGCTTAATGCTTATCATATGCTATTCCTATCTTGTATGACTATTTACTCATGTCTTGGTGATTGGGTGCATGCTATTCATTCTTATCATTTTGTGCGCTCCACCAAGATGTATGTGACATGGAAGAGTGACCCATGATCCTAATCGATTGTGCATTTGCATTCAAACGCAAATCTTAAATAATGCACAAATTTAGGGGGAGCTCTTGCTTATCACATACTTCTCAAAGCGACGATATTATTCATTGATTACATCCTTTGTCGAAGCTTTGATCTATATGTTGTCATCAATTACAAAAAAGGGGGAGATTGAAAGTGCAACTAATCACCGGGTGGTTTTGGCAATTAATAACAACATATATATCATTGAACTAATAGTTACTTGAGAATCATTTCAGATAAGTTCAGTGATATGGGTATGGCAAGGACTGAAGAAGTGGACCCCTAAAATGCTAAGGCAAGCATTAGCAAAAGCTCAAGACTCCATTTTTGGTTTAGTGATCCAAGATCACATTGAGTCCATAGGAAAAGCCAATACTATTAAAAGGGGATGAGGTTATGTTGATGATCTGGTTGCTCAAGTGCTTAGTGATATATCTCCTTAAACTATCAGCAACTCTCACTGCCAAATACACTCATAAGTAATCTCGGTCCCACCGATTTTCCAAACTCAGTCACACCGAGATGAACCACCTCAGCCATAAGCCAAACCCTAGAAAAATCAGATATTCCGAGTTTGAAATCGGTTTCACCGAAACATGGGCTGCCAAGCTTCTGTAACCTTCTGTCATCAAATCGGTGTCACCGAGATGATGAAGTCGGTCCCACCGAAACTGGCAAGCTCCTGTCTTTACTCAAATCGGACTAACCGAGATGGTATTTTCGGTCCCACCGAAAACCCCAACGTTCACATTATTTGAACTTTCGGTCTCACCGAGTTGTCCACTTCGGTCCCACCGAGATTGCTCAAATATGTGTGTAACGGTTGGATTTTGTGTGGAGGCTATATATACCCCTCCACCCCCTCTTCATTCGTGGAGAGAGCCATCAGAAAGAACTACCACTCCTACCTTACATTTCTGAGAAGAGAACTACCTACCCTTGTGTTGAGATCAAGTTGCTCCACTCCCACCATATGAAACTTGATCTCTAACCTTCCCAAGTTGCTTTCCACTCAATCCTTTCTTCCACCACAGCCAAATCAGTGAGGAGAGTTGAGTGTTGGGGAGATTATCATTTGAAGCACAAGAGCAAGGAGTTCATCATCATCTACTACATCTATTACCTTTTGGAGGGTGGTGCCTCCTAGATTGGTTAGGTGTCGCTTGGGAGCCTCCGTCATCGAGATGTGGAGTTGAACCAAGAAGTTTGTAAGGGCAAGGAGATCGCCTACTTCGTGAAGATCTACCCCGAGTAAGGCTAGCCCTCCGTGGGCGTAGGCCATGATGGAATAGACAAGGTTGCTTCTTCGTGGACCCTTCGTGGGTGGAGCCCTCCGTGGACTCGCGCAGCCGTTACCCTCCGTGGGTTGAAGTCTCCATCAACGTGGATGTACGATAGCACCACCTATCGGAACCACGGGAAAAATCACCGCGTCTCCAAAATTGCGTTTGCTCTTCTCCACCTCTCTTTACTACATGTGCAAGTTACTTTCCACTCAATCCTTTCTTCCACCACAGCCAAATCAGTGAGGAGAGTTGAGTGTTGGGGAGATTATCATTTGAAGCACAAGAGCAAGGAGTTCATCATCATCTACAACATCTATTACCTTTTGGAGGGTGGTGCCTCCTAGATTGGTTAGGTGTCGCTTGGGAGCCTCCGTCATCGAGATGTGGAGTTGAACCAAGAAGTTTGTAAGGGCAAGGAGATCGCCTACTTCGTGAAGATCTACCCCGAGTAAGGCTAGCCCTCCGTGGGCGTAGGCCATGATGGAATAGACAAGGTTGCTTCTTCGTGGACCCTTCGTGGGTGGAGCCCTCCGTGGACTCGCGCAGCCGTTACCCTCCGTGGGTTGAAGTCTCCATCAACATGGATGTACGATAGCACCACCTATCGGAACCACGGGAAAAATCATTGCGTCTCCAAATTGCGTTTGCTCTTCTCCACCTCTCTTTACTACATGTGCAATTTACTTTCCGCTGCCTATACTCTAGAATTGCATGTGTAGGGTGATGCTTGACTTGATCATAATTGTGAATCTGCCAAAAACTGTTCTTGATCAAAAGGCGGAATTTTTATATTTACAAGTAGTCTAATCACCCCCCCCCCCCCTCTAGACATACTTTCGATCCTACAACATGCCAACTGAACATAAGAAGAGTACATACCTTGAAATCACCACTTCGATCAAGCTCGGCAAAAATTAATTCGAAATCTTCCCTTGAGGTTTTTGGTAAGGACCTAAAAAAGTGAAACAAGTTATATGATAGCCATAGCTGACATAGGAGCTAGCAAAAAAAGAATATGAAAATATCTCAATACTTGTTTCATCTCAACTTTGCTATTATCATGTTGCTTCCAAAAAAGGAGGATGTGGTACGGATTGAGCATTTTAGGCCAATCTGTTTGATGAACATAAGCTTTAGATCTTTTATGGAAGTTCGAACTAATAGGGTATCCACTATTGCTCATTCTGTTGTTCGACCGGCGCAAACAGCCTTCATGCAAGGACGACACATTCTGGAGGGGATGGCTGTCCTACATGAAACTATTCAACCACTCTAGGAAACTTGACGGAGTTATTTTTAAAGTGGACTTCAAAAAGGCTTACGAGAAAGTCAAATGGACTTTCCTACAATAAGCTTTGCGCATGATCGGTTTCATGTCTGACTGGCGTCAACAGGTGGCGACTTTTGTCCAATGTGGTAGCGTTTGGGTAAAGTTTAATGATGACATTGGTCATTATTTCCAAACCCGGAAGGGGTGCAGCAGGGGATCCTATGTTACTAATCCCTTTTAACATCGTAGCCGACATGCTCGCGGTTCTCATTGCAAGAGCCAAGGAGGATGGCCAAGTTGGTGGTCTGATTCCACACCTTGTTGAAGGTGGTGTGTCGATTCTACAGTATGCTGATGATTGTTGAAGCGAAATATTTGAATATGCAATTAATTATTTGTCTTTTCGAGCAACTTTCGGGTCTCAAAATTAACTTGCACAAAAGTGAGTTTTTCTGCTTTGGCAAAGCCAAAGATGCAGAGTGGGTATAGGCAATTATTTGATTTCCGACTGGTTCTCTTCCATTTAGTTATCTTGGGATACCGATTCATCATGGAAAACTCACTAATAAAGAATGGAAAAATCACTGAAAACCGGTTCAAAAAAAGCTTAGCAGCTCGAAGGGCGAGGTCATGTCTTAGAGCACTAGTTTGACTCTTATTAATGCGGTCCTTACGCCTACTTATGTTTATGTTATCGTTCTTTGAAATACCCAAAGGGGTGTTGAAAAGTAGATTTCTATCGGCCTAGATTCTTCTGGCAACGTGATGAGTAGAAACATAAGTGTTGTCGCCAAGACTACCGCCTACCTATGTTTATGTTATCCCTTGGAGACTACCTCCCCATTAGTCTCATACACTTCTTTGCCAAGCTGGTGGCAAAGAAGCTGGCCGCCCAGCTGCCGCCGAGGCTAGGGGAGCTGGTTGAGGAGAAACAATGCGCGTTCATCAGGAAATGCTGCATTCATGATAACTTCATGTTCAATTGCACCGGCTGGGTGAGCCACGAGCCATGCTAAAGCTGGATATCGCCCATGTGTTCGACTCAGTGTTTTGGGTTGTGGGCTCTCCGCTTAGAAGTGCTTCGCAGGATAGGTTTTGGCCCACGCTTCCACAAGTGGATTGACTTCCTCCTGTGCCCTCAAGTAGCACAAGTGATGCTCAACGGCGAACCGAGACCTTCAGTTTGGCACCGCAAGGGCCTGCATCAAGCGAAACACTCTCCCCTTTTGTTTGTATTGGTGACTGATGCCCTCTTCTAGATCCGATCGACGGCATCCCCCCCCCCCCCCCCGGCGCGCCGCCACGGGGTAGACTGATGGCAAAATAAATTGTGATTATGTCCACAACTCGGTTCGGAAGGGCACATCATCGGCTATAATGCTGGTGGGTTGGTGCATTTGGATGCATTGCAACGCAATCATCTTTGACAATGCTCAGCTCAACTTAGCTCGCCTTCTTGACACAATCAAGATGGAAGCCGGGCAATGGGCAACAGCGGGTGCGATGGGTCTTGTGGCTTTGCTTCCGGTGACGGCGGTTTCTAGCGTTTAGAGACGTCGCGTTGTAATTATCGGGTGTTGCCATTCTTAGGGCTTGTACAAACTCTTCTTTCTATCAATGCACCCGCAAGGCTTTTGAGTTTTCTCAACAGAAAAAAGTGAAAGATCATCAAAAAGACTTACTGATGAACAATATAATGTAGAAACTAGAAAGTGCATTGATACAAACATACAGTGTAATGTACGAGGGGACTTCGGTTACCTGTACTTGTTCAGCTCATTAAGCAATGATATGCACTGTTCCCTGTCGAGATAACCCCGACCCTGATGTACAAACAGCAGGCAAGATCAACAACAAACTTGAAATACTCCATCCCTTCCCTTATACAAGGCCACTTCGTTTTTCGTGTCAAACTTTGACTTGTAATTTTGGTCAACAAAATATGGATTATATGTCATCAAAAATATATCATCGGAAAGTTCTTTGAAATGTGCATCCAACGAAATATTTTTTATGCCATATAACTCACTTTTTGTTGGTAAAATTAATCGTCAAAGTTAGGCATAAAAATATGAGGTGGCCTTGTATAAGGGAATGGAGGGAGTAGAACAAATGAATGAACACAAACATGAGTTGACACTACAACAATGTGTAACTACTAAAGTGTGAATGTATTACCCACCTTCCCTCGTCAGTTCACATTAGACATATTTCAGTTTATTTTTTATGGCAACCTTAATATTTAGTTGTAGTAGTAGCTTATCTTTATTCCATGTGTCAATTTCTGATTCACCAGTGACTTTATAATATAAAGTACCCCCTCCGTCCCATAATGTAAGACGTTTTTTGACACTAGTGTAGTGTCAAAAAACGTCCTACATTATGGGACAGAGGGAGTAGCTCACACGTTTTTTCCCAATGCTAGAACATTTCCCTCAAATTTAGTAAGAAAACAGCTGATATGAATTGATTGAACACTTCGTTCGAATTAATGGAACATCTGCTGTGAATGATGGACATTGTTTATAATTGTCATGATTTGCGATAACAGTTGGGAAAAATATATATATTTAAAACAACATGAACACCAAATATGAACTATTGGAATGTCACACAAAAAATAGTTTTGCTATTTTCATTTTTTTCCTGAAGAATATTTGGGTTAAACATGGTCCAGAAACATTTTGGCGTGTGTGTGTGTGGGGGG
>LR738711.1:689986927-690035495 GCA_902687465.1 Secale cereale | reverse complement strand
ACAAAATGAGAAAACGTAATTGGGTGGAACCCAACAGGAACTTGTCCTAGTTGAATTCTCCAAACAGACGATTCAAGTGATTTAACAATATTCTGGCAAAGGGTTACTTGAACACCACCAGCCATTCTAAATTATATAGGAAGTTTACCAAAACACATTTGCTACTCCCTCTGTTCCTAAATATAAGTATTTCTAGAGATTTCACTATGGACTACATACGGATGTATATAGACGTAGATCAGAGTGTAGATTCACTCATTTTGCTTCGTATGTAGCCTCTTATTGGAATCTCAAAAAGACTTATATTTAGGAACAGAGGGAGTAAAATATAGTACATCAGTGTCCACGAAAACATAACAACAGAACACTCACGTTGGTATCGATAAGATCAAATGCCTTCTGTAATATATTTTTCCTGATGGAGTCCACCTGAACAAGTTGCTTTGCGAACTGTATCACCAAATGAATGCCATGTTATTGTTGTATTTACTATTAGGCAGAAGAACACACAAGATTCAGAAGTAAAGAGTATAGTAAAAGCGAAGAGATAAGACACAGGTAAAAAATGTACCTGCTCCTTAAAGCTATCATAGATGACAGCAAGAATCAAATTTGTCAGGAAGTAAACTCCCAAAAGCACGTAGATGATGAAAAATAGGGAATACCAGCGAGATATCCTGCTCCAAAATATGTAAGGTGAACTTGAATGTGTGTCGACTGCCATTATCATAAACACATCAGAAATATTGATAGCCATCTTACTTGTAAGCAGGCACCCATACATCAGGATTATTGGAGGTGGTGAAGAGGACAAACATCTGATACAGTGTTACACCGTATGATGTAAAAATGGTCTTCCCTTGTGGAGTGTCCTCAAATGTTACATAAGCTAGCCAGCTTGCGAATAAGAGGAACAACAGAGAGAGGGCCTAGATGACATAGATGATCTAAGGTTATACATCAAAGTGAACAGATAATGGGTTGCAAACGTTAATGTGAACATGCAGAAGCACAGGAATCGTTGTGTGTTAAAGTAAATAGACATAAGAGATGAACATATTAGCTTCTGGTATCTCTATATTAGACCAGAAGAGGTATAATTGAAAATTATATTTGCCACAGTAAAGCACTACAAGCAAAGATGTGGAATTAACCACCCACCCTGTGTCCACCACACAACTCAACTGCATGTGCCACATACCCTTTACTCCATACATTGATGATAACTAATGAAAGATCCTCATGACTTCAATGGATAAAATTTGTAATGACTTGTCCTGGAGTGAATTTGTTAATCCTTGCACGTCTTACAATGCATAGATATAACCTTACCAAAACATTGAGGTATGTCCCAATAAGACCGGCCAGTGTGATAGCACACATTCGCAGTTCCCTATTGCAGACAAAAGAACACGTTAATCTATCTGTTAAACCCATAGCATATGACATTTGTTAGATAAAAATCAGTATATATATCTAAGCTCACAATCAAATCAAATATTCTTTTTTGTTTCAAACATTGTATACAGAAGCAGTTTAGCATACACACCAGCTTTAATGACTTTAGGTGCATCCTCTGTGTGTGTGTGTGCGCGCGCGCGCGTGTGCGTGTATATGTACCTATTACCACAATTTATCATTATCAATATACCTCATTAATTATTCTTAGATACATCGATACAAGTGTTATGAAAATATATCATTGGTGTCCTTAGTTTATGAAATATACCTTTCTTATGTAAAGAAAACGGTATGCAAATAATATAATATATGGACTCAAATGGAATTTTTGTAGAACTCGCTTTGGGGTATCTAGTATTTATTAATGAAGTGTATGGAAAACGACAGAGAGGTATCGCTGGTTTATCTATGTGGTATACGAGGAGAATCATCCCCCCCCCCCCCAACACACACATACATATTAATTATCAATATATTAAGGTAGGACCTTCCCACTATGTTCAGTAAGGTACCAGCAGTCTGGAACAAACAAAACACTGCATACCTGATAGTCATGATTAGAAACACTACACGGATGTATGGAGCTAATCTGAAAGGTTGGGAACTAAAGGCAAACACCAGTATGTCGCATGCTAAGATGAAGAGAAGAAGAATCTACAGGTAGAGCAGAAAAATGGGTAAGCCATAGTGAACTAGACAGCAAAATCACACATCTAACACAGCAAGGTAGTCTAATAAGATAAAATAAAATTCAAGTTTGAAAATAGACTGTCAAAATATGGAAGGACCTAAACTGTGAGAAGTGTGCAAAATAATATAATTAATGTACAAAAAGGGAAAGTGCAATTAAAATTTGAACTTCAGCTCATGTTACCAACATATAGTTTCTTAATGAATTCTTCACTCAGTCAACCACATATACTCCAACTTATTGTATCTAATATGTAGTAACTATTTTTCCTTGTTCCTCACTGTATTATAAGGAAGAACAGCCAGAAATGTTCAGTGTCATTTTGTCGGAAAAATTTCCCATCTTCCATTATTTCTGCAGTAATCTAAACTTGGGCCTATATAAAAGCAAGTTATTGGCCTCTATTTGCCATGCATCTTTCACAGTGCATCGAAATAACATTCACTAAACCAACTCCTGTGAATTATTAG
Organism: Secale cereale; assembly: GCA_902687465.1. NCBI lineage: Eukaryota > Viridiplantae > Streptophyta > Magnoliopsida > Poales > Poaceae > Secale > Secale cereale. The sequence continues at coordinate 690,032,873 of LR738711.1, read as the reverse complement.
GTTTTGTAAGTTCTCTGATATTTGCAGAGATGTATTGAAAAATTATGTGCTTCCGAGAAGACAGAATAGTTACCTTCAACTTATTCGTGGTGCTCCTCCAGAAAATATTTAGGCCTTCATAAGAAAGTGGACAAAAGATATCCAATACAAGAATAACAAGTGTAAGTCCCTGAAATTTAAAAAGAACCATTTACAGATCAATACATCAGATTCACGTTTTCAGTTCTCCATATAGGTCACTACATGCTTTTCGATCAAGACATGCACATTTCATATTACGATAGGACAGCTCCAATCATACAAATTCGAGGACAACAGAATTCAGGTAGCTGAATCCACTAAAATACATATGATCTGATGCAACTAATTCTGCCAAACATCTCAAAATTCAACCGATTTTTTAGCGGCCAAGATCATTTCACTTATTTTCAGGTTGCATTGATATTCTCCATAAAAGTGGAAAGTGCAATTCTCAAAGCAACTTGAGAGCTTGACTTACTAATCTACTATGGACCTGCTTTAAGATTTCTATGATTAAGGTTTGGACGGAGCATAGAAGTACTACCTTTATGAATAAAGCCGTACCTCATAGATGAGTGATTCAGTTTTGCTGAAGTATGGCAACTGACCGAGAAAGTAAAGATCCCTTTGATCACAAGCATGTAGATCATCTTTCCGGCACCATAGAGGCTTCTGAAATGCAAACGAAAGAACTCACAACCAATACCATATGGGAATCGTGAGACTGTGCCTACTTTGTTATTTATTTTGACCATGGAAAGCTTGCCACACTTAAGATGCCTAGTCACTGTTAGAATAATACAACGTCAATCTTGACCTAAAGAACCTATACAAAATAATGTACAGATTCCACTTTCTGAGAACTAGCCTCGTGACTGTAAGAAAAATAAAAGAGAACTAACCTCGAGAAAATTCAAAAGAATCAAAGCAAATAGGTTAAGTGACCACAGCCAGTCCAACCGGAGATACACAAAATAGATACTCATTGCCCTCCCGAACCCCGTATCATTCAAGACATCCTCAGGGATACCAACACCATCTTCTGCCTGCCAAAATAATTGTAATTACTAATTAGACTTTCGAGCAAGTCAAAAGATGCAAAATAAAATAACAGATGAACAGTCTGTTTCATATCACCATAGAAGCTCCAACAAATATTCTCCGCGAAAGAAAGGTTATGCAAACATAGTCTGATAAGTGCAGCCTAGCTTTCAGGGGAAGATTCAGTTACCCTGATTTCCTTGCAAGACAAAATGGGACTTATACTGTACTGAGGCCCTTGGTGTAAGTATGTCTATGAAATATGACAACGCTATTTCATTGTATAAGTTCGGATACAATGTTAAATTCCATAATGTAAAATATTACTCCCTCCGTTCCTAAATATTTGTCTTTCTAGAAATTTCAAATGGACTACAATATACGGATGTATGTAGACATATTTTAGAGTGTAGATTCACTCATTTTGCTTCGTATGTAGTCACTTGTTGAAATCTCTAGAAAGACAAATATTTAGGAACGGAGGGAGTAGATCAATTCGTAATGTTTTTTGGCACTTCATCAGATAGACAATAAGCATCTAACGCTCACAAACCAGCCGAGACCCAAACCAAAAAAGGAAAAATAAAAACATCAAGCAGCACCTCTGCTTCCTAACCATCTCCACACGACAATTGCGCGCGGCCGCGGAGAGCTCCGAACCAAATCAGCATGCTAAGCTAGGGCCGACAATCCATCAAACACCATCCCTACGCCACTTCACTCACAGTCGCCAGCCACAACAACCAACAGCACAAGCCCCTCCAGGCTCGAGCATCTGAGTTCCCAGTTACAGTCTGCAGCAAACAGCGTGGCTGATCGCTCAGCGAAACAGAGCAAAGTGGAGCAGAGGACCAGCGGAGCGAGAGAGAGGCAAAGAGAGGTGGAGCGGGAACCGACGAGGTCGACGAGAGCGGCCGCCTTCTGGTAACGGTCGCCATGGGCTAGCGCGTCCGACCGCCTGCGGTACTTCCTGGAGCCCTGCCCGCCGGCCCCGTCGCTGAGGCGGCGACTGCCGGAGGACGCCAAGCCGCGCTCCACCGCCTCCTCGGTGATGAGAGGCACCTCCGCTTCGCTCATCTCTCTCCCCCTCGCTAGACTGAGATGCAACCGGAGATCTGAAGGCTGAAGCCACGAGCGGAACTGGAGCCCGAAGCGGAGGCGGAAGTGGATTAGTTTAAACAAGTGTTGTGTGGAAATGGAATTAGAAGTAACCGGAACGGATCGTGTTCAGGTAGTAGACTAGTAGTAGTCGACCACGTCGCGGCCATCTCGACTGGCTGCCGCATATGGAGCACAGGTCGCCCGTAATCCCGTTGGGATTAGCGCGTGGACCGGCAACAGCGGGCAGGGAGCGGGACAGCAGGGGAACACGCGGCCCGGTAGCTCATTGGTGGACGCCGGTGTTTGGTGTTTGGCTCTGACAGTGGACGGCCGTACAGGTCGTATGCGCGGGGGTAGCTTTCGCTTTCGGCACAGCTGGGCATTATCGTCGAGAATAATTTTGCATGCCCGTTCTCGTGGTGACGTGGCTGCTACAGGTGTGCAAAAAGTTCAGGTGGAGGCGGGGAGCATTGCTACGAATCTTAAGATTCCGACCAAGAAGCGTGAGGTTGAATTTGCCTTGTCATGATTATGTTTGTACATATGGGCGCCATGTGTAATGCCATGATGCAATTTTGTTAACAAAGTTTTCTTTTAAATAGGGCTAACCCACTTTCCATTATTAGATAAAACGGGAAAAGGAAGGGAAAGCGAGTTCAACGAACTGCTAGAAAATTCACTGCAACCGCACGACATCGAAACGGCTGCTATGGGGTGAAAACGTAGCGGCATCATTCCCCTAAAAAAACCTAGCAGCACCATGATCAAACTAGCCCTATTAAAACACAAGGAAGCAACGGTTCATGGTGCAAAAAAAGTCCAACGCATGGCAAAAGCAACAAGCTAAGATGTTCTTGTTCGTAGAACATCGATAGAGCAAAGAAAAACAACTAAGGAACAAATGACCCTCGCATTACAAATATGATGCCCTAGCCTCTAGGCTAAGCGGGCTTACCTAACAGAAATAGTGTAATAAATGGAAATAGATATAGTATAGGAAATATGTAAAATATCATATATTAGTTATTAGTCCTAGCTATTGGCTGCTTCTAAATTTGAAGTTCTACTTATTAAAAAGACTAAAACTTCTTAAAGATAAAAATTCAAGTAAGCAATGGTAGTATACCCAATATCCATAGAAAATCAAAATGATTGCAATAGAAATGTGGTATTCAACTTCCTCTAGAGAAAGATGGAGGCAACCCTAGCCCAGACGTGAATAGTGAAACTATATAGTAGGTTGTAGTGTAGCATTTGAGAAACTTACATATATAAACCAAACTAAAAGATCAAGTAACTAAATCCCTAGAAAACTTAAAATAACATAAAAATTGCAATCACGAGACAAGGTTAGGACAAGACTGAACAAATCCTCAGAGTTCTACTCAAGTTGTGTCATTTTCACTAGCTTCAAGCTGATAATATAATTCTAAAGCATTGATTCATGTATAGAATGGGATTTGGTGTCCATATTGCCATCCAAACTACTATTGAAAAGTTGTCCAGGAGAGATATGGTTGTATGAATAGAGGGGATGTTTCCATAGTCAACCAATTATGTTTGGTCATAGCTGAAGTGTGAAACCTAGAATGAAGATTTCTTTGAACCCATCTAATCTCGTTTCCATTACTTTGCCCTGATGAAAATATAATGTTCGGATTATAGCAAAAGGATATGGGAAAGGGAAATATTGAGTTCAAGGCACTATAAGGAAACATGTTATGCATGTTTGCAATTGATACGTACACTGTGGGGTGGACCTTCTAAACCCTAAAAGAATGAAATAGTGATGCGTCCATTTTGCATCATGATTTTCTACTGTTATTATATTGTTTTTGGTCATTATTCCACCTTATGATGCAATTCTAATGTCGTTTCTCTTTTAATTTGCAAGATTCACATGGAGAGGGAGATTACCGACACGTGGAATTCTGGACCTGAAAAAGCTACAGCAAAGATACATATTCTACAAAACTCCAAATGACCTGAAAATTCATGGAGATTTTTTATTGAATATATAAAAATACTGGAGCAAAGAAATACCAGAGGGGGGCCACCGCCTGCTCACAAGGCAACATGGCGCGGCCACACCCCCCCCCCCCAAGCGCGCCCTGATGCCTTGTGGGTCCCACAGCTGGCCCTCGGAGCCCATCTTCTGCTATATGAGGGGTGTTGACCTAGAGAAAAATAAGAAGAAGACTTTTGGGACGAAGAGCCGTCGTCTCGAGGCAGAACCTGGGCAGGAACACTTTTGCTCTCAGGTGGAGCGATTCCGCTATGGATACTTCCCTCCGGGAGGAGGAAATCAAAGCCATCGACATCACCAACAATCCTCTCATCATGGGAGGACCAATCTTCATTAATATGTTCACCAGCACCATCTCATCTCCAACCCTAGTTCATCTCTTGTATTCAATCTTTGTCCTAAACCTCAGTTTGGTACATGTGGGTTACTAGTAGTGTTGATTGCATCTTGTAGTTGCTGCTAATTGATTTATTTGATGGAAGATTTAATGTTCAGATCCTCAAGAACATTCAATACCCTTCTAAACTTGAACACGAATATGATTTGTGAGTAGTTACTTTTGTTCTTGAGGATATGGCAGAAATCTTGTTATAAGTAATCATGTGAAGTTGCCATTTGTTCGATATTTTGATGATATGTATGTTGTTGCTTACTTTAGTGGTGCCATGTGAACGTCAACTACATGACACTTCACCATACTTGGGCCTAAGGGAAGACATTATGGAGTAATTAGTAGGTGATGGGCTGCTAGAGTGACAGAAGCTTAAATCATAGTTTATGCGTTATTCCGTAAGGGGCTGATTTGGATCCATATATTTCATACTATGGTTAGATTTATCTTAATTCTTCTTTCATAGTTGTGGATGCTTGCGAGAGGGGGTAATCATAAGTGGGTTGCTTGTTCAAGTAAAAACATCACCGAAGCACCGGTCCACCCACATATCAAATTATCAAAGTAGCGAACATGAATCAACTAAACATGATGAACGTAACTTTAAGAGAATTCTCATGTGTCCTCGAGAACACTTTACTTATTATAAGAGAACATTCGGGCTTGTCCTTTGCTATAAAAAGGATTGGGCCACCTTTCTGCACCTTTGCTACTATTGCTACTTGTTACAAATTATCTTACTACAAAACTATATATCACTGTTGCTTATAGCACTTGCAGAGAATACCTTACTGAAAACCGCTTGTCATTTCCTTTTGCTCCTCGTTGGGTTCGACACTCTTACTTACCGAAAGGACTATGATTGATCCCCTATAATTGTGTGTCATTAAGACTCTAGCGCCATTTCCGGGGAGTGAAGCGCATTTGGTAAGGAAACATTTAATATTACGTGCTGAAATTACTGTTACTTGTCACTATGGAAAGTAATCCTTTGAGGTGTTTGTTTGGGGTACCTTCACCTCGACCAGAAGCAATAAGAGTTGCTCCTCAACTTATTGAACCTACTAAAAATATTTATTACGGGATTCCTTCGGGTGTGTTGGAGAAACTGTTAGCTAATCCTTATGCAGGAGATGGAACGGTACATCCTGATATGCACATAATCGATGTGGATGAAATTTATGGATTGTTTAAGCTTGCAGGTTTATCCGATGATGGAGTTAAGAAGAAGGTACTCCCTTTATCTTTGGAGGGAAAGTCATTGAAATGGTATAGGCTATTGGATGATATTGGGACATGGGATTGGAACCGGCTGAAATTGGAATTTCATCAAAAGTTTTATCCTATGAATCTGGAGTTGGATGAGATTCATCATGTAATCGAGTTAGTTTTGTTAGGGCTTGATCCCTAGTATCCACTATGTTCTGAGATCGATGTTGTTATGACTTTGCCATGCTTAATTCTTGACACTTTGGGCACGGGTGCTATGATTTCAGATCTGAACCGTTTATGCTATTACCATTATATCTATGTTCTAGATCCGATCTTGCAAGTCATATTCACCTATTATGTGTTATGATCCGTAAACCCCGGAGTGACAGTATTCGTGATACTTTCCGGTGATGCCCGTAGTTTGAGGAGTTCATGTATTCACTATGTGTTAATTAATGCTTTGTTTCGGTTCTCTATTAAAAGGAGGCCTTAATATCCCTTAGTTTCCTTATGGACCCCGCTGTTAGGGCATGTCTTTCTCTAAGTGGTTTTTGTGATTGATGACAATGCGTTTATAGACTAATCGTGTGCATTGAGCGTTTCAAATAGTCATCTATATGGCACGAGATGATTTCTACCCCTCGGTGTTTAAAGAGAAGACGGTGTGTTTCCTTCGCTTCAATTTTGGTGGACTTGAGTCGTAGGAAACACCGTACTATCAAGAGGGGGTTTGTATCGGAAAGGTTAGGGTGGGATCAACACGTACACGTCCCTTTTGCACCCCCTACTCTTTCCCACATCTTTGGAGAATCCTTGTTGTCTTGGAAGTGGGCTTGATAGTGATCCAGTGGTAGTACCTGATGTCTACTACACAACTTGTTCTTGTAGACTCGTGTTGGGCCTCCAAGCGCAGAGTTTTGTCGGACAATAGCAATTTTACCTCAAGTGGATGACCTAAGGTTTATCAATCCGTGGGAGGTGTAGGATGAAGATGGTCTCTCTCAAACAACCCTGCAACCAAATAATAAAAAGTCGCTTATGTCCACAACACACCCAATACAATGGCAAATTGTATAGGTGCACTAGTTCGGCGAAGAGATGGTGATACAAGTGTAATATGGATAGCAGATATTGATTTTAGTAATAGTAACAATAAAAAACAGCAAGGTAGCATGTAACAAAAGTGAGCACAAACGGTATTGCGATGCTTGAAAATGAGGCCTAGGGTCCGCACTTTCGCTAGTCAATCTCTCAACAATGCTAATATAGTTGGATCACATAACGATCCCTCAACGTGCGATGAAGAATCACTCCAAAGTTCCTATCTAGCGGAGAACATAAGAGGGAATTGTTTGTACCTATTCTTTCCAATCGATCTATCAAGAGTTCGTACTAAAATAACACAAGTTATTCTTTCCGATCGATCTATCAAGAGTTCGTACTAAAATAACACAAGTTATTATTTCCAATCAATCTATCAAGAGTTCATACTAAAATAACACCAAAACAAATTCAGATTCATAATACTCAATCCAACACAAAGAACCTCAAAGAGTGCCCCAAGATTTCTACTGTAGAAACAAAGACAAGAACGTGCATCAACCCCAATGCATAGATTACCCCATTGTCACCTCGGGAATCCGTGAGTTGAGTGCCAAATCACACATCAAGTGAATCAATATGATACCCCATTGTCACCACGGATATTCATAGCAAGACATGCATCAAGTGTTCTCAAATCCATAAAAGTTTTCAATCCAAACGAATCTCAAAGGGAAAACTCAATTCATCACAACAAGATAGAGACGGGAAACACCATATGATCTGACTATATTAACAAAGCTCGCAATACATCAAGATTGTTCATCTCAAGAACACGAGAGAGAGAGAGAGAGAGAGAGAGAGAGAGAGAGAGAGAGATTAAACACATAGCTACGGGTACAAACCCTCAGCCCCGAGGGTGGACTACTCCCCCCTCATCATGGTGGCCGCCGGGATGATGAAGATGGCCACAGGTGATGATTTCCCCCTCCGGCGGAGTGCCAGAATGGGTCTAGATTGGTTTTTCGTGGACTACATAGACTTGTGGCGGCGGAACTTCCGATCTAGGGTTATTTCTGATGGTTTCTCTATTTATAGGATTTTTGAGCGTTGGTTTCACGCAAAGACGAGCCTCGAGGTGAGCACGATACACCAGGGCATGGGCAAGGGCCCAGACGTGCCCCGGTGGGCTCTGCCCTCCTCGTGGATCTTCTGGCTCTCCCACAAAGCTTCGGGGGTCTCTTTTTTTCCAAAAAAATCGTCAAAAAGTTTCGTCCAATTCTGATAACTTATATTTCTGCACAAAAAAACACCATGGTAGTTCTGCAGAAAACAGCGTCAGTCCGGGTTAGTTCCATACAAGTCATACCAAAACCATATAAAATTGTTATAAACATGGCATGAAAACTTCATAAAGTATAGGTACATTGGAGACGTATCAGCATCGCCAAGCTTAATTCCTACTCGTCATCGAGTAGGTAAGTGATAAAAGAAATAATTTATGAAGTGTGAATGCTTGCAAAGTGCACAAGTTTGGTCAACGATAATTTCAATCACTTTTCCTAGCATCATAACAACAACTATTTCTCAGAAAAGTTATCATTATAAAGTAGCATTTGAAAATGGAATTTTTGATGTGGAATGCTACTTATCATATTCATCATATACTCTTTTCTTTTGTAGCATGGACATTTATACTTTTATATAGTTCAAAGCAATAGTCTAGTGTTGACATGAAGACTTTAATACTCAAGCATACCAACAAACAACCATGTCTTTCAAAATATCAATACTAAAGCAAGTTATCCCTAGCCTATCATTCTCAATCATTGATCCATTCATGAAGTACACTCGCATATTAGCTACAATCAATGCTCAAGTATGATCATAGTGCCCCTTAGTTTGTGCTTTATAAGAGAAGATGGAGACTCAAATAAAAAATAAAAAATGCATAAAGTAAAAGAAAGGCCCTTCGCAGAGGGAAGTAGGGATTTGTAGAGGTGCCAGAGCTCAAAGCTTAAATTGAGAGATAATTTGTTTTGGGAGGCATACTTTTCCCGTCAACAAAAACGACTTAGAGTTCTCAATACTTTCCATGCTAGATATATCATAGGCAGTTCCCAAACAGAAATTAAAGATTATTCCTTTTCCACCATTCTTTCACAATCCATGGCTAACCGTATCCACGGGTGCCCTCGATACCAATACTTTCCAAGGAATTTATCATTCGACAACATAAAGTAAATTCATTTTTATTTCGAGACTGGGCATCCCTAATACCTTTGTATTACTCTCGTGCAATGACAAGTGAATAAACACTCATCTTGAGAATAACACATCTAGCATGGGAAAAAATCGGCCACCCCTCACCGCCTCATGAGCGGTACGGGCATGCAAAAGAGAAGTATATTTTGAAATTTAGAGATGGCACATAGAAATTTGCTTAGAACGGCAAGGGAATACCGCATATAGGTAGGTATGGTGGACTCATATGGCAAAACTGGGTTAAAGGATTTTGGATGCACAAGTAGTATTTCTACTTAGTACAAGTGGAGGCTAGCAATAGATTGAGAAGCAACCAACCAAGAAACAAAAAATCACATAAGTGAGCATTGAGCATAACTAACACCGAATAATGCACCATAAGTAGGATATAATTTCATTGCATAACTATTGACTTTCGTGCTTGCATAGGGAATCACAAACCTTAACATCAATATTCTTACTAAAACATAATTACTCATTAACATGGCTCACATATCACTATCATCATATCTCAAAACTATTACAAAGAATCAAGTTTGTTTTGTCCAATGATCTTCATGAAAGTTTTTATTATATCCCTCTTGAATATCTATCACTTTGGGACTAGTTTCATATGTTGCTTCTTGATAGGCTCGAACAAATCAAAGTGAAGAACATGAACATAAAATTATCTTTCTCTCAAAATAATCTAAGTGAAGCAAGAGAGAATTTCTACAAAAATATTAAAGCACACCATGCTCAAAAAGATATAAGTGAAGCACTAGAGCAAATGACAAACTACTACAAAAAGATATAAGTGAAGATCAAGCGAGTAGTTATGTAAATAGGTAGCTATGTGAAGACTCTCTTTTATTTAAAAACTTTCAGATCTAAGTATTTCATTCAAACATCAAGCAAAACAAAATAAAATGGCAGTTCAAGAATGGCACACATCATGTGAAGAAGCAAAAACTTAGGCTCAACCGATACTAACCGATAATTGTTGATGAAGAAAGGTGGGATGCCTATCGGGGCATCTCCAAGATTAGATGCTTGAGAATTATTGAAATATTATCTTGGGGTGCCTTGGGCATCCCCAAGCTTAAGCATTTATGTCTCCTTAATTCCTTTTATATCACAGTTTCCCTAAATCTTATAAACTTCATACACACAAAACTCAACAAGAACTCGTGAGATAAGTTGGTATAAATCAATGCAAAAACCTTATCATTCTCTACTGTAGCAAATCACTAAAATTATTATTTAACATTGCCTACTAAATGCCCCTGCATATTGTGACGCCCGAAGACCGACGTCCCAGAAGATTCCAGATGTTTCGGGTTCTCCCGTGTGTTTCATTTGTGCTTGTGTTATTTATTTTGCATTGCATCATGCCATCATGACTTTAATTCTGCAACTCAACCAAATAAGTCGTGTGGACCTTCGGTCCATTTAAATCGAGGGAAGGATGACTTCTCTTTATAACATATATATATCCTCCTAATATTTATGGAGCTATTATAAAAATATTCCATTGTTGGAAAAAACCATCACACACTTGCATAATATTCCCCATGTCTGTTTCACTCCAAGTTTTGACTCCCACAACCTTGCTTGATCATCTTCTTCTCCTTCTTCGTTAGTCCATTTAAATTGTGGCATTCTTTTTCCTTCACCAATTTAATGTTCATTCTTTTCCTATCAATTCTCAACCATGCCTTCAACATCCTTGCCAATTTTTAGTTCCTTTGGACTTGTTTTGGTTGGGTTCAAAAATGGCTCAAGTTTGAATTTAATTCAAACTTGAATTATTTTTATATCCTTAAAAATGTCCAAACCAGTTTATTAAAATTGTGCATAAATCTAGGAGTTCAAGTATATTTTAACTTCCTTCTTATTCTTCCGCTAACACCCTGTCCTTTTCCTTTTCTTCACCGGGGTTTTTGAATCTGCATTTTTTTAATAAAAGGGAAAGGGCTCCCTGCAGCCTGCTTAAGGCTCGCCTGCGGCCTGGCCTAGCCGGCCCAAGAGGCCTCCCCGACCCCTCCCTATTTGGGCCAAGGCCCAGCCGCTCCAGCCTAACCCTAGCACCAGGGTCCCTCGACCCCGAGTCTCCCCCTCGTCCTCCCGAGCGCCGCCAGCCGCTCCCTCCTGCTCGATCTCTTCACCGCTCGCCCCGCACCCGACCTCCTCCCTCCTCTGCGCCTCTCTCCCTCTGCCTATCATCCTCCCGTGACCATCCCGCCTCTACCTCTACTCCGCCCTTGTGCCCGACCCTGCCGGCCACCGCGACAGAGCCTCCGCCGTTGAGCGTCGCCTAGAGCCGCCCATGAGCTATGCCTCGCCGTCTCTTCGCCGTCGTCGTGCTCTGCCCGTTCCTCTCCGAGCTCTGTTGCTCCTCGCCGTCGCATGCCTCAGCGTTGTTGCACCAAGGCCGACGTCGCCTTCCTGCATCGCCGTCGCGGCCCACCTCTGCTCCGCCCGCGCCTCGCCTCCACGGTCGCGCCCGCGGCTGTCCCCTTGCAGTGTCTGCCGCCGCTTGGAGCCTCGCCTCGCACTGCCCGGGTCCCGCATCCCCGCCGGACCGCCCAGCTTGCGGTGTGCCAAGACCCTGCCGCCATGCCTGCTGGGAACCCCTAGGAGTTCGTTTGCTGCCATGATTCCCAACGAAGGAGCTCGACGCCGGCCGTCCTTGTTTTTCGCGCCTGGTTCCAGTCCTAGCGGCCCCGTTTCTGCCTACGCCAACAACCAGCAGCTCGAGCCGCCTCCGTGCGCCTTAGGTGACCTCCCGAGGAGGGACTAGCGAGTCACTCGATGCTCCTTCAGTTTATCAAGTTCGCCAAGTCTAGTGATGCGCCAAGTTCAACTACGCCCGACGACATGTACATCTTCGAACGTGAACGACTACTTTCTCGACGAACGTGTACGACTACTTCCTTTTGGCAATGTGAACGACAACTTCGACGATGACCCGCGAGTACCACTACTTCCCTCGACGATATCGATCCTCGCCGAAACGAACGTTCCGAAGGTATAACCCCGAGACGATGACCCGTGGACTGCATGTGTTGTATGAGATGAATCGGATGTTTGCATCATGTCCGTTGTGCCCTCGTTTGCCTTGGTGGCGACCCCTGGGAACCCGGTGACGGGATCACCCCACCTTTCATCTTGTTCGACTCGCTCACGCTACCTTGCTTTTGCACCGGCATCTCGACGAGTGTCGGATCATCGGAACGTTGTCGTGGCATCGTATCCGTTTTTGCCGCCACGACCCTCTTTTCTTTCCGTCGTGGCGACAAATACTCCTTATCATCTTCATGTCAACTTTTCTTTTAAAATTGCATAAAACTTGATCATGTCATCCGCATCATGTTAACAACCTTTGAATGTTTAATTGTTGTTGCTTTAATAATTGCTAATTTGGTCATGTGGGGTTTTCCGGAATTGTTGTTGTTATTTCCGGCCTCATTTAAAATGCCTAGATAGCTAGTTTACACTTGCTTCACCTCTTGCCATGTATTGCATCATATATAGACTTGTGTTGTTTTTCTGTGCTTCCTACCTTGCCATGTATTGCTTCCTGTATAGACTTGTCTTGCATCATACCTTGCCATGTATTGCATCATATAGACTTGTGTTGTTTTTCTGTGCTTCCTACCTTGCCATGTTTTGCTTCCTGTATGGACTTGTGGTGCATCCTATATAGAACTGTCTTGCATCATACTTGGTTGAGCATATTGTCATGTCTCGTGTGGTGTGTTTACCGTGTTGCTTGCTTCTTCTCGTTAGTGCTTGTTCCGTCGCGTTCGTGAGGATTCGTTCGTCTACCCGTGGTTCTTCTTCAAGGCTTCTTCTTCGTCTTCTTCACGGATCCGTTCTTCTTCCTTGCGGCATCTCAGGCAAGATGACCGTAACCTTGGATACCTTTACTACCATTGCCTTTGCTTAGTTGTCTCGATGCTATCGTTATATGTCGCGCTACCCATCATTATTGTCAGCCTCTCCTTGTTGCCATGAAACCTCTAACCTTTGAAACCTTCCTAGCCAAACCATTGTTTGGCTATGTTACCCACTTGCTCAGCCCCTCTTATAGCGTTGTTAGTTGCAGGTGAAGATGAAGATCGGTCCAGGAGGGAACTTGTTGTTGGAATATCACAATATCTATTATTATTATTAACACACCTATATACTGGGCATGGGTGGAAGCCTTGGCCTTTTGCTCGGTGTTTTGTTCCACTCATGCCACCTTAGGCGCCGATAAACCGGCATTATGTTCCTTGATTTTGTGTTCCTTACACGGTTGGGTATATGGGGACCCCTTGACACTTCGTCTTTGAATAAAACTCCTCCAGCAAGGCCCAACATTGGTTTTAATTTGCTCATAATAACAACTTAATTAATTAATTAATTGCATAGGGGGTCATGTCCCCGGGTTCTTAATTCTACATAACAGGGGGGCAGTGCTGATGGTGTTGGTCCCAAACGGGCGGACTGCGGGGCCACCACGGGGAAACTCGAGGATTGGCTCCCGTAGGATGTCCCATCCGGTCGTGGCCTGAGACGAGATACACGCGGCTACTATCAGGGTGTCGGCACGCCGGGAGGTCTTGCTGGACTTGTTTTACCATTGTCGAAATGTCTTGTGCACCGGGATGCCGAGCCTGATCGGATTTCCCTAAGATAAGGGGTGATGATATTATATTTATCACTTCAGCTGATCGTGAGAGCTTGTGATGGGCTAAGTTGGGACACCCCTGCAGGGTTATGATCTTTCGAAAGTCGTGCCCGCGGTTATGTGGCAGATTGGAATTTGTTAATGTCCGGTTGTAGAAAACTTGACAGAGGATCCGAAGTAAACACACAACTATGTGAGTAACCGTGACTGTCTCTTTTCACTTTGAGAAGAGAACACGGTGGGGTTATGTTTGACTCGTAGGTAGTTTAGGATCTTTACCGATCACTACTAGTTTGCGACCGTTTGCGTAGATGCTCATCTTATTCTTGTACTCGTAAGCTAGCCACCATATTATGCTTAGCCGCTGCTGCAACCTCACCACTTTACCTCTTCCTACCCATAAAGCTTTGCTAGTCTTGATACCCATGTTTATGGGATGGTTGAGTCCTCGTGGCTCACAGATACTACAACACTAGATGCAGGTTCAGCCGAGAATGATGCAGGAGCTGGTTCAAGTACTTCACTGGGAGATCGATGAAGAGAGTGGCCGTATGTATGTGATGTGTTTCGACGATCAGTAGTGGTTTCTACTAGGGGCGATTCGGACCTGTGGCTTTATGTATTTGGTATCTTTCTTTTGGATCTTCGCCCGTAGTCGGGTTGTGATGTTATTTGGATGATGATTGCTTATGTAATGCATTGTGTGACGTGGCAAGTGTAAGCCAACTATCCTTTTGCAATTTCATCCCTATTTTTACATGAGTCGTGCAAAGATACCGAACTTGAGATCATTCCAAAATGGGCTTATACCTTTAAGTCGTGCCTCGACACATAGGAGGTATAGTCCCATCCTGGGCATTACAAGTTGGTAATCAGAGCCTTCTCCGACCTAGAAGCCCCCACTGATTGATCGAATCGTTGACGGTTGAGTCTAGGCACACACTTGAAAATGTTTTGAGTCCTATATATATATATCGGAGAGTAGGATTTCTTTTGCTCCTCATCCCTTTTCACTCTGGTGAGGACTCATGACGACTTATCTCTTCTACTCTCAAAAATCCACTAAATTTTTTTAGGATCACGCGAGTATTGTTTGGATTGTTCCGATGTCTTTGTGACGAGAACATTGTTCTCGATGCCTCCTGTCATTAGGGGTTGTGGCAGTGTCCCGGGGAGTTGAGCTCCGAGGTGTTGTCGTCACAAATATATCGCAGCAGTTCTAGAATACTTAAGACGGCCGACATCGAAAAATCTCCTATGCGGTTAGTGGCAAGATAACCCCGACATCACCCAGTACTAGGGAGGTAGTTCGGGAGTATTGCCATAGTTGTATAGTAGATGCGTTTTGAAGGTCCGAGGTAAACGGTTTCCGGAAATAACTGGTTATGTGTTGAAGGATGGATATAGCTGGATGTAGGATTAGAGTTGAGTGCGCGATGCTTCCCCTGTATCCCCAACACCTGATTTCATAACTGGAAACTTTCAGAAATTAATAGGTGGGTTCATCTAGTAGCTCGTAGGCATTCTTCCAACGAGTGCATGATATGGAGTTCGGGGTTCTACATTGAGTGAAGTAGTTTTATGGGCGTTTGTTCCGATCGGGAGTTGCATCTTAAAGGGTCCTTGGCTATGCTGATCCGGGGATTGCAAAACCCTTTTGGAACATGTTCCATGAGCTTTCAGCACGAATATGTGGAAAGAAACTTCTATCTTGTATTTGTTCTATATGTTCCTTGTTGTTTTTATTTACCTTTTGTTCTCCCAAGTGGCTTCTCGACAAGTTGATGTGCCCACGGAATTCATTCGTTCAATCCTCTGTTCGAATGATATTGTGAAGATTATGTTGCAACATATCTATCCTTTGTTTTTGTTTTGATTCTGGTATTCGAGTTGCTTTGATGTCAAATGTTGATTCCATACCTTTCCTAATCGGCGTTCTCATATTTCTATGGGAGTGCTAGTCCTTCTTGATCATCAAGATTTTCGTGCTAAATTCTTCTCAACCGGCGTGCTTCTCTTCAAGTTAACCCGATCCTTTCAAGTTGTGCAAGACCAATTCTTGGTTTTTCTTAACGGTGTCTGTTTCATTCATCCCAAGTTGCCTTTGTTTCCCCACCCTCCCACCCTTCTTCTTCTCGGAGCAAGAAATCTCAAATCAAGTATCCATTTGATTCATGTAGGTTTCTTCATTCTTTTCCTTCAATGTTCGTATCCGGTGATTTATCGTGAAGATGCTCAAGAGCTTCAAGTTTTTCATTCTCCATTCTCGTTTCTTCTCCGGTGGAATAAATTCAAGCTTCGGTCATGATCATATCTCTTCCTTTTGTTTAACATGTTTTCCCATGTTGAAATTTATTATCCGAAGGCTCTCTTATTTATTCAACTCTCCTATTCTTATCCGGAGTGTACAAGACAACTCAGAAGATTCATAATTCCATTCTTAATCCATTAAAACTATTTTGAGGATTGTCATCTTATTCAAGCCATGTAATTCAACCGGTGCAATATCTCTTAAGCAATCTTTTTCATCGGTGATTTCTTTTGAGTGGGCCCTAACCCACAGGTCTTTTCCAGGATCTTACCTGACTCTTCTTTTTCCGGAGAATTCTTTTCAAAGTGTGACGTAAGAATGATTTCCACCAGTCACACGCCTTCTCCAAGGTTGTTTTCAATTATTTCCATCTTTAGCTCTACCTTCCTCTTGTCATTCGTCCGGAGTATCTTGAAATTCTTCATGGCATTTCTCGTCTTCAGTCTCAACATTTGAAGACCGGAGATGTGTTTCTCTTAAATCTTGGCCGTTCTCTCAAGATACGTTGTTCTAGCTTCATGCCATCCTCATTATTGTTCCGATTGTGAGGAATTCTTTTATACCATCCGAAGCATTTCATGAATTTTTTCCATTGTGATCCTCTGAAGGTCATCATTTCAGAATATTTATTCGTTCTCAGTTTTCAACTTCATCCTCCAAATATTCTTCATTGATGCCTCTTCATTTGTCTCCATATTCTTCAGGTGCTTTGTAAAGTATTCTTTAATCAGTTCGCGATCTCTTCGTTCTCTTGTATCTAAATTTACTCAAGTGCTTTTCTTCCCGGTGGATTATTCTCTTTCATTACCCGGTCTCAATTCTTACGGTGGTTCGTTCAAGATTTCTCTTCCTTTGTTATCGTATTAATTCATTTGTTCTTTTCATAATCCTACCGGTGATTCGTTGAATACTTTATCAAGCTTGTGCGAGATCTCTCTTTAATTCTTTTCAACTAGAATAAGTAGTATGCCAAATCCTTTGGTTGTCATCAATTTAAATTGGTGAAGGATAAGCATGACATAATTCTTATTCTTGTTTTCCTCAAGGTTATTAATTCCTTCTTCTGAAGTTTGTTCATGAGGAATAAACTCTTGGTTCGAAATGATCCATCCTTCTTTTCCGAAGGTCCAAGCTATATTACTTATCTCGTCGCGAAGCTCCATCTAATCATTGCGAGGCTCAAATCTTAATCTTTTCATCCTGCACTTCTCATCCTTTTGTTACCGGAGTTCTCTTAGTGGTTCTTCATGATTTAATTCATCCCCGAAGTCTTCATCAAGATTCTTGTTGGAGCTCAAGCATTCTTCATCATGCTTTCCAAGTGCAATTCTATCTACCTTATTGTTTGAGAGGGTGTTATGTCATTCTTGACAATTTTTCCTTCATGTTTCATGATTCACAAGTTGTCAGGAAGGAGATATTTAAACCCATCATTTTCTTTGTTCAGGAGATCTTTCCAATCCTGCAATTTATTCGTTGGAGTTATCTGGGTTGTATTTCACCCAAAAGCCTTCCATTGGGAATGTTACTATTGTGGTGCTTATAAATGACCCAAGTTCTTCATTTCTCCTCTCGGTGATATTAATTTTATAATCTATTTGGTGCTCTCAATCAAATCAATTGTTTCCGTTAGTGGCAGAATTTAACTACAAGTTTTGAGATGTTTTCCATAAGCCCACATCAAGCCTATTCGTTTCGTTGTTGATTTTCCATCAACCCCATTCAACCCTTCTTCGTATGGATGCTTTCAAAATCATTTATAGTCGAAGATGTTCTTCTTCTTCGATCTCTTCACTCCATTTTTGTTCCAGAGGCTTTGTGATATTGCTCTCTTCGAACCATCATCTTGTCATATCAAGATCATGTTCTTTTCTTTTCTAGTCCATTTAACAGGAGTGTCGTGACCTCCATTCAAATTCTCTCATCTTATCAAGTTTTAACTCTCTTTTAACCGGAGTGCTATCTGAAATCTTTCTTACCCCTTGTGCCATTCTTTCAATTGTTTCGAAGGCAATATGTTGTTCATTTCATCAAGTATCATCCCAACTTGGCAAGCTCATGTTAATTCCTTCGACTTTCAGACGGAATGATGTCCAAATTATTCCGTTCTTATTCCTTCTCCATCTTGTTTTAACCGGAGTGGTTTTGAAATTTTGTTCGTCATCCTTGAGCTCTTCGTTCATGTCTTTCAACTTACAAGGTTCTTGTAATGCTCCTTGTTCCTCTTTTCTAATGGAGTGTTTTCTTATTCGTTCATCTCCGTTGTATTCTTATTTCAATTTGGTCAACCTCTCAGGTTCGTGGTTTCACTCGTTTGTCGAAGAAGCAACTTTGTTTTACCTCTTCCTCTTCCGTTTTTATCCGGTGCCATCTCTAGGATCTCGGGTCGAGATCCTCTGTTAGTGTGGGAGAGTTGTGACGCCTGAAGACCGACGGCCCAGAAGATTCCAGATGTTCTGGGTTCTCCCGTGTGTTTCATTTGTGCTTGTGTCATTTATTTTGCATTGCATCATGCCATCATGACTTTAATTCTACAACTCAACCAAATAAGTCGTGTGGACCTTCGGTCCATTTAAATCGAGGGAAGGATGACTTCTCTTTATAACATATATATATCCTCCTAATATTTATGGAGCTATTATAAAAATATTCCATTGTTGGAAGCAACCATCACACACTTGCATAATATTCCCCATGTCTGTTTCACTCCAAGTTTTGACTCCCACAACCTTGCTTGATCATCTTCTTCTCCTTCTTCGTTAGTCCATTTAAATTGTGGCATTCTTTTTCCTGCACCAATTTAATGTTCA
Organism: Secale cereale; assembly: GCA_902687465.1. Classification (NCBI taxonomy): domain Eukaryota; kingdom Viridiplantae; phylum Streptophyta; class Magnoliopsida; order Poales; family Poaceae; genus Secale; species Secale cereale. Next base: position 690,013,997 of record LR738711.1, on the reverse strand, counting down.
TTCTTTTCCTATCAATTCTCAACCATGCCTTCAACATCCTTGCCACTTTTTAGTTCCTTTGGACTTGTTTTGGTTGGGTTCAAAAATGGCTCAAGATTGAATTTAATTCAAACTTGAATTATTTTTATATCCTTAAAAATGTCCAAACTAGTTTATTAAAATTGTGCATAAATATAGGAGTTCAAGTATATTTTTACTTCCTTCTTATTCTTCCTCTAACACCCTGTCCTTTTCCTTTTCTTCACCGGGGTTTTTGAATCTGCATTTTTTTGAATAAAAGGGAAAGGGCTCCCTACAGCCTGCTTAAGGCCCGCCTGCGGCCTGGCCTAGTCGGCCCAAGAGGCCTCCCCGACTCCTCCCTATTTGGGCCAAGGCCCAGCCGCTCCAGCCTAGCCCTAGCACCAGGGCCCCTCGACCCCGAGTCTCCCCCTCGTCCTCCCGAGCGCCGCCAGCTGCTCCCTCCTGCTCGATCTCTTCACCGCTCGCGCCGCACCCGACCTCCTCCCTCCTCTGCGCCTCTCTCCCTCTGCCTCTCGTCCTCTCGCGACCATCCCGCCTCTACCTCTGCTCCGCCCTTGTGCCCGACCCTGCCGGCCACCGTGACAGAGCCGCCGCCATTGAGCTTCGCCTAGCGCCGCCTAGGAGCTATACCTCGCCGTCTCATCGCCGTCGCCGTGCTCTGCCCGTTCCTCTCCGAGCTCTCCTGCTCCTCGCCGTCGCATGCCTCAGCGTTGTTGCACCAAGGCCGACGTCGCCTTCCTGGATCGCCGTCGCGGCCCACCTCTGCTCCACCCGCGCCTCGCCTCCACGGTCGCGCCCGCGGCTGTCCCCTTGCAGTGTCTGCCGCCGCTTGGAGCCTCGCCTCGCGCCGCCCGGGTCCCGCATCCCCGCCGGACCGCCTGTAATGCCCCGGATGTAATACTTTCCCTTTTGGGCTTATAATAAATCTCCGGCTTCATCTATTTCCATTTCGGGTTCTTTGTCTTTCGGGCTTTCGTCGTTTTGTTGTGTGAGTGTGTGGCTTTCATTCATATCATGTAGACATGTGCATTGCATTGCATCTGTGTTGTGGGTTGTTTCCGGTTCGTGGCGTTTCTTCCCGTTGTCCGTTTCGTGTTCCGGAGCTCCCTCACGTGTCCGTGACGTCCCGTAGGCCTTCTTTGTTGTTCGGGCGTTTTACGTTACCGGTGTGCCGCGAGGTTGTTTTGTGTGTTGTTGTTTTGTTGTGTGCAACCTGCCTCTCAAATCTCGTCTCGTTTGGACTCCGTTGACTTTTCCCTCCGTTGCCCGTTTGGGTCCGAAGTGCCCTTACTTCGTGTCCCGAAAACACCCTCGTTGCTTTCTTTTATCTCCGTCTGGTCCTTTTAAAATCATCCCGCGATCGGATCCGTTGGATCCAGATCGGAGGGCTCCTAAACATCCCCTAGTCTCAAACCCTAGTCTAATTGCTATATATAGACCCTAGTCTATGTTGGCTTTCCCCTTCTTCTTCCTCCCCTCCCCTTTCTTTTTTTTTCCAGTTCTTTTAGATCCAAAATAATCAGTTCCGAAATTCCTGCCAGATCCCCTCGGATCCATCAGATCCTTCGATCCAGATCTGAAACGTCCGAGGTCAACGCCGCCGCCGCATCGATCCATCGCTTGGGGCTCGACCGACCAGCGCGCTTCGATCTCCCAGGCCTCGTCGCGCCGCGTCCTCACCACCTCGTCGCGCCGGGCCGGCCCAGGGACCACATCCCCGCGCCTGGTTCCTCCGCCTGGGCGCTCGCCCCTCCCCAGCGCTGCTCCGCCAGCTGGGCTCGGGCACCGTGGGCCTCCCCACTTCACCGCGTCGGCTCGCCCCGCCGTGCTGGGCTTCGCCTCCTCGTCGCGCGCCGGGCCGCAGGCCGCCCCGTGGGCCACCGCGCAGCCGCCAGCGCCAGCAGGCCGTGCCAGCCGCTCGCCACCCGCCAGCCAGTTCGCCGCGGTGGGCCGTCGGCCGTACTGGGCCGCCGCTCGCTTCTCCCGCTGGGCCTCTGCCGAGCGCACCGCCGCCGCCGCTCCTGGGCCGCCTCCGCCGAGCAGGCCCGCTCACACCGCCGAGTCGCCCAGCGCCAGATCTGGGCCGCACAGTGCCGCCGCCACGGGGCCCGTCACTGTTCATCGGATCTCCAGATCTGATCTAGGTTGTTTTTTTTCCCTAAGCCCCTGTTTTTCCTGATCTGTGATGCTAACTTTGCACTGCTGTAACTTTTTACCTGTTGCTCCGTTTTGAGCGTGTGATATGTCCAGATGTTCGTGGAGATGCCCTCTACGTTTTACCTGTTGTTGTCATGCATGTTAGAGATCATCTAGGGCCTTGTTTTGCTGTTGCAAGAGTGTATGATGATATAAACTGCTGCTATGTGTTATTTTTGTGCCACCTTTGACATGTGATATCTTCTAGCTCGTTTGTCCAAACGAAGCAAATGACATGTCCACGTGTTCGTCTCGTCACGAACTACGTGTTGCTTGTGATAGGTTGCATGGTAGATGTATTGTTTCCTTGTTATCTTCGTTGCAAGATGCCATGTTCAAATGTTGTATTTTTACTTGTTATGAAATGCCATGTTGTTGAGCTCGTTGTAATCGGTGTGTTCACCACATTGATGCATGCTTGTGTGTTTCGGGATCACCGTCATATGTATTTTGATGCGGTGCTTACCCTTTGCCATGTTTAGTTCCGAGGTGTCTTAAACATGCTCTTTTTGATGCTATGATGATGTTGCTGTTTTAGGACTTAGTGAAATTTCACTAAGTCTGAAATCTGTAACGTTCCGATGCCATGTTCGTGTGATGTTGTAGGACAAAGCATGATAGTTTTGGGGTGGATTTTAATTGTTCCATGAAGTATATATTGTTGTCTTTCCATCCATGTCCTCACATGTCCATTTGAGTGGCTGTAGCATGTTTATCTTTTGCTCCAAACTTTCAATAAAATTCTGCTGCCAGAATTTTATTTCAAAGTTCAATATGTCCAAGGTCATTGCTAATGATCCGTGACTCCGTTGGGGGTGCACTTTGGACCTAGTTGCTGTACATTATATCTAGTTTATGTTCAAGTCCTTTGCCATGCTTTTTGGGTGCTGTAGATTAATTATTTTGTGCTCCCAAGATGCCATGTTGCTGTAATTTGCAGTTTTCGCTCAAATCTCGTTTCGGGCATAACTTTTAGCCCGTAACTCCGATTTCAGCGAACTTTATATCAAACTTGGGTGTTTTTCTGTGTAGATTAATAATATCAGGTTGTTATCTTGTTTTGAGATGTTTTGCTTGAGTGATGTTTTCCGTGCTCCATGTGCATCTCTAGTGCATCCATCATGCATACATGTTTTTCGAGTGCGCATTGCATTGTGTTGATTTGGTGCTGGTGTGTTTGTCTTGTTTAGACCCGGAAGTTGAGCACGAGTTTTCCAACGAGGTTGAGCACGAGGTTTCCAACGAGTTTGAGCAAGAGGACCCTTCTTTTGATCCGAACTTCTTCTCTTCAGGCAAGATGACCGAACCCCGATAACATTACTATCTTTGTCTATTACTAGTAGTCTCGATCTATAGTTTTGCCTCGATGCCCATGTTCTTCTTGTCAGCCTCCTACTTGTAACCAAATGCCATGTTTAACCACCCTACCTATGCATACCGTTGCTTGGCTAAGTACGCTTCGCTCAGCCTTCTTATAGCGTTGCTAGTTGCAGGTGAAGTGAAGATGCTTGCTCCATGTTGAAGTTTGGTTGGGTTATATCACACTATATAAATGCTTTAACTGAAATCACATATATATTGGCAAGGGTGGAAGGCTAAGCCTTTTGCTTGGTGTTTTGTTCCACTCATGCCGTTAGGATCCGTATAAGCCGGTTTTATGTTCCTTGATTATGCGTTCCTAACACGGTTGGGGTGTATGGGACCCCCTCGATAAACCGCTATGTGCTAAGTCTTTTCCAGCAAATCCCAACTTTGGTACTATTTGCCTAATAACAAACTAAACTTGCATAAGGGAGTAATTAACCCTCTTTCTTAATCAACAACCCCGGGCCAGTGCTCCACATGAGTGTTGGTCCGAAACGGGGAGCCTGCGGGGCCGCCTTGAGGCAACTCGAGGTATGTGGTATCCACCCGTAGCTTCACCCATCCGGTCGTGTCCTGAGACCTAGATACGCGCGGCTACGATCAGGGTGACGACACGCCGGGAGGATTTGCTGGATTAGCCTTACCTTAGTTCGGTTTAACGTGAGCACGGGATTCCGAGGATACTCGGGTCTTCCCACTTTGGAGTTGCGACTCCGCGGATCGTGGGCTTGTAATGGGTCAAGTTGGAACACCCCTGCAGGGTTTGAACTTTCGAAAGCCGTGCCCGCGGTTATGTGGCAGATGGGAGCTTGTTAATTCCGGTTGTAGATAACTTGACACAATGATGCTAATACACTACCAGCGTGTGTTCCGTGATTGTCAATTTCCGAATCGGGATTCGGGAGTTGAACACGGAGGGGTTATGTTTGTGAGCTTGTAACTAGGATCACTTAGTGATCACTTCTCGCGTTGCCTTCTCTTCTCGCTCTCTCTTGCGTAAGTTAGTGCTAGTTGCTGCTGCAGACTCTTGTTGTTCCTCCACCTCATTTCTTTCTTCAGCCTTTCCCTCACCTAAAGGCTTTGATAGTTCTGTTACCCGGGAACGGGATTGCTGAGTCCTCTGTGGCTCACAGTTACTTCACACCAGATGCAGGTCCAGCCGTGAGCTATCCAGGTGATGGCACCGAGCTGGATTGGGAGTACGACGAGGAGCGTAGTCGTTACTACGTGCGCTACCCGGACGATCAGTAGTGGAGACTCTTACTAGGATTCGATCCGCCTGTGGTTGTTTATTTATCTGAGTTTGGTACTTTGACATTTGGCTTTTGCCCTTAGAGGGTTGTAGTGATCTTATTGTATGATGTTTGAGACTTGTACTGTTATTCTGTGACGTGGCGATTGTAAGCCGACTATTTTTAAGTTTACCATCCCTCTTTTACATGAGTTGTGCAAAGATTACCAAACTTGAGATCATTCTAGGATGGACTTATGCCTTTAAGTCGTGCCTCGACACGTAGGAGGTATAATTCCATCCTGGGCATTACACCGCCCAGCTTGTGGTGTGCCAAGACCCTGCCGCCATGCCTGCTGGGAACCCCGAGGAGTTCGTTTGCTGCCATGATTCCCAACGAAGGAGCTCGACGCCGGCCGTCCTTGTTTTTCGCGCCTGGTTCTAGTCCTAGCGGCCCCGTTTCTGCCTACGCCAACAACCAGCAGCTCGAGCCGCCTCCGTGCGCCTCAGGTGACCTCCCGAGGAGGGACTAGCGAGTCCCTCGATGCTCCTTCAGTTTATCAAGTTCGCCAAGTCTAGTGATGCGCCAAGTTCAACTACGCCCGACGACATGTACATCTTCGAACGTGAACGACTACTTCCTCGACGAACATGTACGACTACTTCCTTTTGGCAACGTGAACGACAACTTCGACGATGACCCGCGAGTACCACTACTTCCCTCGACGATCTCGATCCTCCCCGAAACAAACGTTCTGAAGGTATAACCCCGAGACGATGACCCGTGGACTGCATGTGTTGTATGAGATGAATCGGATGTTTGCATCGTGTCCGTTGTGCCCTCGTTTGCCTTGGTGGCGACCCGTGGGAACCCGGTGACGGGATCACCCCACCTTTCATCTTGTTCAACTCGCTCATGCTACCTTGCTTTTGCACCGACATCTCGACGAGTGTCGGATCATCGGAACGTTGTCGTGGCATCGTATCCGTTTTTGCCGCCACGACCCTCTTTTCTTTCCGTCGTGGCGACAAATACTCCTTATCATCTTCATGTCAACTTTTCTTTTAAAATTGCATAAAACTTGATCATGTCATCCGCATCATGTTAACAACCTTTGAATGTTTAATTGTTGTTGCTTTAATAATTGCTAATTTGGTCATGTGGGGTTTTCCGGAATTGTTGTTGTTATTTCCGGCCTCATTTAAAATGCCTAGATAGCTAGTTTACACTTGCTTCACCTCTTGCCATGTATTGCATCATATATAGACTTGTGTTGTTTTTCTGTGCTACCTACCTTGCCATGTATTGCTTCCTGTATAGACTTGTCTTGCATCATACCTTGCCATGTATTGCATCATATAGACTTGTGTTGTTTTTCTGTGCTTCCTACATTGCCATATTTTGCTTCCTGTATGGACTTGTAGTGCATCCTATATAGAACTGTTTTGCATCATACTTGGTTGAGCATATTGTCATGTCTCGTGTGGTGTGTTTACCGTGTTGCTTGCTTCTTCTCGTTAGTGCTTGTTTCGTCGCGTTCGTGAGGATTCGTTCGTCTACCCGTGGTTCTTCTTCAAGGCTTCTTCTTCATCTTCTTCACGGATCCGTTCTTCTTCCTTGTGGGATCTCAGGCAAGATGACCGTAACTTTGGATACCTTTACTACCATTGCCTTTGCTTAGTTGTCTCGATGCTATCGTTATATGTCGCGCTACCCATCATTATTGTGAGCCTCTCCTTGTTGCCATGAAACCTCTAACCTTTGAAACCTTCCTAGCAAAACCATTGTTTGGCTATGTTACCCGCTTGCTCAGCCCCTCTTATAGCATTGTTAGTTGCAGGTGAAGATGAAGATCGTTCCAGGAGGGAACTTATTGTTGGAATATCACAATATCTATTATTATTATTAACACACCTATATACTGGGCATGGGTGGAAGGCTTGGCCTTTTTCTCGGTGTTTTGTTCCACTCATGCCACCTTAGGCGCCGATAAACTGGCATTATGTTCCTTGATTTTGCGTTCCTTACACGGTTGGGTATATGGGGACCCCTTGACACTTCATCTTTGAATAAAACTCCTCCAGCAAGGCCCAACATTGGTTTTAATTTGCTCATAATAACAACTTAATTAATTAATTAATTGCATAGGGGGTCATGTCCCCGGGTTCTTAATTCTACATAACAGGGGGCCAGTGCTGATGGTGTTGGTCCCAAACGGGCGGACTGTGGGGCCACCACGGGGAAACTCGAGGATTGGCTCCCGTAGGATGTCCCATCCGGTCATGGCCTGAGACGAGATACACGCCGCTACTATCAGGGCGTCAGCACGCCGGGATGTCTTGCTGGACTTGTTTTACCATTGTCGAAATGTCTTGTGCACCGGGATGCCGAGCCTGATCGGATTTTCCTAAGATAAGGGGTGATGATATTATATTTATCACTTCAGATGATCGTGAGAGCTTGTGATGGGCTAAGTTGGGACACCCCTGCAGGGTTATGATCTTTCGAAAGTCGTGCCCGCGGTTATGTGGTAGATTGGAATTTGTTAATGTCCGGTTGTAGAAAACTTGACAGAGGATCCGAAGTAAAACACACAACTATGTGAGTAACCGTGACTGTCTCTTTTCACTTTGAGAAGAGAACACGGTGGGGTTATGTTTGACTCGTAGGTAGTTCAGGATCTTTAGCGATCACTACTAGTTTGCGACCGTTTGCGTAGAAGCTCATCTTATTCTTGTACTCGTAAGCTAGCCACCATATTATGCTTAGCCGCTGCTGCAACCTCACCACTTTACCTCTTCCTACCCATAAAGCTTTGCTAGTCTTGATACCCATGGTTATGGGATTGCTGAGTCCTCGTGGCTCACAGTTACTACAACACCAGATGCAGGTTCAGCCGAGAATGATGCAGGAGCTGGTTCAAGTACTTCACTGGGAGCTCGATGAAGAGAGTGGCCGTATGTATGTGACATGTTTTGACGATCAGTAGTGGTTTCTACTAGGGGCGATTCGGACATGTGGCTTTATGTATTTGGTATCTTCCTTTTGGATCTTCGCCCGTAGTCGGGTTGTGATGTTATTTGGATGATGATTGCTTATGTAATGCATTGTGTGACGTGGCGAGTGTAAGCCAACTATCCTTTTGCAATTCCATCCCTATTTTTACATGAGTCGTGCAAAGATACCGAACTTGAGATCATTCCAGAATGGGCTTATACCTTTAAGTCGTGCCTCGACACGTAGGAGGTATAGTCCCATCCTGGGCATTACACATATTTAATAGTGCTATCCTCAAATAGAAAGATTAAACACACAAACATATGCAAACATAACAGCAATCTGTCTAAACAGGACAACCTATAAAGAGTGCAAGAAAATTCATACTTCTCTAACTCAAAAAATTCTAAAAATTTACCACACTGTAGAAAATTTATCATAGCTTGTTGTGCAAAAAGTTTCAACATTTTATCACATTCTGACTTTCCTGTGGAATTTTTGCAACAACGACAAACTTTCTGTTTTGGAACAGCAAAATTTAGACTTGCAAAATAAGCATGGTAAAGGCTATCCTTGACACTTTTATTGAAATAAAAGATACAAAACATTATTCTAAATACCAACAAGCAAATCTAAACAAAATAAATTGACGCTCCAAGCAAAATTCATATCATGTGACGAATGAAAATATAGCTCCAAGTGAGGCTACCGATAATGTTGGAGATGACAGAGGGGATGCCTTCCAGGGCATCCCAAAGCTTAGGGTCTTACCACTTCTTATTCTCCTCATATCGACATCTCACCGAAAACTTGATAACTTCAACCACACAAAACTTAAAGGAACTTCGTTAGATGGGTTAATATGATAAAACAAATCATTCACTTTGGGTAATGTCAAATAAAGATTCATAATTGTTTTCACACAATGTCTACTGTAGCATATCATTTCTACAATTTATATTGATCCATATAAGCCATAGAAACTAGAAAACAAGCAAACTATGCATTAAAAACATAATCTGTCAAAAACAGAACAATCTGTAGAGATCTGGAAAACCACCATACTTATGCTACTCCAAAAGTTTTGAAAAATTAGGACAATGTAGGAAATTTGTATATAAATCATGTGTCAACATTTCAGCTAATTACCATGTTCTAGTGATTTATTGAATTTTCTGCACTGGACGCAAAACTTTTTGTTTTTGCACAAAATCAAATCAACTATCATCCACACTATCCCAATGGCCTTACTTGGCACTTTATTGAAACAAAACATGTAAAACATGATTACTACAGTAGCTTAATCATGTGAACACACAAAAACAATGGGGGTACATGTTGGGTTGTCTCCCAACAAGCGCTTTTCTTTAATGCCTTTTAGTTAAGCATGATGATTTCAATGATGCTCACATAAAAGATAAGAATTGAAACATGAAGCGAGCATCATGAAGAATATTACTAGCACATTTAAGTCTAACCCACTTCCTATGCATAGGGATTTTGTGATCAAACAACTTTTGGGAGCAAGAATCAACTAGCATAGGAAGGAAAAACAAGCAAAACTTCAAGATTTTCAACACATAGAGAGGAAACTTGCTATTATTGCAATACCTACAAGCATATGTTCCTCTCTCATAGTAATTTTCAGTAGCATCATGAATTAATTCAACAATATAACCATCACACAAAGCATTCTTTTCATGATGCATAAGCATAGAATTTTTGCTAGTCCCCACATAAGCAAATTTATTCTCATGAATAGTAGTGGGAGCAAACTCAACAAAATAACTATCATGAGACACTTGATTGGAATGATCAATTTGAGCATTAAAATCATGATGACAAGTTTCATGGTTATCATTATTCTCTATAGCATACATATCATCATCATAATCATCATAAATAGGAGGCATGCTACCATTATAACAAATTTTCACATCAAATCTCGGGGGACTAAAAATATCTTCATCAAACATAGCATCCCAAGCTTATGGTTCTGCATATCATTAGCGTCATGGATATTCAGATAATTCATACTAAGAACATTGCAATCATGCTCATCATTCATGGATTCTATGCCAAACATTTTATAGCATTCTTCTTCTAACAATTGAGCATAATTTTTCTTTCCATCATTTTCAAGAAAGACATGATAAAGACGAATAATATGTGGCAACCTCAATTCCATTTTTTGTAGTTTCATTTTACAAAACCAAACTATTAATATAACAAGAAACTAAAAGATTCAATTGCAAGATCTAAAAATATACCTTCAAGCACTCACCTCCCCGGCAACGGCGCCATAAAAAAGCTTGATGTCTACTACACAACTTGTACTTGTAGACTCGTGTTGGGCCTCCAAGCGGAGAGTTTTGTAGGACAGTAGCAAATTTCCCACAAGTGGATGGCCTAAGGTTTATCAATCCTTGAGAGGTGTAGGATGAAGATGGTCTCTCTCAAAAAACCCTGCGACAAAATAATAAAAAGTCTGTTGTGTCCCCAACACGCCCAATACAATGGTAAATTGTATAGTTGCACTAGTTCAGCGAAGAGATGGTGATACAAGTGTAATATGGATAGTAGATATTGATTTTTATAATAGTAAAAAAATAAAATAGAAGGTAGCAAGTAACAAAAGTGAGCACAAATGATATTGCAATGCTTGAAAATGAGGCCTAGGGTCCATACTTTCGCTAGTGCAATCTCTCAACAATGCTAATATAAGTGGATCACATAACCATCCCTCAACGTGCGATGAAGAATCATTCCAAAGTTCCTATCTAGCGGAGAACATAAGACGGAATTGTTTATAGCTATTCTTTCTGATCGATATATCCAAGAGTTCGTACTAAAATAACACAAGTTATTCTTTCTGATCGATCTATCAAGAGTTCGTACTAAAATAAACAAGTTATTATTTCCGATCGATCTATCAAGAGTTCATACTAAAATAACACCAAAACAAATTCAGATTCATAATACTCAATCCAACACAAAGAACCTCAAAGAGTGCCCCAAGATTTCTATTGGAGAAACAAAGACAAGAACGAGCATCAACCCCTATGCATAGATTACCCCATTGTCACCTCGGGAATCTGTGAGTTGAGTGCCAAAACACACATCAAGTGAATCAATATGATACCCCATTGTCACCATGGATATTCATAGCAAGACACGCATCAAGTGTTCTCATATCCATAAAAGTATTCAATCCAAAGAAATCTCAAAGGGAAAACTCAATTCATCACAACAAGATAGAGACGGGAAAACACCATATCATCCGACTATATTAACAAAGCCTGCGATACATCAAGATTGTGCATCTCAAGAACACGAGAGAGAGAGAGAGAGAGAGAGAGAGAGAGAGAGAGAGAGAGATTAAACGCATAGCTACTGGTACAAACCCTCAGCACCGACGATGGACTACTCCCTCCTCATCATGGTAGCCGTCGGGATGATGAAGATGGCCACCGATGATGATTTCCCCCTTTGGCGGAGTGCCGGAATGGGTCTAGATTGGTTTTTTGTGGAATACAGAGAATTGCGACAGCAGAACTTCTGATCTAGGGTTATTTCTGATGGTTTCTCTATTTATAGGATTTTTAGGCGTTGTTTTCACGCGAAGATGGGCCTCGAGGTGAGCACGATACACCGGGGCATGGGCAAGGGCCCAGACGTGCCCCGGTGGGTTGTGCCCTCCTCGTGGCTCTTCTCGCCCTCCCACAAAGCTTCGGGGGTCTCTTTTGTTCCAAAAAATCGTTAAAAAGTTTCGTGCAATTCTGAGAACTTCTATTTCTGCAAAAAAACAACACCATGGTAGTTCTGCTAAAAACTGCGTCAGTCCGGGTTAGTTCCATGCAAATCATACCAAAACCATATAAAATTGTTATAAACATGGCATGAATACTTCCTAAATTATAGATACGTTGGAGACGTATCAGCATCCCCAAGCTTAATTCCTACTCGTCCTCGAGTAGGTAAATGATAAAAGAAATAATTTATGAAGTGTGAATGCTAGCAAAGTGCACAAGTTTGGTCAATGATAATTTCAATCACTTTTCCTAGCATCATAATAGCAACTCTTTCTCATAAAAATCATCATGATAAAGTAGCAGGTGAAAATGGATTTTTTGATGTGGAATGCTACTTATCATGTTCATCATATACTCTTTTCTTGTGTAGCATCGAAATTTGGACTTTTATATGGTTCAAAGCAATAGTCTTGTGTTGACATGAAGACTTTAATACTCAAGCATACCAAAAAACAACCATGTCTTTCAAAATATCAATACTAAAGCAAGTTATCCCTAGCCTATCATTCTCAATCATTGATCCATTCATGAAACACACTCGCATATTAGCTACAACCAATGCTCAAGTACGATCATAGTTCCCATTAGTTGGTGCTTTATAAGAGAAGATGGAGAGTCAAATAAAAAAATAAAAATTGCATAAAGTAAAAGAAAGGCCCTTCGCAGAGGGAAGTAGGGATTTGTAGAGGTGCCAGAGCTCAAAGCTTAAATTGAGAGATAATTTTTTTTGGGAGGCATACTTTTCCCGTCAACGAAAACGACTTAGAGTTCCCAATACTTTCCATGCTATACATATCATAGGCGGTTCCCAAACATAAATTAAAGTTTATTCCTTTTTCCACCATTCTTTCACAATCCATGGCTAACCGTATCCACGGGTGCCCTCGATACCAATACTTTTCAAGGAATTTATTATTCGACAACATAAAGTAAATTCATTTTTCTTTTTGGGACTGGGCATGCCTAATACCTTTGTCGTACTCTCGTGCAATGTCAAGTGAATAAACACTCATCTTGAGAATAACACATCTGGCATGGAAAAAATCGGCCACCCCTCACTACCTAATGAGCGGTACGGACACACAAAAGAGAAGTTTATTTTGAAATTTAGAGATGCCACATACAAATTTGCTTAGAACGACAAGGGAATACCGCATATAGGTAGGTATGGTGGACTCATATGGCAAAACTGGGTTTAAGGATTTTGGATGCAGAAGTAGTATTTCTGCTTCGTACAAGTGGAGGCTAGCAATAGATTGAGAAGCAACCAACCAAGAAACGAAAAATCACATAAGCGAGCATTGAGCATAACTAACACCGAATAATGCACCATAAGTAGGATATAATTTCATTGCATAACAAAGCCTCCGATACATCAAGATTGTGCATCTCAGGAACACGAGAGAGAGAGAGAGAGAGAGAGAGAGAGAGAGAGAGAGAGAGATTAAACACATAGCTACTGGTAAAAACCGTCATCCCCGAGGGTGGAATACTCCCTCCTCATCATGGTGACCACCGGGATGATGAAGATGGCCACCAGTGATGATTTCCCCCTCCGGCGGAGTGCCAGAATGGGTCTAGATTGTTTTTTCGTGGACTACAGAGACTTGCGGCGGTGGAACTTCTGATCTAGGGTTATTTCTGATGGTTTCTCTATTTATAGGATTTTTGGGCGTTGGTTTCACGCAAAGATGGGCCTCGAGGTGAGCACGATACACCGGGGCACGAGCAATGGCCCAGGCGCGCCCCAATGGGCTGTGCCCTCCTCGTGGCTCTTCTGCCCCCCCCCCCACAAAGCTTCGGGGGTCTCTTTTTTCTAATAAAATCGTCAAAAAGTTTCGTCCAATTCCGAGAACTTTTATTTCTGCACAAAAAACAACACCATGGTAGTTCTCCTGAAAACAACGTCAGTCCGGGTTAGTTCCATGCAAATCATACGAAAACCATATAAAATTGTTATAAACATGGCATGAATACTTCATAAATTATAGATACGTTGGAGACGTATCAGTACCGCAGCTCCGAGCGGTAGTACCGTTGTACACCAGCTTTGGTGCCATGCTTATACCGCCTTGATTCGAGAGCGTCGCTTCTCATGTCGGGTTGTGCGGTAGTCGGAGCGGCAGTGCGGGCGGTAGTGCCACTCCGGAGCAGTAGTACCGCCCTACCACTGCTGCTAGTGCCGCCCGTTCTCTCACTTCCGTGCCCCTTCGCCCTCTGAGGCTCCTGCTCTCAGTCTTCACGGTAGTACCGATGGGGCTCGCAGTAGTACCGCTACTGCCAGCGATAGTACCACTCCCTTGAGCGGTAGTACCGCTCTGTGCGGGCTGAAGAGGGGATAGCGATTGGATTGCTTCCCCCACTATAAAAGGGGGTCTTCTTCATCAAGAAGACTTACCTCTTTTCCCCCAAGCTCCATTGTTGCTCCAAAAGCTCATTTTCGCCTGATCTCCAAGTTGGTATCAGAGCCGACTGCCTGTAGGAACCCCCTTTTCAACTCCTTGGCCGAAGTTGAGTCTAGTCTTTGAAAAAATGTTTTACTAACTTGGTTGTGTGGCTTACGGGCCCACGTCGCCAATTGGGTGGTATTAGGATCTTTTATTCCTCGTCTTTACTCTGGGATTCTGATCTCTCTTCTATTAGGGTTAAATGATTTTGCTAAAATCTAACTTTAGGTTCTCAAAAGTACTTCCTCCCGGAGAGCCCCTTCAGTCAAGATGGTCGCCCGCTTCATTAGAAGATTCTGGAGATAATATTCGATGTTTTTCCGAGACCCTTGTGCCCTTCGCCACTACAATTCCATATCACCGATAAATCCCTAAGGATAGCTGCATACACTTGTCGTCCGTACCTTCATTTCAATTGATCTTGTTATTACAAGATACCCTGAAATACTTCGGATATTCCGAGAATCCTTTGTGCCCGCGCAGCTCCTTTTTCCACATGAATACATGTATCAATAATTCCTCACACTCACTGGGGATTCGTTCATCCCCAGTTGTTCATGCGTTTCACAAAGGTCTTCGAAACGCTATTCAATCTTCCAAAATCCTCGGCAACCTATTGCTCTGGAAAGTTTTACCTGCTTGCATTATGGTTAATTCCATATGTATGGCAATATTTGTTAAAATACTTTGTGATTGACTTTATGATCTTATTGATTCAATAGGTTGCGAATACTCGCAATCATAAGTCAAACTAGAATTGTTCTTCCAGCTCAGACATCATTCTGAATATGAGCTGGTTCTCGACCAACCAAATTGTCGCCGATTGCACCCCTAAGTCATTTCAACTTACCCTTCCTTAATCAGAGCGTTTGCTTCTGATCCCTTGATTTGGAAATCATAATCCCTTTTGCATTTGAGTTTTGAAATAGTCAGTTGTTTATATAAACTGATATCCTTGCATTCTTTCTTCTTCTGGTTGAGTATCGATGCTCACAACGGATCCCTTGTAGACCACCGGATCCTTTGTTGGATTTTATCCGACAGCGTCCTTCATTTTCAAACACCTTGTGAGTTCTGCCATGATATATAATGCCTTGGGTAAAATATATCATCTGCTTTCTCAACCATGCTCTACTTTCGAGCTTGTATAATTTGCTTCTGAAGTTTGCGTAGTATGAGTCTAAGATGCCCCGATGGGTTGAACTTATGCCTTCCTTAATCTGTGCGAACCCGAAAGTTTTCCAAGGTTCATACTTCTCTGGTAATTAACCATGCAAGTCTTCGCAATCAATTCATTTTTTAATAGAGCAGTGAATGAAAGCTTATGCATTGAAGAAGTGGGAGTCAACCTTGAACTTTTTGTTCATGCCCATGGACACGATGTAGATCTTATCATTAAAGCTTCTCTGAAATTAATTATCCCCTTGATATAAGTTCATCTTATATCTGGGATCTGGCCTTTGCAATCGTGGTTCCGACCATGCTCTCCTTTAAATACCATTTCTCGGACAAGTTAAACAGCTTGTCCTCTGCAGGTCAATGCACCTGTCCAACCTCTATTATGATCTACCTTCGAGTATTACCCCGTGGTATCTCGATAATGTCACAGAACCATATTACTTCCTATGAGTTCTTCTTCAAGTATAACTTCTCACCGATTCCAGTTTTCCCCGGGTTCTGAGTTGTTAGACACTCAAGGACACCGATAAATGAATAAATTCCGCACTCCGATTCAATAACTCTAAGTAATATCCATTGCTTACGAGTTTATTAATTCTTCAAGTCATATCTAGCCTGATCGGTTATCTCATTATCAAGCATCTTTTTAACTGTGCTACCTGGTCCTTCTTCCTGGAGGACAATTTCGACAATGAGCTAAGCTTACGCCGATCTTCCTCGGCATATCATTTCGCCTTGAACAACTAGCTTGATTTCAAGTTTGTATTGTACTAGTGGTTTCAATAACCATTCGCTCCATCATTCATTTGACTTGATGTCATCGCCGATCGATTACATCTTAATGAAATATCTCGACTAATGTGTCATGATCATCATCAACAATGATTTGCCTTCTTCCAAGTTGTAAATCGAATTTGTGATGGGAAATACCATCCTTTGCCCTCGATGATTTGTATTAACATCGACAACATTCTTGCTTTCCCTCCAACACAAACTTGTTCTTGTTTTGTGTTATACCTTGAGTTCCTTGTTATCCGACTTATGATATGCTCTACCTTGGAGTACTACCATCTTTCATGTCAAGAATGTCGTGAGAATTTCACCACCCCCTTATGAATTCTTGATACAAGTAATACTTCTCACCATATTCGTTTGTTCCCTGGTCCCCGTGTTGTTTCTAACCGGAAACCCAACAATTGAAGTATGATGTGCGAATTCAAAACTTCTAGCAAGCCGAATGCTATGAAGTGCATTGTCGATAGTTTCATTCCAACCCTTTTGGTTATTAAACCTCCATACTAACATCGATCTTGATACTTGGTACGTAATTCCAGGTGCATTTCATTCAGTACTTAATTGTGGATGTTCTCCACAAACACACTTCTTTATTTACCCTGGTGTGTCCAATGCTATCGCCTTGTTCACTTATTTGTGAAAATTCATGTCTAGGGAAATCTCGAGGAATTGTTTCTGAGCCCGTCGGCCTCATCCTCATCTTCCCTTGCTGAAATTCTATGACTTATTTTATAAATTGTTTTCGATGGATCCTGGTGTATCCAAAGTCTGACTTGTGCTTAAAGACCATGTCAGTGCTATCTCGAAGCATGTCTGTGGTACTCCGAAGATCCACAAGAACATTGTAAGTGCAAGGCTAAATGTTTCTTGATCAACTATCCTACATCGTTGTGTGGGTACATACCATAATTCTTCTTACCCCTTTTTATCTATATGGTCATGACTTTGATCTCCTGACACATATATCATGCCCTGCATAATCTTGGGGATGATTTACTCCTATTCATTATGTTTAAACACATTTTCCTTTCCATTTGTTCGTTTAACCTTTCATTGATCTACATATAATCTAAGCAGTAATAGTTTTCTGCTTACGTAAACACCTTGTTGTACAACTCTGTCAGTAAGACCCTGTTACTATTGTTGATAACATTACGGTAACCACCGATGGACGAGAACTTTGCCTATTTGGTCTGCCTCATTTCAACGAGCAGGAAAAATGGTACTCTTTGTCCCTCGCCCTTGGTACCGATGTTGTTGCCGGCATGACTGACATGCTACCCTCTGACATGCCTTGCTTACATGATCATGTAAGATGTCACTGTCCTTCCTACTTTCAACCCACATGGTGGGCCCATAACCCATAGTTCCTCAAGATCGAAACCTGACTCTCCTGTACATCCCTGTTTTCCAAAATTGATCCTCGCACTTGGCTTCGTATGTAAATCATGAACCACATTCCTAGTGATCTATTTTGGCATCAGAGGCAATACTTATTCCCATTGCTCTGAACTCATTTCAACCTCTGTTTCAGGTAACGAATGATTGCTTACCAGGTTGAAGCTTCTAATTGCACCTCATTACTTTGCTCTCGTTGGCTTTCTTGAATTTCAACTCGAGAGATGCCTCTATGCCACGTTCACTGAGATAGTCCCGAGAAACCTATCTTGTGTTGAGCTCCGTCCTTCCCAAGTCTTTCCCCCTTACTCAACCTCCTAAATCTCGGGACGAGATTTCTTGTAGTGGAGGAGAATTGAGACGCCCTGATAATTAAGCTACAGTAATCCTCCACTAATGAGGCCACGTCATCACTGTTACTGTTACTAAACTCGCTTAGGTTCGAAACTAGTTCAAATTCAAATCCAATCTAAAGTTAAAATTCATTTTTTTGCTCAAACATGAAAACTAAAATGTCCATCATGTGACAAGTAATCCTTTGTTAGTATTGGTGGTGAACCATCAATTTTTGCAAAGTTTTTAAATGAAAAAATCTATTTGAAAAAGATGCCTTAAAGGAAAACAAAAAGAAGGTAAGAAAATAAAAAGGGAAACCCCCTGGATCCTGGCCCAACTGGGCCAAGGCCCAGCAGGCCAGTCGGCCCACCCCGTGGCCTATATGGCATACTCCCCCCCCCCACACACTCCACCGAACCCTAATCCCCCTCTTCCCCGCCCCGCTTTCTTCCTCCCCCACAAAGGCCCGAAGCACCATTGACATGGCCTCCTCTGGCCGTGTGGCCATCGTCCACCTCACCGGCTGAGGCCTCGCCAGGATTTGTGCCCGCGTCGTCTTCATCGACTCCAAGGAGCAGATCGAGCAGGGAATCGCCAACACGCCGGGATCGACCGTTTCCTCCTCCGATGTCGCCGACCATCATCGTCAAATTCATCGCCTCTGCTGCTCCAAAGCTTTCGTCAAGCCTTTCTTGAGCTTCACGGTGAGCCTCCACCTGTTTCCCCTCTGCTATCGCCTCGATATGGTGCCTGCAACTGCTGCCACCTTTGCTGTAGCTCCGCCGCCGCCGATGCACATCTTGGTGTCGACCTAGCGCTATTCTGGTTTACCCGAGCATGCCATCGAGCTCAGGACATCACCCTGTTGTTGTCCATGGCCTTGGATCTCTCAAGTATCACCCATGTCATCAAGCCCGACCAGCCCCGCCTTCTGTTGCCACTGGTCGTCGTCATTGCGGTCATCTCCAGCCACGTCTGCGACCCGAGCATGCCCGAGCCCACCGTGCCGCCTACTGTCCCCCACTCCGGCCCCCTCTGTCACCGGCCTACTGCTGTTGCTCACATCGCACCATGGCCGCCACCGCTGGTTGCCTCGCCAGTCCGGCTGGCCGCGGCCCCGGCAGGCCGCGCCCGGGGCCGGCGCCCGCACTCGCCCCGCTCCCCTTGTCGCGCGGCGGCTGATGCGTCTCCAACGTATCTATAATTTTTGATTGCTCCATGCTATTATATTATCCTTCTAGGATGTTTTATGGGCTTTATTTTACACTTTTATATGATTTTTGGGACTAACCTATTAACCTAGAGCCCAGTGCCAGTTTCTGTTTTTTCCTTGTTTTTGAGTTTCACACAAAAGGAATATCAAATGGAGTCCAATTGATGTGCCAATTTTTGACGATTTTTTCTGGACCAAAAGAAGCCCCCGAAGTAAAAGAGTTGGGCCAGGAGAGCCACGGGCTACCCACGAGGGTGGGGACGCGCCCTCCTATCTCGTGGACAGCCCAGAGGTCCCCCTGACTTGTGCCCTATGCCAAAAAATCCTATAAATACTGAAACCTTCGGAAATTAACCTAGATCGGGAGTTCCGCCGCCGAAAGCCTCCGGTGCCACCAAAAACCAATCTAGGCCCTGTTCCGGCACCCTGCCGGAGGGGGAACCCTCACTGGTGGCTATCTTCATCATCTCGGCGCTCTCCATGACGAGGAGGGAGTAGTCCACCCTCGGGGCTGAGGGTATGTATCAGTAGCTATGTGTTTGATCTCTCTCTCTCTCGTGTTCTTGAGATGGCACGATCTTGATGTATCGCGAGCTTTGGTATTCTAGTTGGATCTTATGATGCTTCTCCCCCTCTACTCTCTTGTAATGGATTGAGTTTTCCTTTTAAAGTTATCTTATCGGATTGAGTCTTTAAGGATTTGAGAACACTTGATGTATGTCTTGCACGTGCTTATCTGTGGTGACAATGGAATATCATGTGATCCACTTGATGTATGTTTTGGTGATCAACTTGCGGGTTCCGTGACCTTGGGAATCTATGCATAGGGGCTGGCACACGTTTACGTCTTGACTTTCCGGTAGAAACTTTGGGGCACTCTTTGAAGTTCTATGTGTTGGTTGAATAGATGTTTCTAAGATTGTGTGATGCATATCGTATAATCATGCCCACGGATACTTGAGGTGACAATGGAGTATCTAGGTGACATTAGGGTTTTGATTGATTTGTGTATTAAGGTGTTATTCTACTACGAACTCTATGATAGATTAAACGTTACTACGGACTCTTGAATAGATCGACCAGAAAGAATAACTTTGAGGTCGTTTCATACCCTACCATAATCTCTTCGTTTGTTCTCCGCTATTAGTTACTTTGGAATGACTCTTTGTTGCATGTTGAGGGCTAGTAATATGATCCAATTATGTTATCCTTGTTGAGAGAACTTGCACTAGTGAAAGTATGAACCCTAGGCCTTGCCTACTATCATTGCAACACCATTTATGCTCACTTTTACCTTTAGTTACCTTGCTGTTTTTATATTTTCAGATTACAAAAACCTGTGTCTACCATCCATATTACACTTGTATCACCATCTCTTCGCCGAACTAGTGCACCTATACAATTTACCATTATATTGGGTGTGTTGGGGACACAAGAGACTCTTTGTTATTTGGTTGCAGGGTTGTTTGAGTGAGACCATCTTCATCCTACGCCTCCCACGGATTGATAAACCTTAGGTCATCCAATTGAGGGAAATTTGCTACTGTCCTACAAACCTCTCCACTTGGAGGCCCAACAATGTCTACAAGAAGAAGGTTGTGTAGTAGACATCAAGCTCTTTTCTGACGCCGTTGCCGGGGAGGCTTACGCAAAAGTCATATACCAAGTACCTATCACAAACCCTTATCCTTCGCATTACATTTATTTACCTCTCGTTTTCCTCTTCCCCACTTCACCCTTGCCGTTTTATTTGCCCTGCTTCTGCCGTGTGTTTATCGTTCGCTTGCTTCTTGTTTGCTTGTGTGTGTCGGCGTGCTTGCTTGTCATTATGTCTAGTCCCTTATCTACTCCTTTGTCTCCCGAGTTTGAAGTGCTTCACTTCAAGCAAAAGCAAGGAGAAAATTTAAAAGATGCTTGGTTTAGGATGATGGAATCTTATCGTAAGTGCACCTTAGAGGTGAATTTTAGAATCTTGCTTCGCAATTTTTATGTTGGGTTGAATATGTCTCATAGACAACTTTTGGATTGTGTTGCCAAAGGGAATTTTATCGAAGTTGATCCTAGTATCGCGCATGAAATTATAGAGGGAATAGTGGGAACACTACCTCCCCAAAAAGGGTCAAATTCAACCCCGGAAGGGACGCAAGTTTTTGAGAAAATTTGCGAAGTAACAAAAATATTACAAAAGTCTCTTGAACCTCTTAAAAGTGTTAGTGGGAATCTCCACCGCATGAATATGTTGATTACTCTTTGTAATAAGCGGTTGGATGCTTTAGATCTAAAGATTTCCGAATATGAAGGGAAACGTAAGGAACCTCCCGTATTCGAGCTTGACACCATTAAAAGGGTAAAGATCAAAGATGGCAATACCTAGATTTATCTTGTATCGTGCCTAGCTAGGGGCGTAAAACGATAGCGCTTGTTGGGAGGCAACCCAACTTTATATTTTTTGTTTTTGTTGCTGTTAGGTAATAAATATTGCATCTAGCTCTGATTAGATGTGGTTTCATGTTTTGTTTAGTGTTTGTGCCAAGTAGAACCTTTGGGAAGACTTGTGTGAAGTTTATGTGATCTTGCTGTGAAAAACAGAATCGTTAGTGCTCGCTAAAGTGGTCGTCAGATTTTACTAGAGGGTGCTATTTAGTTCATTCTTTTTGCAGATGATTAATAGACAAATTCCACGCGTTTACCAATTTAGTTTGAATTTTTTGGAGTTACAGAAGTATGCGAAAACTGCAGATTACTAGAGACTGTTCTGTTTTTGATAGATTCTGTTTTTCGTGTGTTGTTTGCTTATTTCAATGCATCTGTGAGTAGTATTGGGAAGTATGAATCATAGAGAAGTTGGAATACAGTAGGTTTAACACCAATATAAACAAAGAATGAGTTCATTACAGTACCTTTGAGTGGTGGTTTGTTTTCTTATACTAACGGAGCTCACGAGATTTTTGTCTAAGTTTTGTGTTGTGAAGTTTTCAAGTTTTGAGTATCGCTTTAATGGACTATGGAACAAAGAGTGGCAAGAGCCTAAGCTCGGGGATGCCCAAGGCACACCAAGGTAAAATTCAAGGACAACCAAAAGCCTAAGCTTGGGGATGCCCCGGGAAGTTATCCCCTCTTTCGTCTTCATTCATCGGTAACTATACTCGGAGCTATATTTTTATTCACCACATGATATGTGTTTTGCTTGGAGCGTCATTTTATTTTCTTTTGTTTTTCATTCTGTTTTAATAGAATACCAAGATCTAAAATTCTTAAAAGTTAGAAAGTCTTCACATAGTTACATAATTAATCAACTACTCATTGATCTTCACATATATCTCTCGGAGTAGTTTGTTATTTGCCCTAGTGCTTCACTTATATCTTATAGAGCACGGCGGTGGTTATATTTTGTAGAAATTGTTGATCTCTCATGCTTCACTTATATCCTTTTGAGAGTCTATTAAAACAGAATGGTAATGTGCTTAGGCTAACAAACTAGTCTTCACATGATAGACATCCAATGTCAATGTAGTAAAAAAATTCACACTAAGTGCATTGAATATGATGAGATGTTGGATGCTTGATAATTATTTTGAGATATGAGGATAGTGATATTAGAGTCATGCTAGTGGAGTTATTATGAAATTGAGAAATACTTGTGTTAAGGTTAGTGATTCCCGTAGCATGCACGTATGGTGAACCGCTATGTGACGAAGTTAGAGCATGAGGTATTTGTAAAGTGTCAACCTTTGTGTGGAGGTCGGGGGGCGCGATGCTTAACTCCTACCAACCTCCCCCCTAGGAGCATGCATTGATTGCTTTGTTTTGATGACTCGTAGATTTTTGCAATAAGTATATGAGTTCTTATGACTAATGCTGAGTCGATGGATTATACTCACTCTCACCCTTCCACCATTGCTAGCCTCTCTTGTACCGCGCAACTTTCGCCGGTACCATACACCCACTATATATCCTTCCTCAAAACAGCCACCATATTATTCCTCAAAACTGCCACCATACCTACCTATCATGGCATTTCCATAGCCATTCCGAGATATATTGCCATGCAACTTTCCACCGTTCCGTTAATATGACACGCTTCATATTGTCATATTGCCATGCATGATCATGTAGTTGGCATCGTATTTGTGGCAAAGCCACCATGCATAATTTTTCATACGTGTCACTCTTGATTCATTGCACATCCTGGTACACCGGCGGAGGCATTCATGTAGAGTCATACTTTGTTCTAGTATCGAATTGTAATATCGAGTTGTAATTCAATGAAAGTGTGATCATCATCATTATTAGAGCATTGTCCCATGCGAGGAAACACTAAATCAATAAAGCCCCTCCCAAAAAAAGAAAAAAAAGAAAGGCCAAAGAAAAAAAGAAAGGCCCAAAAAAATAAAAAAAATAAAATAAAGAAAAAGAAAAGAAAAAGGGACAATTGCTACTATCTTTTTCCACACTTGTGCTTCAAAGTAGCACCATGTTCTTCATGATAGAGAGTCTCATGTTTAGTCACTTTCATATACTAGTGGGAATTTTCATTATAGAACTTGGCTTGTATATTCCAACGATGGGCTTCGTCAAATGCCGTAGGTCTTCGTGAGCAAGCAAGTTGGATGCACACCCACTAGTTTCTTTTGTTGAGCTTTCATACATATTTAGCTCTAGTGCATCCATTGCATGGCAATCCCTACTCACTCACATTGATATCTATTGATGGGCATCTCCATAACCCGTTGATATGCCTAGTCGATGTGAGACTATCTCCCACTTTTTGTCTTCTCCACAACCACCTCTCTATTCCACCCATAGTGCTATGTCCATGGCTCACGCTCATGTATTGCGTGAAAGTTGAAAGGTTTGAAAGAATAGAGTATGAAAACAAGTGCTTGGCTGAAATCGGGGTTGTGCATGATATGAATATTTTGTGTGATAACGAGGGAGCATAGCCAAACTATATGATTTTGCAGGGATAACTTTCTTTAGCCATAGTATTTTGAGAAGACATGATTGCTTTGTTAGTATGCTTGAAGTATTATTATTTCTTATGTCAATATAGAATTTTGTCTTGAATCTTTCAGATCTGAATATTCATGCCACAATTAAGAGAATTACATTGAAAACTATGTTGGTTAGCATTCCACATCAAAAATTCGGTTTTTATCATTTACCTACTCGAGGCCGAGCAGGAATTAAGCATGGGGATGCTTGATACGTCTCCAACGCATCTATAATTTTTGATTGTTCCATGCTATTATATTATCCTTCTAGGATGTTTTATGAGCTTTATTATACACTCTTATATGATTTTTGGGACTAACCTATTAACCTAGAGCCCAGTGCCAGTTTGTGTTTTTTCCTTGTTTTTTGAGTTTCACAGAAAAGGAATATCAAACGGAGTCCAATTGACGTGCCAATTTTTGATGATTTTTTCTGGACCAAAAGAAGCCCCCGAAGTAAAAGAGTTGGGCAAGGAGAGCCACAGGCTACCCACGAGGGTGGGGGCGCGCCCTTGGCAGGGGGCGCGCCCTTGGCAGGGGGTGCGCCCTCCTATCTCGTGGACAGCCCAGAGGTCCCCCTGACTTGTGCCCTACGCAAAAAATCCTATAAATACTGAAACCTTCGGAAATTAACCTAGATCGGGAGTACCGTCGTCGAAAGCCTCCGGTGCCACCAAAAACCAATCTAGGACCTGTTCCGGCACCCTGCTGGAGGGGGAACCCTCACCGGTGGCTATCTTCATCATCCCGGTGCTCTCCATGATGAGGAGTGAGTAGTCCACCCTCGGGGCTGAGGTTATGTATCAGTAGCTATGTGTTTGATCTCTCTCTCTCTCTCTCTCGTGTTCTTGAGATGGCACAATCTTGATGTATCGCGAGCTTTGCTATTCTAGTTGGATCTTATGATGCTTCTCCCCCTCTACTCTCTTGTAATGGATTGAGTTTTCCCTTTGAAGTTATCTTATCGGATTGAGTCTTTAAGGATTTGAGAACACTTGATGTATGTCTTGCACGTGCTTATCTGTGGTGACAATGGGATATCATGTGATCCACTTGATGTATGTTTTGGTGATCAACTTGCGGGTTCCGTGACCTTGGGAATCTATGCATAGGGGTTGGCACACGTTTTCGTCTTGACTTTCCGGTAGAAACTTTGGGGCACTCTTTGAAGTTCTATGTGTTGGTTGAATAGATGTTTCTGAGATTGTGTGATGCATATCATATAATCATGCCCATGGATACTTGAGGTGACAATGGAGTATCTAGGTGACATTAGGGTTTTGATTGATTTGTGTCTTAAGGTGTCATTCTAGTACGAAATCTATGATAGATTGAACGTTACGACGGACTCTTGAATAGATCGATCAGAAAGAATAACTTTGAGGTGGTTTCGTACCCTACCATAATCTCTTCGTTTGTTCTCCGCTATTAGTTACTTTGGAGTGACTCTTTGTTGCATGTTGAGGGCTAGTAATATGATCCAATTATGTTATCCTTGTTGAGAGAACTTGCACTAGTGAAAGTATGAACCCTAGGCCTTGCCTACTATCATTGCAACACTGTTTATGCTCACTTTTACCTTTAGTTACCTTACTGTTTTTATATTTTCAGATTACAAAAACCTATATCTACCATCCATATTGCACTTGTATCACCATCTCTTCGCCGAACTAGGGCACCTATACAATTTACCATTGTATTGGGTGTGTTGGGGACACAAGAGACTCTTTGTTATTTGGTTGCAGGGTTGTTTGAGAGAGACCATCTTCATCCTACGCCTCCCACGGATTGATAAACCTTAGGTCATCCACTTGAGGGAAATTTGCTACTGTCCTACAAACCTCTGCACTTGGAGGCCCAACAATGTCTACAAGAAAAAGGTTGTGTAGCTGGCATCGGCGGCCGCCCCAACCCCCTTCCACTGGCCTGCGCTGGTGTCGCCTCACCTCCAGTGCCGCCCTCTGCCGGTGCGGCGCCGCCACCGCCTAGGGCCGCCGTGCGCCCCCACTGAGGCTACCGGCCGGCGCCCCGCCGTCCTCGCCCGCACCTGCCGGCGACCACCCTCACCCGCGACCCTGGCCGCTGGGTCACGGCCTCGCTTGCACGCGCGGGCGGGCAGCGCTGTGACGGGTCCGTCCCGGTGGACGCCCAACGCCCGCACCCGTTAAACGCGCGCCCCGCTGGCCCGGGGCCACTGCCAGGCGGGGCCCAACCCCTGTTTTAAAAAAGGTTTTAAAAGTAATTACAATAAAATAATGTTAATTAATTAATTAATTAGGTAATTAATTAACCTGGCTTAATTAGCCTGATGAACTAGTTTAGTCTATTTTAAAATGTTAGTTAATCTGTACATATGACAAACGGGTCCCACCTGTCAGGTTTGACGAGTCAACTGGTCAGTTGACCTGTTGACGTCATGGTGATGTCATGCTGACATCACCTTTCACTGTTCTGGATAATGTTCGATTTAAATAATTTAATAAATCCAGAAAATGCCTAAAACTTTGATAAATCGTAGAAAATAAACCGTAGCTCGGATGAAAAAGTTTTATATATGAAAGTCGCTCAGAACGACGAGACGAATCCGAATACACGGCCCGTTCGTCTGCCACATGCTCCTAGCATAGAGAACATGCAACTTTCCCCCTCCGTTTCATCTGTCCGAAAAGGACAAACTTCGGGAATACTTTCCCGGATGTTATTCCCCTCCGCCGGTATTGTGTAGTACCGCGTTAGAGCACCCTAGCATTGCGTGTTGACACGTCGTGTTTCTTTGTACATCTGTGTGCTGTATATTTACAATTTCTTCCCCCTCTTCTCTCCGGTAGACCCCGAGACCGATGATGCCCCGGTGATCGACTACGGTGTTGACGACCCCTCCTTCTTGCCAGAGCAACCAGGCAAGCCAACCCCCCTTGATCATTCCGATATCGCCCACTCTCTTCTCTCTTATGCTTGGATTAGAACTGCTACTGCTTTTTGTATGATCCTATTCTGATGCATAGCCTGTTGTTGATACCTGCTTTCATACCTTACATGTTTATACTAAACTGCTTAGTATAGGCTGGTTAGAGATCCATCAGAG
>LR738711.1:689962888-689986832 GCA_902687465.1 Secale cereale | reverse complement strand
TGTCCTGTATGCCCCATTGGATTATCAGAAGACCCGATCAACGGGATCGAAGACCAGGCCTCGGCACCGCAGATCACTTTCCCCTTAGTTGCTCGACAATACTAGGTTACTATCGAGTGCCGAGGGTGACACCTCAGCAGCACTTCTGATGTTAACCTTGTATGTTAGTTCATCGGTTATGGTCATCGACGGTGACTCCTCTTTCTCCACTCTCGATAATGACACTGTCGTGTAACTCCTCAAGAGTGGACCTCGAGGGTGACTCTTCTTTCGTTCACCTTGACGATAAACATGAGGTGGAATTCCATCGAGAGTGATTTCCTCAGGTTTCCCTTTGGTGTTAGACACATAGTTACTATGGTCACTATGAATTTACACTAAACCTTGTTACTAAAGACGGGTCGACCCTGAGGGGTACCCGCGCGAGCTTAATTGCGAGTGATGTGTAGTCGGGTTGACCTGGAAGGTGCCCGCGAGATAGTTACGAGGCGTGGTCGGGCATTCTTAACCCTTGCCGCAAGTCCTCGAGACGGGGCGATGAGGTCACATGATCGTGAGTCTCTGCTCGTTACCGCGCGTTCCCAATACACTAAACGGTTTGGATATTTGATCCAAGGGGCCTCTGGACTGATAGCGCTAACCATCACGTGGGCATAGTATGGGCATTCTCCGTCGTATGCATCAGCCGAAGCTTAACTGACGTCATGCGACTGAGCGGCGCGCGCCGGGTTGGACCGCGTAAGCACCTGCCTTTTTAAGGAGGTAGCCCAGGTCTGCTCACCGGACGCGTACGCAACGTGCAGGAGTTCCCGGGGAGATGGCCCATGACCCCTGGGGGCATAGGTTTAGTCCGGCGTGCAAGACCTCTCTATTAAGCCTAGGTCGGGATGCGGCCTATTGTTTGGCCGAGGCCGGGCATGACCTGATGGTGTGTCCGGCCAGAGTTAAGCAAGCGTGGTGGGTAAGTTGGTGCACCCATGCAGGGAAGAAAACATCTATCGATAGCCTGTCCTACGGTAACAGACACTTGGAGTTGTATCCGATCGCTACAACTAGAACTGGATGCTGAGGCATGAATTGGATATGTTGCTTCGGGAGTCGAGAAAGGATCCCGGAGCATTGAAACAACAACATAAATATGACTTATGTTATACTAATCTACTCCCCCTGTTGCTGCAAGACGATGGTTTCCAGAAGATGCTAGTCTTCGATAGGACTAGCTTCTCCCCCTCTTATTCTGGCATTCTGCAGCTTAGTCCACAGATACTACCCTTTTCATTGATACCGATGCATATGTAGTGTTGATCCTTGCTTGCGAGTACTTTGGATGAGTACTCACGGTTGCTTTGCTACCCCTTTTCCCCCTTCTTTCTTTTTTCTGGTTGATGCAACCAGATGGTCGAGTCCAGGAGCCAGAAGCCACCTTTGACGACTGCTACTACCCCGACGGAGGCTACTACTACGTGAAGACCGCCGACGACTAGGAGTAGTTAGGAGGTCCCAGGCAGGAGGCCTTACCTTTTCGATTGTGTTGTTTTTGTGCTAGCCTTCTTAAAGCAAACTTGTTTAACTTATGTCTGTACTCAGATATTGTTGCTTCCACTGACTCTTGTGTATTCGAGCCCTCGAGGCCCCTGGCTTGTAATATAAAGCTTGTATTATTTTATTTGTGTCTAGAGTTGTGTTGTGATATCTTCCAGTGAGTCCCTAACCTTGGTCGTACACGTTTGCGTGCATGATTAGTGTACGATCAAATCGGGGGCGTCACAGGTTTGATCATGTTATGCTTACGAGAGAGGTTTTAGTCAATGGGTCTGCAACATTCAGATCCGTGTGTTCTTCGCAAATCTCTATTTCATATTGTAGATGTTGCTACTATGCTCCACTTGGAGCTATTCCAAATGGTTGATCCAGTATACGTATCCGGATTGCTACTCAGAGTCATCCGGATAGGTGTTAAAGCTTGCATCGACGTAACCCTTTATGCCGAACTCTTCACCACCTCCATAATCGAGAAACATTTCCTTATTCTCAAGGACAATTTTGACCGCTGCCCAATGATCCATTCCTGGATCACTCTTATACCCCTTTGACAGACACGTGGCAAGGCACATCGTGGTACACAGGATGGCATATCGTGTAGAGCCTATGGCTAAGGCATAGGGGACGACTTTCGTCCTTTCTCCTTCTTCTGCCGTGGTCGAGCTTCAAGTCTTAACTTCACACCTTACAACTCAGGCAAGAACTCATTCTTTGACTGATCCATCTTGAACTCCTTCAAGATCATGTCAAGGTATGTGCTCTGTGAAAGTCTTATCAGGCGTCTTGATCTATCTCTATAGATCTTGATACCTAACATGTAAGCAGTTTTACACAGGTCTTCCTTGAAAAACTCCATTCAAACAAGCCTTTATGCTTTCTAGAAATTCTACATCATTTCTGATCAACAATATGTCATTCACATATACTTATCAAAATGTTGTAGCGCTCCCACTCACTTTCTTGCAAATACAAGTTTCTTGCAAACCTTGTATAAACCCAAATGCTTTGATCACCTCATCAAAGCGTATGTTCCAACTCTGAGATGCTTGCTCTAGTCCATAGAAGGATCACTGGAGTTTGCATACCTTTTAGCATCCTTAGGATCGACAAAACCCTATGGTTGCATCACATACAGCCTTTCCTCACGGAAACCGTCAAGGAAACTTTGTTTTGACATCCATCTGCCAGACTTCGTAAATGAAAAATGAAGCAAATGCTAACATAATTCTAACAGACTTTAGCATCGCTATGATTGAGAAAGTCTCATCACAGTTAACTCCTTGAACTTGTCAGAAACTTCTTTGAGACAAGTCGAGCTTCATAAATGGTGACATTACCATCAGCGTCTGTCTTCTTCTTACATATCCATTAATTATAAATGGCTTGCCGATCATCGGGCAAGTCCACCAAAGTCCGTACTTTGTTCTTATACATGGATCATATCTCGGATTTCATGGATCCTAGCCATTTGTTGGAATCCGGGCCCACCATCACTTCTTCATTGCTCATAGGCTCATCATTGTCCAACAACCTGACCT
This sequence comes from Secale cereale, assembly GCA_902687465.1. Lineage (NCBI taxonomy): Eukaryota > Viridiplantae > Streptophyta > Magnoliopsida > Poales > Poaceae > Secale > Secale cereale. Next base: position 689,983,752 of record LR738711.1, on the reverse strand, counting down.
TTAAGACAGGGTTACCACTCACAAATTGTACACACCCTTGTCGACCTACGAGGTTCGATAGTAACTTGATCTGAAGCTCTATGATCATCATCATTAGCTTTCTCTTTCAACTAAGGTAGGTGCCACCAAAACATCTTTCTGTGCTGCGCTGCTCTCTGGTTGAAGTAAAGGTTCAACAACCTCGTCAAGTTATATCTTCCTCCCACTCAATTCTTTCGAGAGAAACTCTTTCTCGAGAAAGGACCTGTTCTTAGAGACAAACACTTTGCCCTCAGATCTGAGATAGAAGGTATGCCCAATTGTCTTCCTTGGGTATTCTATGAATACACAATTGTCCGCTTTGGGTTCGAACTTTTCTGGCTGAAGCCTATCGACATAAGCATCGCAACTGAGGGAGTCCTACATCGAGGGGTCCTCATGTGTCCGGATAACTCCTAGAGGGCTGGATTGGTGGGCTGTGAAGATCATAGTCAAAGGTCATCTCTCGTATCCGGATAGGACTCATGTATTCATGTAATGGCAAGTTTTAGGTTCGGGTGTAATCTTTCCTTCCTCTGCAAGATGATATGTGATGTCTACTACGCAACCTTCTTCTTGTAGACGTTGTTGGGCCTCCAAGTGCAGAGGTTTGTAGGACGATAGCAAATTTACCTCAGGTGGATGACCTAAGGTTTATCAATCCGTGGGAGGCGTAGGATGAAGATGGTCTCTCTCAAACAACCCTGCAACCAAATAACAAAGAGTCTCTTGTGTCCCCAACACACCCAATACAATGGTAAATTGTATAGGTGCACTAGTTCGGCGAAGAGATGGTGATACAAGTGCAATATGGATGGTAGATATAGGTTTTTATAATCTGAAAATATAAAAACAGCAAAGTAACAAGTGGTAAGCGTGAGCATAAACGGTGTTGCAATGATAGGAAACAAGGCCTAGGGTTCATACTTTCACTAGTGCAAGTTCTATCAACAATAATAACATAACTGGATCATATAAATATCCCTCAACATGCAATAAAGAGTCACTCCAAAGTCACTAATAGTGGAGAACAAACGAAGAGATTATGGTAGGCTACGAAACCACCTCAAAGTTATTCTTTCTGATCGATCTATTCAAGAGTCCGTACTAAAATAACATGAAGCTATTCTTTCCGTTCGATCTATCATAGAGTCCGTACTAGAATAACACCTTAAGATACAAATCAACCAAAACCCTAATGTCACCTAGATACTCCATTGTCACCTCAAGTATCCGTGGGTACGATTATACGATATGCATCACACAATCTCAGAAACATCTATTCAACCAACACATAGTACTTCAAAGACTGCCCTAAAGTTTCCACCGGAGAGTCAAGACAAAAACGTGTGCCAACCCCTATGCATAGGTTCCGAAGGTCACGGAACCCGCAAGTTGATCACCAAAACATACATCAAGTGAACCGATAGAATACCCCAATGTCACCACAGGTATCCCACGCAAGACATACATCAAGTGTTCTCAAATCCTTAAAGACTCAATCCAATAAGATAACTTCAAAGGGAAAACTCAATCCATTACAAGAGAGTAGAGGGGGAGAAACATATGATCAAACTATAATAGCAAAGCTCGTGATACATCAAGATTGTGCCATCTCAAGAACACGAGAAAGAGAGATCAAACACATAGCTACTGGTACATAACCTCAGCCCTGAGGGTGGACTACTCCTCCCTCGTCATGGAGAGCGTCGGGATGATGAAGATGGCCATCGGAGAGGGATTCCCCCCTCCGGCAGGGTGCTAGAACGGGTCTAGATTGCTTTTTGGTGGCAACAGAGGCTTTCGGCGGTGGAACTCCCGATCTAGGTTACTTTTCGGAGGTTTCAGTATTTATAGGAATTTTTGGCGTAGGTCTCACGTCAGGGGGGGTCTCCGGGCTGTCCACGAGATAGGGGGGCGCCACCACTTGGGGTGGGCGCGCCCCCACCCTCGTGGGCAGCCCGTGGCTCTCCTAGCCCAATTCTTTTACTTCGGGGGCTTCTTTTGGTCCAGAAAAAATCATCAAAAATTGGCTCGTCAATTGGACTCCGTATGGTATTCCTTTTTTGTAAAACTCAAAAACAAGGAAAAACAGAAACTGGCACTGGGCTTTGGGTTAATAGGTTAGTCCCAAAAATCATATACAAGTGTATATAAAAGCCCATAAAACATCATAGAAGGATAATATAATAGCATGGAACAATAAAAAATTATAGATACGTTGGAGACGTATCAAGCATCCCCAAGCTTAATTTCGGCTCATCCTCGAGTAGGTAAATTATAAAAACAGAATTTTTGACGTGGAATTCTAACCAACATAAGTTTCAATGTAATTCTCTTTATGGTGGCATGAATGTTCAGATCCGAAAGATTCAAGACAAAAGTCTATATTGACATAAGAATAATAATACTTCAAGCATACTAACAAAGCAATTATGTCTTCTCAAAATAACATGGCCAAAGAAAGTTATCCCTACAAAATCATATAGTCTAGCTATGCTCCCTCTTCATCACATAAAATATTCATATCATGCACAACCCCGGTTTCAGCCAAGCAATTGTTTTCATACTCAAATTTTTTGAAACCTTTCAACTTTCATGGGATACATGAGCGTGAGCCATGGATATAGCACTATAAGTGGACTAGAGTGGTGGTTGTGGAGAAGACAAAAAGGAGGAAGATAGTCTCACATCGACAAGGCGTATCAACGGGCTATGGAGATGCACATTAATAGATATCAATGTGAGTGAGTAGGGATTTCCATGCAACGGATGCACTAGAGCTATAAATGTTTGAAAGCTCAACAAAAGAAACTAATTGGATGTGCATCCAACTTGCTTGCTCATGAAGACCTAGGGCATTTGAGGAAGCCCATCATTGGAATATACAAGCCAAGGTCTACAATGAAAATTCCCACTAGTATATGAAAGTGACTAAACAAGAGACTCTCTATCATGAAGATCGAGGTGCTACTTTGAAGCACAAGTGTGGAAAAAGATAGTAGCATTGTCCCTTTTCTTTTTTTCTTCTTTTTTGGGCCTTTTTTTCTTTGGCCTTTCCTTTTTTTTTCTTTTTTTGGGACAATGCTCTAATAATGATGATCATCACACTTCTATTGATTTACAACTCGATACTAGAACAAGGTGTGACTCTATATGAATGCCTCCGGCGGTGTACCGGGATGTGCAATGAATCAAGAGTGACATGTATGAATGAATTGTGAATGGTGGCTTTGCCACAAATACGATGTCAACTACATGATCATGCATGGCAATATGACAATATGAAGCGTGTCATATGAACGGAACGGTGGAAAGTTGCATTGGCAATATATCTAGGAATGGCTATGGAAATGCCATGATAGGTAAGTATGGTGGCTGTTTTGCGGAAGGAATATGGTGGGTGTATGGTACCGGTGAAAGTTGCGCGGTACAAGAGAGGCTAGCAAAGGTGGAAGGGTGAGAGTGCGTATAATCCATCGACTCAACATTAGTCATAAAGAACTCACATACTTATTGCAAAAATTTAGGAGTCATTAAAACAAAGCAATCAACGCATGCTCCTAGGGTGGAGGTTGGTAGGAGTTAACCATCGCGCGCTTCCGACCTCCACACAAAGGATGACACTCAATAAATACCTCATGCTCTAACTTCGTCACATAGCGGTTCACCATACGTGCATGCTACGGGAATCACAATATTTAACACAAGTATTTCTCAAATTCATAATTACTCCACTAGCATGACTCTAATATCACCATCCTCATATCTCAAAACAATCATCAAGTATCAAACTTCTCCTATCATTCAATGCACTTTATGTGAAAGTTTTTACTATACCCAACTTGGATGCCTACCATATTAGGACTCATTTTATAACCAAAGCCAATTACCATGCTGTTCTAAAAGACTCTCAAAATAATATAAGTGAAGCATGAGAGTTCATCTATTTCTTCAAAATAAAACCACCGCCATGCTCTAAAAGATATAAGTGAAACACTAGAGCAAACAACAAACTACTCCAAAAGATATAAGTGAAGATCAATGATTAGTTGAATAATTATGTAACTATGTGAAGACTCTCTAACATTTAAGAATTTCAGATCTTGGGATATTATTCAAACAACAAGCAAAACAAAATAAAATAAATGACGCTCCATTCAAAACACATATCATGTGGTAAATAAAAATAAAGTCTTAAGTAAAGTTACCGATAGACGAAGACGAAAGAGGGGATGCCATCGAGGCATCCCCAAGCTTAGGATCTTGGTTGTCCTTGAATATTACCTTGGGGTTCCTTGGCATCCCCAAGCTTAGGATCTTTCCACTCTTTATTCCATAGTCCATCGAATCTTTACCCAAAACTTGAAAACTTCACAACACAAAACTTAACAGAAAACTCGTGAGCTCCGTTAGTATAAGAAAATAAAACCACCACTTAGGTACTGTTGTGAACTCATTATAAATTAATATTGGTGTAATATCTACTATATTCTAACTTCTCTATGGTTCATACCTTATGATACTACTCATAGATTCATCAAAATAAGCAAACAACACATAGAAAACAGAATCTGTCAAAAACGGAATAGTCTGTAGCAATCTGTAACTTTCGAATACTTCTGTAACTCTAAAAATTCTCAAATAAATTGGTAGACCTGAGGAATTTTTATATTAATCATCTGAAAAAATAATCAACTAAAAATCACTCTCCAGTCAAAAATGTTAGCTAATCTCGTGAGCGCTAAAGTTTCTGTTTTTTACAGCATGATCGCATAAACTTCACACAAGTCTTCCCAAAGGTTTTACTTGGCTCAAACACTAATTAAAACACAAAACCACATCAAAACAGAAGCTAGATGCAATATTTATTCCTAAACAGAAGCAAAATCAAAGAAAACAAAATAAAGTTGGGTTTCCTCCCAACAAGCGCTATTGTTTAACGCCCCTAGCTAGGCACAATGATTTCAATGATGCTCGCATAAAAGATAAGAATTGAAACATAAGGAGAGCATCATGAAGAATATAACTAGCACATTTAAGTCTAACCCACTTCCTATGCATAGGGATTTTGTGAGCAAACAACTTGTGGGAACAAGAATCAACTAGCATAGGAAAGCAAAACAAGAATAGCTTCAAGATTTTAAGCACATAGAGAGGAACCTTGATATTATTGCAATATGTAGAAGCATATGATCCTCTCTCATAATAATTTTCAGTAGCATTATGAATGAATTCGACAGTATAACCAGCACATAAAGCATTCTTTTCATGATCTACTTGCATAGAAATTTTACTACTCTCCACATAAGCAAATTTATTCTCATAAATAGTAGTGGGAGATAACTCAACAAAATAACTATCATGTGAAGCATAATCCAATTGAAAATTAAAATCATGATGAAAAATTTCATGGTTATCTTTATTCTTTATAGCATACGTGTCATCACAATAATCATCATAAATAGGAGGCATGCTTTCATCATAATAAATTTGCTCATCAAAACTTGGGGGACAAAAAATATCATCTTCATCAAACATAGCATCCCCAAGCTTGTGGCTTTGCATATCATTAGCATCATGGGTATTCAAAGAATTCATACTAACAACATTGCAATCAAGCTCATCATGCACATATTTTATGCCAAGCATTCTATGTAATTCTTCTTCTAGTACTTGAGCACAATTTTCCTTCCCATCATTTTCATGAAAGATATTAAAAAGATGAAGTATATGAGGCAACCTTAATTCCATTTTTTGTAGTTTTCTTTTATAGAACAAACTAGTGATAAAACAAGAAACTAAAAGATTCAATTGCAAGATCTAAAGATATACCTTCAAGCACTCACCTCCCCGGCAACGGCTCCAGAAAAGAGCTTGATGTCTACTACGCAACCTTCTTCTTGTAGACGTTGTTGGGCCTCCAAGTGCAGAGGTTTGTAGGATAGTAGCAAATTTCCCTCAAGTGGATGACCTAAGGTTTATCAATCCGTGGGAGGCGTAGGATGAAGATGGTCTTTCTCAAACAACCCTGCAACCAAATAACAAAGAGTCTCTTGTGTCCCCAACACACCCAATACAATGGTAAATTGTATAGGTGCACTAGTTCGGCGAAGAGATGGTGATACAAGTGCAATATGGACGGTAGATATAGGTTTTTGTAATCTGAAAATATAAAAACAGCAAGGCAGCAAGTGGTAATCGTGAGCATAAACGATTGCAATGATAGGAAACAAGGCCTAGGGTTCATACTTTCACTAGTGCAAGTTCTCTCAACAATAATAACATAACTGGATCATATAACTATCCCTCAACATGCAATAAAGAGTCACTCCAAAGTCACTAATAGCGGAGAACAAACGAGGAGATTATGGTAGGGTACGAAACCACCTCAAAGTTATTCTTTCTGATCGATCTATTCAAAAGTCTGTAGTAAAATAACACGAAGCTATTCTTTCCGTTTGATCTATCATATAGTTTGTACAAGAATAACACCTTAAGATACAAATCAACCAAAACCCTAATGTCACCTAGATACTCCATTGTCACCTCAAGTATCCATAGGTACGATTATACGATATGCATCACACAATCTCAGAAACATCTATTCAACCAAACATAGTACTTCAAAGAGTGCCCTAAAGTTTCTACCGGAGAGTCAAGACGAAAACGTGTGCGAACCCCTATGCATAGGTTCCTAAGGTCACGGAACCCGCAAGTTGATCACCAAAACAGACATCAAGTGAACCGATAGAATACCCCAATGTCACCACATGTATCCCATGCAAGACATACATCAAGTGTTCTCAAATCCTTAAAGACTCAATCCGATAAGATAACTTCAAAGGGAAAACTCAATCCATTACAAGAGAGTAGAGGGGGAGAAACATAAGATCCAACTATAATAGCAAAGCTCGCGATACATCAAGATCGTGCCATCTCAAGAACACAAGAAAGAGAGATCAAACACATAGCTACTGGTACATACCCTCAGTCCCGAGGGTGGACTACTCCTCCCTCGTCATGGAGAGCGCCAGGATGATGAAGATGGCCACCGAAGAGGGATTCCCCCCTCCGGCAGGGTGCCAGAACGGGTCTAGATTGGTTTTCGGTGGCAACGGAGGCTTTCGGCGGCGGAATTCCCGATCTAGGTTACTTTCCGGAGGTTTCAATATTTATAGGAATTTTTGGTGTAGGTCTCACGTCAGGGGGGTCTCCGGGCTGTCCACGAGATAGGGGGGCACCACCACTTGGGGTGGGCGTGCCCCCCACCCTCGTGGGCAGCCCGTGGCTCTCCTGGCCAAACTCTTTTACTTCGGGGGCTTCTTTTGGTCCAGAAAAAATCATCAAAAATTGGCTCGTCAATTGAACTCCGTATGGTATTCTTTTTTTGTAAAACTCAAAAACAATGAAAAACAGAAACTGGCAATGGGCTCTGGGTTAATAGGTTAGTCCCAAAAATCATATAGAAGTGTATATAAAAGCCCATAAAACATCCTAGAAGGATAATATAGTAGCATGGTGCAATAAAAAATTATAGATACGTTGGAGACGTATCAGTATGTACAAACTCTAGGCCCCTCCGGAGTGTATATAAACTGGAGGGTTTAGTCCGTAGAGGCCAATAGAGAAAGACAAATCCTCATGGGCTAGACTCTAGGGTTTAGCCAATACGATCTCGAGGTAGATCGACTCTTGTATTCATATTCATCCATATTAATATAGCAAGAAGTAGGATTTTACCTCGATCGAGAGGGCCTGAACCTGGGTAAACATCGTGTCCCCAGCCTCATGATACCATCAATCCTCAGACGCATAGTTCGAGACCCCCTACCCAAGATCTGCCGGTTTTGACACCGACATTTGTGCTTTCATTGAGAGTTCCACTATGTCATCGACCGAAGGACTGATGGATTGCGTCATCAACCGTGACGGCAACACCGAGGGAATTTTCCCTCCCGGACAGCTCTTCGTGTTCGGCTGCTTCGCGCTCCGTGCCAACACTGAAGGCCACCTTGAGCAGATTGAGAGCTACGCCCCTGGCCATCAGGTCAGATTCGGCAGCCTAAACTACGCTGCTGGTATCCGCGGAGACTTGATCTTCAATGGATTCGAGCCCGCGGCGATCTCTCTGTGCCATCACGATGAACACGATCTAACTCTGTCATCGGATCAGGAAATAGCACCTGCAATAGTTCTGGACCTAGATCCGGAACAGACCGCGTTGCCCGAGGACGGGAAGCTCAACCCCGCCATGGAAGCCGCAGACTCCATGGTGTTAGAGCCGCACACGGACCCCACTACGAACGAGGTCTGTGTCATCAGAATCCCGGACTCAACTCCGGCCTCAGATTCTGAATCATGCGCATCCGTGCCCCTTAAGCTCGATCAGGCATCTATCGCTGAATTTAGTGCTACACATATCTTCTAGCACTCACCCTTCAGCGACATGTTAAAATCATTAAGATCACTCTCCCTAGATGGGGACACACAACCGCATTGTATCTAGTTTGAACTGGAGGCTGATGGAGAATTTTGCTCCCTACCCACCACCCACTTGGTAGCCACGGTTGAAGATCTAACCGATCTACTTGACTATGTTTCTGAAGACTTCGAAGGGATGGACCTCGAAGCCGAAGTGGATCCAGATCAAAACCGGCTCATAACCGGGCGGTGGACAGCTACGTCTTTATACAACGTATACATGGTGGATACACCTAAGGTGGCGGATGGCGATGGCGAAAACAATCCCTTAGAGGACAAGCCCGTTGAAGAACCTCCCAAACGTCTGCGTCCAAATCGCCGAACTAGATCCCGTAAAGGAAGAAATAGCAACACTATCACTAACGACGGTGACACTCCGGAACAAGCCGAAGACCCCGCAGACCCAGCGATGGAGCAGGAAGAGCGAGAGGACGACGAACAGAGTCCGAAGCCGCTGTCCGATGACAGCAATGCCGAAGACAATAACTATGAACCTGTCTCCGAAGAAGAGGTTAGCCTGGGCGACGACGAATATATCGTCCCAGAAGAACCCTCTGAACAAAAGCGCTTCCATCGAAGGCTTATTGCCACCGCAAGGAGCCTTAAAAGAAGCAGAGACGGCTTCGAGCCGCACAGGACACGCTCAATGATAGATGGAACAAAGTACTAGATGCTGAGCAAAACATGGCTATAACGGCCAAACCAAAGTCTATCCTAAGCGTAAACTGCTGCCCGAATTCGACGACGAGGCCGCTACGCCTATACCGCCGAAGAATAATACCGTCGATAAGCCGGACCGACCACCTCGTGGACGGGAAAAAGTTGCTAGCAACGTACAGAAACCCGCACCACCACCCCGTAAAGAAAAGGAGGAAGTGACTCAAGTCCGGAAACACGACCTGCGTGAGGACCTGAACAAAAAAGCTAGCAAGACCAGGTCTATCTATGGACCTAGGATCGGGCTCCCGCTCGAGACGACAGCTATCAAGCCAATCGTGCTGGTCACATACCAGTTCGGGGTCAATACCGAACACCACAGCCATCGGACATACGCCATGATATAGAAAAATACAGAGGCGCCTCACACCCTCTGTGCTTCACCGATGAGGTACTGGATCATGATTTTCCAGAAGGGTTTAAACCCATGAACATCGAAGCATATGATGGAACGATGGAGCCTTCCATCTAGATAGAAGACTTTATTCTTCACATCCACATGGCTCGAGGAGATGATCTCCACGCCATTAAATATCTACCCCTCAAGCTGAAAGGACCATCTCGGCACTGGCTAAACAGCCTCCTAGAGAACTCCATTGGGAGTTGGGAAGAACTTGAGGATGCTTTCCAGGACAATTTTCAAGGGACCTATCTCCGGCCCCCGGACGCTGACGATCTAAGTCACATTATACAACAACCCGGGGAGTCAGCCCGCAAGCTCTGGAATCGGTTTATCACTAAGAAGAACCAAATTCTCGATTGTCCGGACGCCGAAGCCTTAGCGGCCTTCAAGCATAGTGTCCGGGAGGAATGGCTAGCCAGACACCTTGGACAGGAAAAGCCGAGGACAATGGCAGCTCTAACTACACTCATGACCCACTTTTGCGCGGGTGAGGACAGCTGGTTAGCTCGTCGTAGTACGAGCGACCCTGGAACATCTGAAGCTAGGGACGACAATGGAAAGCCACGACATAACAAAAACAAACGTCAAAATAATCCTGGAAGCCCAGATGATACAGCGGTAAACACCGGATTCAGCGACTCCAGACCCGGTCAACGGAAGAAGCCATTTAAAGGCAATAAAGATGGTACATCTAGCCTGGACAAGATATTAGATAGGCCCTGCCAAATCCATGGCACCCCAGATAAACCTGCAAACCATACCAACCATAATTGTTGGGTCTTCAAGCAGGCCGGCAAGCTAAACGCCGAACACAAGGGGAAAGGACCTCAGAGCGAAGACGAGGATGAACCTCGCCGGCCGAATACAGTGGGACAGAAGAAATTTCCAGCGGAGATCGAAACAATGAAAATGATATATGCCACTCATATCCCAAAGAGGGAGCGCAAGCACGCACTCCGAGATGTCTACACTGTTGAGTCTGTCGCCCCCAAATTCAACCCATGGTCGGCCTGTCCGATCACTTTTGATCGCAGGGATCATCCGACTAGTATTCGTCATGGGGGTTCAGTTGCCCTAGTGCTCGAGCCAATAATCGATGGATACCATCTAACCCGAGTCCTCATGGAAGGCGGCAGCAATCTCAATCTGATATATCACGACACTGTCCGCAAGATGGGGATCGACCCATGAAGAATCAAGCCAAGCAGCATGACCTTTAAAGGAGTGATACCGGGCGTGGAAGCCCGCTGCACGGGCTCTTTAACATTGGAGGTCGTATTCGGCTCTCCTGATAATTTTCGAAGTGAAGAATTAATCTTCGACATAGCTCTGTTCCGAAGTGCCTATCACGCTCTACACGGAAGAACGGCCTTTGCCCGCTTTAATGCAGTCCTGCATTATGCCTATCTAAAACTTAAAATGCCTGGACCACGTGACGTTATCGCGGTCAATGGAAACATGGAGCGCTCTCTCCGTACGGAGGAGGACACCGTGGCCCTAGAAGTCGAAGTCCAAAATGGCCTATTCAAGCTGGATAATCTATCAATAGCGGACATAACTAAACGTGTCCGGTACACGCCTCAGTGCGGCAGCTCAGATGAACCTGAGCAAGATTGATAGTTACGCCCCCGTCGACTACCCCATAAGGTGATAGCATATGTGCCTCGAGTACATAATTATGCCTTAAAAATTCCTTGGGCGACGACTGGGGGCGCCTGCATATAGTCCATAGTTCGGCTAGACCCTATTCAGACTCTAAACTTATCTTTTTAGGTTCATTAAACGAACCAGACTTGTTATGGCCACATTGGATTAATTTTTCTTTTCCAGGTTTTTTTTCTTCAGATGGCCATCATACTCCCACCTTCAAGGACACATTACATAGGAGGAAACGGCGCAGGCGTGCAACAGGGACCCGCATTAAGGTTTCATTTTAGATTAAGACCCCGTGTAAACCTTTTTTCTCTTTCTTGTTATATACCTTTTTGGCATGTAAAATGTCTAAGAAGGTTTTCGGCATTATATGTAAGTTTGCCATAACATAAAGGGATATCAATAGAGTAGCTTGATTCGCATTATGATTCGGAGTTTTATTCACTCACCATAAATGTTCTCTTCCCACATCAAATTGCCATATGTGCCTTATCAATAAGGGTCTATTACCAGGGGCTATAGTCAGCCCAGTATATGTTGAAAAGACCGAACACCTATAGGGAGTGTTTGGCGTCCTGGATGTTTGCCTTATATGCATCAGTTCCGAATCATGTCTTGGGTCAATAGTTGGGTTGCCCGGCTCCTGTGCTTACCCCTATGTTCCCGATTGTTCGGTTAGGGTGTAAAGGGAGAACTACTGCGATTGTACTTCTGGCTCGTCCAATCAAGTATCTCAGTAGAGAAAGCCGAAAAGTGACTGTCATGATAGGTGAGAACCTGGTCCACAATCCGGTGAATTAGTTTTATACTACAATCGATAGAGATCTACCCCGTGTTATACGAAGGGTTGGTTTTTTCGCCCAATCAGATGCAATTCGATACCTTAAGTAAGGAATATCATATCCGCACCAGGGGCTAGTACATAGCCCCACATGTCAAACTCCTATGACTAAGTGAAAGCAATAACGCCGCATAATTTGATTGCCTGGTTCGCTCCGCATACACCTCCTACACGGACCAAGACGTTGGATAAAGAGTGTATATGCATATGACCGAACACCCCAGTATTATGTACATGGGGGGTGAAGCCGACGACTGGAAACTTTCATATTCAGATAAACAGTCACACAGGAGGTAAAAGACGTTGATATTATAAATAGCACAAAAGTTATATTCATCGGATTCATAAGCATAAGTCTTTACATTCGGATACAATTACTCGAAGATAATATCCTTCGAACATTAGCCTTCTACGAGGCGGGCATCGTCGATGACGTCCTCGAAGTACTTCTCCGGCTTGCGGTGCTCCTTGCCGGCGGGTGGACCAGCAGTGGCAATGTGCCCCGCATTCATCTTCGCCCAGTGCACTTTCACACGAGAGAATGCCATCCGAGCACCTTCTATGCAGGCCGAACGCGTCAATGCATCAACCCGCGGACTTGCCTCGATGAGCCACTTCACCAGTCCGAAGTAACAACTTGGGATTGGATCAGCGGGCCATAGCCGGACTATTAAGTCCTTCAGGGCCGAACCCGCCATGTTGTGCAGCTCGACCAGCTACTTCATTTGGTCGTTGAGGGGCACCGGATGTTTTGGCGCATAGAACTGCGACCAAAATAGCTTCTCCGTGTCATTCCCCTCCTAGGCTCGGAAGTATTAGGCAACGTCAGGACTGCTCCTTGGAAGATCAACAAACACGCCTTGAGAACTCCATAACCGTGTTAGCCCAAGATACTTCTGTCGTTCGAAGATGCTCTGTAAGAGAAATGTCTTACCAGATGCTAACTGTCGCTCTTGCTTGATTTCATCATAGGTGCTGCGCGCCTCGCCTCGCGCATCCTGGGCAGTCTTCATTGTCGCGGTTAGCTCGGATGCCTGTTCCGAAGCCTTATTATCCAATGCCTCACATTTTAGAATGGCGTCGTTGAGCTCGACCTTGACTTCGGACACCCGAGCTCGGTGCTTCTCGCACACAGCCTTTTCGGCCTCCAAATCAGCAGCCGCTTTGTCAGCGGCTACCTTGTTCGCCTCGGCCTCTTTCTTGGCCTTGGCAACCTCGCCCTTGAGGGCCTCAAGCTCAGTGGAGCCAACTGTGTAATACATAATACAATATTAGAGTTTATAAAACATAGTCAATCAATATTAAAGTAGTCTTTTCGCCATTTTAAAATCTGCATACCTTGCACTTCATCCAAACATTGATTGACGCGGTCGAGGTCCACGTTGGCCAGCACGAGCTTCCAGTTTAGTTCAGCAACCTCTGCGTCTCGCGCAGTTGCCGCAACTAGTGAAGCCTGCACAATAGTTCAGCTCTGTAAGTATGTTATATTATGGATACTTCGTCCGATTCTCTTCGGAATCACACAGAGAATCAGGGGCTACTGGCTATATACGTGTATCTAAAACAAATAAAATTCATAAAAAACATTACATTGCTTACCTCAAAGCCTGTTAGCAGGCTGTTGAAGGCTTCATTCAGTACGCTTTTGACGGACTGAATCTTCTTCGCCACCGCACCCATCACGGTGCGGTGCTCCTCTACGATGGAGGCACCTTGCAGTGCTCTCTCCATAGAGTCCGGCGCCTCCGGATTGACTTCGGGCGCCACCGTATCTACCCCCGCTTGGGAGGTCTGCTCTTCGGACCCTGGAGCCGCATTAGGCTCCGGGCCAGTGTTCGGGAGGGCCCCGGATTGTTCGGGCCCCCCGTCTTTGGTCTCCATGGGGGTTGTTTCCCCATGGTCTGCATCGGCCGAGGTATTACCCCCGGTAGCCCCGTCACCTGCCCCGCCCTCATCTCCTTGGGTGAAGGACACCCGCTGGGAGGACACTTCGGTGTCCCCGCCTATCATGGGCTATGGAGCTCGGGCCGGCGGGTCACTCTCCGTCTCTCCGGGCGCTAGAGAGTTCCCCTTCGATGAGGAGGCATCAAGGTGTCCACCGGGAGGGCTGTAGGTCAGCAGGTAAGAAATACTAAGTGAATGCTAAACAAACAAAGGTGCAATAGTTAATCCAGACAAACTTACAATTCGGGCAGGGGTTTCTCCCTGGGCTTCACCACGAAGCTATGTTCGAATGAATCCGAACTAGCCGCGAGGTTCATCTTCCTCCGGGGTGTGGCCATGCCTGCGTCAGCAGGGGCCGCCCTCTTCTTCCCCCTGCCTTGCGTAGGGGGGCTCTTCTTCTTCTTCCTATTCCTCCTCATCATCTTCCTCCACCTCGTCAGAGGAGGGGATGTTGATCTCCTCGGACTTCTTGTCCGCAGGGTGGGGGCTGGCTCCGGCCCCCTTGCCCTTCTTCCTGGGCTTCTTGACCGGCGCCTTGTATGGCGTCGGGACCAGCATCGCCATCACCTGAGGCTATTCCGGGTCTTCGGGCAAAGGCGCCGGACACTTGATCCGGGTCGCCTTCTTCGTCCAGCCATGTATATCACACAAAAAATCCAATTCCTATCATCATTAAATAAGGGAGGAGATATATATTCGGTGAAGTTTCTATTACTCCTGGGGAGGACACTGAGGGAGTCATGGATCGGGGGTCCTCATGTGGCCGGATAAACTCCTGGTGGGCCGGACTGGTGGGCCGTGAAGATTATAATGGAAGATCATCTCTCGTATCCCGATAGGACTCCTGTATTCCTATAATGGCAAGTATTAGGTTCGGGAGTAGGTTTTCCTTCCTCCGCAAGATGACATGTAGAAACCCTAGGCCCCTCCGGTGTGTATATAAACCGGAGGGTTTAGTCCGTAGAGGCTAGAACAGAGAATCTCAAAACCTCATAGGCTAGACTCTAGGGTTTAGCCACTATGATCTCGAGGTAGATCAACTCTTGTATTCATATTCACTCATATTAATATAGCAGGAAGTAGGGTTTTACCTCAATCGAGAGGACCTGAACCTGGGTAAACATTATGTCCCCAGTGTCCTGTTACCATCGATCCTCGAACGCATAGTTCGGGACGCCCTACCCAAGATCCACCGGTTTTGACACCGACATTGGTGCTTCCATTGAGAGTTCCACTATGTCATTGACAGAAGGACCGATGGATCGCATCATCAACTGCAACGGCGACACCGAGGGAATTTTCCCTCCAGGCCAACTTTTCGTGTTCGGCGGCTTCGCGCTCTGTGCCAACACCGAAGGCTACCTCGAGCAGATTGAGAGCTATGCCCCTGGCCATCAAGTCAGATTCGGAAGCTTGAACTACGTTGCTAATATCCGCGGGGACTTGATCTTCGCCGGATTCGAGCCAGCGACAACTTCTCTCTACCACCATGATGAGCATGAACTAACTCTATCATCGGATTAGGAAATAGCACCTGCAACAGTTCTCGCCCTAGATCCAGAACAGATCGCGTCACCCGAGGACGGGAAGCTCAACCCCACCACGGGAGCCGCAGACTCTACGGTGTTAGAGCCGCACACGGAACAAAGTACGAGCAAGGTCTGTGTAACCGGAGCCCCAGACTCAACTCCGGCCTCTGATTCCGAATCATGGGCATCCGCGCCCTTCAAACCCGATCAGGCGTCTATCGCGGAATTCAGTGCTGCGGATATCTTCCAGCACTCACCCTTTGGCGACATGTTAAAGTCGTTAAGATACCTCTCCCAAGAAGAGGACACACAGCCGCACTGTATCCAATTCGAACTGTAGGCTGATGGAGAATTTCGTTCCCCACCCACCACCCAGTTGATAGCCACGGTCGAAGATCTAACCGATCTACTTGACTATGCTTTCGAAGACTTCGAAGGGATGGACCTCGGAACTGAAGCAGATCCAAATCAAGGCCGACCCGTAACCGGGCGGTGGACAGCCACGTCTTCATACGACGTGTACATGGTGGATACACCCAAAGAGGCGAAGGGCGATGGCGAAAACAATCCCGTAGAGGACAAGCCCGTCGAAGAACCTCCCAAACGTCGGCGTCCAAAACGCCAAACTAAATCCCGTAAAGGAAAGGATAGCAGCACTCTGACTAATGACGATGATATTCCGGAACAAGCCGAAGACCCCGCAGACCCAGCGATGGAGCAGGAGGAGCAAGAGGACGGTGAACAGAGTCCAAAGCCGCAGTTCGATGATAGTGATGCCAAAGACCGTACTTATGAACCGGTCTCTGAAGTAGAAGATAGCCCGGGCAACGATGAATTCATCGTCCCAGAAGAACCCTCAGAACAAAAGCGCTTCCACCGGAGGCTTATTGCCACCGCAAGGAGCTTGAAAAAGCAGGAGAGATGGCTTCGAGCCGCACAGGACACGCTCAATGATAGATGGAATGAGGTGCTGATACGTCTCCAACGTATCTATAATTTTTGATTGTTCCATGCTATTATATATTCTGTTTTGGATGTTTAATGGGCTTTATTATACACTTTTATATTATTTTTGGGACTAACCTACTAACCCAAGGCCTAGTGCAAATTGTTGTTTTTTACCTATTTCAGTGTTTCGTAGAAAAGGAATATCAAACGGACTCCAAACGGAATGAAACCTTCGGGAGAGTTATTTTTGGAACGATATCTTCACGAGAGATTTGGAGTACAAGTTAGAGAAGAAACGAGGTGCCCACGAGGGGGTGGGGTGCGCCTAGGGGGGTAGGCGCGCCCCCACCCTCGTGGGCCCCACGTTGCTCCACCGACGTACTTTTTCCTCCTATATATACCCATATACCTCGAAAACACCGATGAGCATGAAGAAACCCTAATTCCACCGCCGAAACCTTCTGTTCCCGTGAGATCCCATCTTGGGGCCTGTTCCGGAGCTCCGCCGGAGGGGGCATCGATCACGGAGGGCTTCTACATCAACACCGTAGCCTCTCCGATGAGTTGTGAGTAGTTTACCACAGACCTTTGGGTCCATAGTTATTAGCTAGATGGCTTCTTCTCTCTCTTTGGATCTCAATGCAAAGTTCTCCTCGATCTTCGAGGTGATCTATTCGATGTAATCTTTTTGCGGTGTGTTTGTCGAGATCCGATGAATTGTGGGTTTATGATCAAGATAATCTATGAACAATATTGGATTCTTTTCTGAAATCTTTTATGTATGATTATAATATCCTTGCAAGTCTCTTCGAATTATTGGTTTGGTTTGGCCTACTAGATCTATAGTTCTTGCAATGGGAGAAGTGCTTGGCTTTGGGTTCAATCTTGTGGTGTCCTTTCCCAGTGACAGTAGGGGCAACAAGACACGTACAATATTGTTGCCATCGAGGATAAAAAGATGGGGTTTAACCATATTTCTTGAGTTTATCCCTCTACATCATGTCATCTTGCTTAAGGCGTTACCCTGTTCTTATGAACTTAATACTCTAGATGCATGCTGGATAGCGGTCGATGTGTGGAGTAATAGTAGTAGATGCAGAATCATTTCGGTCTACTTGTTACGGACGTGATGCCTATAAACAATGATCATGCCTAGATATTCTCATAACTATGCGCTTTTCTATCAATTGCTCGACAGTAATTTGTTCACCCACCATAGAATTCTGCTATCATGAGAGAAGCCACTAGTGAATCATATGGCCCCTGGGTCTATCTTTATCATATTACTTTTCCCGTCAACTAGCCAATTTTTGTTGCCGTTGCTTATTTACTTTATTTACTTTCTGTTCTTATACCAAAAAAACAAAAATATTATCGTATCCTATCTATCAGATCTCACTCTCGTAAGTCACCGTCAAGGGATTGACAACCCCTTATCGCGTTGGCTGCGAGGTTCTTATTTGTTTGTGCAGGTGCGAGGGACTCGCGCGTGGTCTCCTACTGGATTGATACCTTGGTTCTCAAAAACTGAGGGAAATACTTACGCTACTGTGCTGCATCACCCTGTCCTCTTCGAGGGAATACAACGCAACCTCGAGAAGTAGCAAGAAGAATTTCTGGCGCCGTTGCCAGGGAGATCTACGCAAAAGTCATTTACCAAGTACCTATCACAAACCCTTATCCCTCGCACTACATTATTTGCCTCTCGTTTTCCTCTCCCCCACTTCACCCTTGCCGTTTTATTTGCCCTTCTTTTTCCATGTGTTTTGCCGTTTGCTTGCCTCTTGTTTGCTTGTGTGTTGGATTGCTTGCTTGTCACTATAGCTCAAGACAATACCAAATTGTGTGAATTCTCCAATACCAACAATAATGATTTTATTAGCATGCCGATTGCTCCTATCTTAGATGCTGAATCTTGTGAGATCAATGCTGCTTTGTTGAATCTTGTCAAGAAAGATCAATTTTCTGGCCTTCCTAGTGAAGATGCCTCTACCCATCTAAATAACTTTCTTGATTTGTGTGATATGCAAAAGAAGAGGGATACAGATAATGCTATTGTTAAATTAAAGCTATTTCCGTTTTCACTTAGAGATCGTGCTAAAACTTGGTTCTCCTCTTTGCCTAGAAATAGTATTGATTCATGGAATAAGTGCAAAGATGCCTTTATCTCTAAGTATTTTCCTCCCGCTAAGATTATCTCTCTTCGAAACGATATTATGAATTTTAAGCAACTAGATCATGAGCATGTTGCACAAGCTTTGGAGAGAATGAAATTAATGATACGTAATTGCCCTACACATGGTTTGAACTTATGGATGATTATACAAAACTTTTATGCTGGCTTGAATTTTGATTCTAGAAATCTTTTAGATTCGGCCGTGGGGGCACTTTTATGGAAATCACTTTAGGAGAAGCTACCAAACTCCTAGATAATATTATGGTTAACTACTCTCAATGGCACACCGAAAGATCTACTAGTAAAAAAGTGCATGCTATTGAAGAGATTAATGTTTTGAGTGAGAAGATGGATGAACTTATGAAATTATTTGCTACTAAGAGTGCTTCTTCTAATCCTAATGATATTCCTTTGTCCACGTTGATTGAAAATAATAATGAATCTTTGGATGTGAATTTTGTTGGTAGGAATAATTTTGGTAACAATGCTTATAGAGGAAACTTTAATCCTAGGCCTTTTACTAGTAATTCCTCTAAAAATTATGGTAATTCCTACAATAACTCTTATGGAAATTTTGGTAAGATGCCCTCTGAATTTGAGACTAGTGTTAAAGAGTTTGTGAATTCGCAAAAGAATTTAAATGCTTTGCTTGAAGAAAAATTGCTTAAGATTGATGAGTTGGCTAGAATTACTCTTGATGTTGATTCTTTGAAACTTAGATCTATTTCAACTAAGCATGATATCAATGAGTCTCTCAAGGCCATGGGAATTTCCATTGATGAGTGCAAAGAAAGAACCGCTAGGATGCGTGCTAAAAGAGATTGCTTTATGAAAGCGTGTTCTTCTAGTTATCATGAGAATAAAGATGAAGATCTAAAAGTGATTGATGTGTCTCCTATTAAATCCTTGTTTGCTAGTATGAATCTTGATAAAAATGGGACTGGAGATGAGTCTACTTTAGTTAAAAGGCGTCCCATTGATTCTGAGTTTTTAGATCTCAATGCTAAAATTGTTAAAAGTGGGATTGAAGAGATTAAAACTTTGCATAGCGATGAACCCACTATCTTGGATTTCAAGGGATTCGATTATGATAATTTCTCTTTAATTTATTGTATATCCTTGTTGCAATCCATGCTAAATTCTCCACATGCTTATAGTCAAAATAAGGCTTTTACCAAACACATAGTTGATGCTTTAATGCAATCTTATGAGGAAAAACTTGAATTAGAAGTTTATATCCCTAGAAAGCTTTATGATGAGTGGGAACCTACTATTAAAATTAAGATTAAGGATCATGAATGCTTTTCTTTGTGTGATTTGGGTGCAAGTGTTTCTACAATTCCAAAAGCTTTGTGTGATATGTTAGGTTTCCATGAACTTGATGATTGTTCTTTAAATTTGCACCTTGCGGATTCTACCATTAAGAAACCTATGGGAAGGATTAATTATGTTCTTATTGTTGCCAATAGGAATTATGTGCCATAGATTTCATCGTTCTTGATATAGATTGCAATCCTTCATGTCCTATTGTTCTTGGTAGACCTTTTCTTAGAAGGATTGGTGCAATTATTGATATGAAGGAAGGAAATATTAGATTCCAATTTCCGTTAAGGAAAGGCATGGAACACTTTCCTAGAAAGAAAATTAAATTATCTTATGAATCTATTATGAGAGCCACTTATGGATTGCCTACCAAAGATGGCAACACCTAGATCTATTCTTGTATCATGCCTAGCTAGGGGCGTTAAATGATAGCACTTGTTGGGAGGCAACCCAATTTTATTTTCTTTGTTTTTGCTTCTGTTTAGGAATAAATATTGCATCTAGTTTCTGTTTAGATGTGGGTTTGTGTTTTAATTAGTGTTTGTGCCAACTAGAACTTTTGGGAAGACTTGTGTGAAGTTTATGTGATCATGCTGTAAAAAACAGAAACTTTAGCACTCACGAGTTTGACTGTCATTTTGTACGGGAGAGTGCTTTTTAGTTGATTCTTTTTGCAGATGATTAATAGACAAAAATCCTCACGTCCACCAATTTATTTCAAAAAATTACAGAAGTATTCGAAAGTTATAGATTTCTACAGACTGTTCTATTTTTGACAGATTCTGTTTTTCCGTGTTGTTTGCTTATTTTGATGAATCTATGAGTAGT